>JARYHS010013631.1:36751598-36809864 GCA_031002005.1 Vandiemenella viatica | reverse complement strand
ACGGTAGAGGTCCTATGCACTCCAACAGCACACGCCCTACACCATTACCTGTGCCTCCACAGCTTGAACAGTCCCCTGCTGACATGCAGGGTCCATGAATTCATGAGACTGTCTCCATACCCAAACACGTCCATCCGCTCGATACAATTGGAAACGAGACTCGTCAGACCAGGTGGCCGAGGGTGGTGGGTGAACGGTTAACGTTGTGGCCTCGCATTCTGGAGGACACGGGTTCAAATCCCCGTCCGGGCATCCAGATTTGGGTTTTCCATGGTTTCTCCAAATCACTCCAGGCGAATGCCGAGATGCTTCCTTCAAAAAGGCTATGGCCGAATTCTTTCCCGATCCTTGTCCCCAGTCCATCCCGCCTCTAATGTCCTTAGCAGTCGACGAAGTGTAAAGCAATAAGTAAAAGTAAGTCAGACCTGGCAACATGTTTCCAATCATAAACAGTCCAATTCGGAGTTGACGGGCTCAGGCGAGGCGTAAAGCTTTCTGTCGTGCACTCAGCAAGGGTACACGAGTGGGCCTTCTGTTCCGAAAGCCCATAACGATGATGTTTCGTTTAATGGTTCGCACGCTGACACTTGTTGATGGCCCGGCATTGAAATCCGCAGCAATTTGCGGAAGGGTTGCACTTCTGTCACGTTGAACGATTCTCTTCAGTTGTCAGTTGGTCCCGTAATTGCTGGATCCTAATTTTTTCCGGCCGCAGCGATGTCGGAGATTTGATGTTTTACGGGATTCCTGATATTCACGGTGCACCCGTGAAATGGTCCTACGGGAAAATTCCCACCTCATCGCTACCTCGGAGATGATGTATCCCATCTCTCGTGCGCCGTCTGTAACAACAACGTTCAAACTCACTTAAATCGTGATAACCTGCATTGTAGCAGTAGTAACTGATCTAACGCCTGCGCCAGACGCCTGTTGTCTTATACAGGCGTTGACGATTGCAGCGTCGTACTCTTGAGTGTTTGCATACGCATGCCTATACCAGTTTCTTTGGCTCTTCAGTGTATTAAGTCTTCTTGTGACGACTCTGAACTTTCTGTCAGTATCATTTTTTCTCTACTATTTCTCTCGCTGTTACCAATTTCCCGATGATTATCAAGACAATGTGTAAATGCGTCTAGGTATTGTACAAGGTGCATTTTTTTTAACTCTATTGCATCTTGCTTAGAATGCGTCCATTAATTACGTGGGGTGAAATTGGGGAAGGAAGGGCCCGGCGAAATCTCACGTCATCTTTTTAGTTTTTAAACAACAGTAGAGCTTAAAAAAATAAGTTTATAAAAGGCGAAAATCCTAATCCTTGAAAACTGAGGAGATAAAAAAAAAAGGTCTTGAAAACCTACGAGGTCGTCGGCAGGGGGGAAGGGTCCGATCACATCTCACCAAATTTTACCACGGAAGGGGGAGGGGGAGGGGAGTCCGGATTTCCGAAAAAACACCACACTTAATTAATGGACACCCCCTTCAAACATTTCTCTTTGTATGAATGTCGCACCATACGACGAGTGCAACTACAAATTCGTAGGTACTGATTTCCTTTTCTATAGAATGGCATCCACTAACCGAGAATCTGTTGTATTTTCTTCTACATCCCTTGAAGAATGGCTTACATCGCTTAGTCGGTATTTAACGACCTTCACCGATTCTGCCCTGCATTCCCTTAGTATCAGGAAGTGATTTTAAAATAGCCCTAATAGAACCTATGTAGCAACCCCCCGCGCCCCGCCCCCCCCCCCAAAAAAAGAAAAAGGCTTCAACACAAGACGATGCTGCACGTCCAGGATCAGATTCGAGCTGTAACTCCTATAGGTAAAAATAAGCAAGTGGATTAATTTTAAGTATATATTTCTGGACACCACTCTTTCCTCTACTTATACTGGCTTCATTATCACATTCTTGGCCTCTGCAGTTTTATAATGATACACCCAGCTATTCTACTTGTAGCTTTGTGATTCCATAAATGGTTCCTTAAAGCTGTGGTGTTTTCGACGGATAACAAGCATATACAACCTTCTTCAGTGTCAACTGTATTCGCATAAAAATATTTATTCTAATAAAACTCTGTTCTTAGTCACGATGTCTGTAACTCTCTGACGTCACACTTCACTCCTCCGATCCCAACCAACAACGACCAGAAATGTTGTTTGAGGTCATGCGCATTTTTTAATTACAGTTCTATTTGGCTAATCATCTACGAGTAAATAAGCTGCAATCACACTAAAATAAAAGTATGTATTTCGTAAAAAAATCGACATTTACTTGATGAAAATTATACTTAGCGAGGAAACAAATTGCCAAAAATATTGTGTTCAAACGTCATTTTTGACGGGCTTACAAGATATTTATATTGGAAGTAGATATTTTAAGTCACTGTTATAATACACTTCAAGAAATGGTTTGCCGAAATACTGAAATAAAAGTATGTAGTGCATTTAAATTAATATATATATATATATATATATATATATATATATATATATATATATATATATATATATACATACATATATACATATATGTATATATATATATATATAACCCATGCGAAAATTTCGCGAATACAATTAACAGTAAGGTTGGGCGTTTGTAATAGGATGAAAGAAAAACCGCCTGATTTATTTCAACTGTTTATTTGTTAGAGTAATAGGTATGTAACAAAAGTCCACGCCAGTGAAGGAGTTTATTAATATCTCTGTGGTATGTGCTATTGGTATCTAGCGGCTTATCTCTGAACTGTTTTCATACGCGCGACATTCACAGTTATTACTTTAAGGGTCAAATTCCGAAAATTTTCGTTCTTAGTTTATAATGTTGCCGGGTGTAGACCTTACTCTTTTAAATAATACCTCTTTTCTTCATTCGGTTTGATATGAAGGTAGATAAATAGTTCGTGGTATAAAAAATACGTTATGGAAATTATGATAATTTTCCTCTTTAATGGTCGAATTACGAAAAATTCCTTTCTTAAAGAATGATGTGACCAAGGCGGAGACCTTAATCTTTAAAATGATCCTTCATTTATCAATTTCAGTTGGGAATGAAGGGAGACAATGGTTTGTGACCAAAAAAAGACACCTTTTAGAAATAATATGTATGACATTAGAAGACGCAAACACTAACAACTTATTAATAAACTAAGGTGCATAAATTCCTATGACTAAAATGTTTAATTAAAGCACAATAATCTGACGAATGATACGTCATTTTCATTTGAAAGCCGATCTTCTGTCATAGAATTTCTCAACTATGTTTTAATAATTTTGAACCTCGAAAAACTTTGCAGACGCAACTGTCGCAGGCGTAGTGGCAACAATTCTATGGACTACTTCGATAGCAAGTTAATTTTTTTTTGGGTATATATTCGAGCACCCAGATATAGTCATTTCCTTCATTTACATGGATCACCAAATTCATTTCTTCATACAGTTCATCTCCATCAATATCCGATGTTTCTTCCAATGTTATAAATATTTACAAGTCACTGCATTTCTTCAAAAACAATCAATTTACGTTATAAATGACACCAAATACGCTCTCATGATGTTTAAGTGCCACCACTCTAGGTTGGCAGCTTGCCCGCACGCACTTAAAATCCCTTTCGCAGGCCATTCAAGAGCTTCATTTTTCCCTTCGTAATCAAAATTCATAATTCATTAAAGTCTCCTTCTTACGACTTTGAACTTTCTGACAATATTATTTTGCTCAACAATTTCTCTCTCTGTTAGAAAGGATGATTGGATACCATTTTCCTGATAATTATCAAGTCAATGTGTAAATGCGTCTAGGTGTTGTATAGCCGCAACTAGGTTCATTTTTTCGCTCTGACACGTTTTACTTATAACACTAACTGACCCGGTCACGCGTTGCTGTGACTCAGTAGGATCAATGTTATTCTAAACTTCCTAATGTAGTAAAATTAACATTCACTAATAAAGAAAAATACGTTTTAGTCGATTTGAAAATTCAAAAGTACTTGGTAAAGAGTTTCGGAGAGTTGAACTTAAGGACAAACGAACATAAAAAATTTTAATTAACATTTTATTACAAAGGCGCCTTGTTTTGAAGTATACATGAGCTAAGTACAAAATCAAATAAAAACTGTTGGTTGGTTGATAGAAATTAAGGTGAGAGGGGAATGGAGGGTTTAGATTTTTATAAATCAAAAGTAAACAGTGTTTTTCTATTTGTTTTAAAGTATACGTATGCAAAGTTCCATCAAAATCGGATAAAAACTGTGCATTTGTATAAAAAACATTAGGGAAAAAAATCATTTTTATATAAGGTATCCAGGAATGAAAGGATAATCCTACAACCGCAGATAGGTCACATCATGTCCTTCTATTTTATTTTGGTATAAGTCTCACCATTTTCGAGATATTGAATTTTTTTTAAAACATGTGACTTTTTCAGTTTATTCCGTACCATTTCTACAAATTAATACTTTTTGAACTTTTTTAAAATTTACTCAAGGGTGTTTGAGTAATCTTCTTCTTTTTTTCTTAAAGCGTTTTTTTTTTTAAATAACTTAAAAAATCTTATATAAAAATTGTATACAAATTTATTCAAACGGTTGACATTTACAGCCTCTGGTGTAAAAAAAATGTACTAAGCGGATTGTGCCAATTACATTAAACAATTGCTTCGTTATTGCCAATTTTAAAATGGTATAATTGTTTAATTTTCCTTTTAAAATTATGTGGATGGGGTTCCTCGGCCCTTTCTTATGGCCACAAAACCATCCCTTGTATATTTTTTTTATTAGGACTGCCTAAAATATTTAGTTTACAAGACGAAGGTAACTTTGATTACATAGCTGCGTGAGAAAATATAAACAGCTGCAGAACACATACACAGCAAAGGTTATGCTCGTCGAATAAAAAGATTTTATATCAAAAGACTTATGGCGTTCATAGGAGCAAATGGCGGCCATTTTGAACAATTTTTATAATTAACGAAATAAAAAATATTACTTCACTTTATTCTGTCTATTATTTGTATGCACACCATAGCAAAAACCTTTTTTTAAATCATTATCATCATATTTTACTACATGTTTAAAATGCACAATGGTCTTTCTAGCAGATTGAACTACCATAAAACAATCATTTTAAAAGAAGTATAACATAATTATACCATTTAAGATTTTTTATAAGTTTTTTTAACGTTTTAAGAAAAATAGAACATTGTTTTAGATGACTCAAATATCTTTGAGTAAATTTAAAAAAAAATACAGGCTTCAAAAGGTGATAGAGAATAAACTGAACAAAGTCACATGTTTCGAAAAAATATTAAAAAATCAATATCTCAAAAATGGTGGGACTTATATTAAAATAAAATTTTGCCATGTAGTAGGAAATGATGTGACGTATCTGCGGTTGCAGGATTATCCTTTCATTCCTAGATACAAGTATAATCTATACTTTCCCTGCTCTCCAAGCGCAACACGCCTTACTTACAGCTACAAATATACTGCTATTGCAGCATGATGGTGACACAAACTCATAAGATTTGCCCATCCAAAAAGCTTTCAACGTGCATATCATACGCGCAACACGTCATAGCCTGACTGTGACGGAAAGTCATGAACTTATAGATTTATCCCCATCAAAAAATCGCCCAATCCACCTAAAGAAGTTTTCACTGCAAAATAACACGAAGTGAAACGAATGTCGCAATGCAATTTTTAAATCTCTGCCCCACATTATAATTTTTCGTATTTTTATACTTTTACTTCTAGTACATGCAATCGCCTTTCAGTTACTATCACAGTTATACCTTATGCTAACAATTTAAGAGCAAATAAAATCAAATTCGATTATTTATTTGAAATTTACACTTCCTTTTAGTAATAAAAGCTCATATAATATTTATTTTAGATTTTCGGTTAGCCAAGCAGCGCTGTATTGGCAGTCAGTGTAACTGACGCCTCGGGCATTATGGAGACTCGCCGTACACTGTTCGCGTTCACCTACGGTCGCATACGGAGCTGGTGTTGGAGTTACAAGAGTGCTTTCCAATTCTTTTTTTTTTTTTTTTAATGGCTTTCGGCATCTGAATTTTTTGCAGCTAATTAGACACACCACAGGACGGACATGACATTCACAGACACAACACTTAAACACCCATGCCCGCGGCCGGACTCGAACCGGCGACCTTCAGCACGCGGAGCTAGCACCCTAGCCCTTATGCTTTCCTTGTTTGCATTTGATCACCTCAAGTGCTAACGTACCTAGCAATGTATAGAAGGCACCACTTACACTGCGTCTCCATATGTGTATGGAACGCAAATGGGCTTTACCCACAACTCACAGAATTTAGTCAATTCAACGCATAGCACAATATTGACTTATGCCTCTTTAGCAAGACACACCTTAAGCCGGGACTACGTTCGTCGATTGCTAACTATGACTGCTATAGAACAGACCGACTCACAGCTGGAGGTGGCGATGCCATCTATGTACATAAAAGGGGGTATACCCCATCACGAAACTCCACTTCCAACGTTGCAACACATCGAAGCAAAGAAATAAGCCTTGCCAGCGAGACCATCAACGTCATTTCCGCCCAGACGAATGTCTCCAGACACAAATTTAGAGGTACTGGCAGCAGTGAGTGGGCAAACTACTCTTAGGAGGAGACTTTAACGCAAAACCTACCGACTGGCTCTGTCAGAACTCTAAGCTGGCGGGACATGTCATGAGAAGAATTATAAATCGACACAACATGTATGTATGGGCTCCAGATGAGCCCACGCACTATCCTTACAATGGAGGCCTCCCTGACATCCTTGATGTGCTCATAACAAAGAACATAAACGGGTTCATCGCAGCATCCACGGCGGATACACTATTATCGGATCACCTACCGGTCATATTTCAAGTCGGCGTGGGCAAGTGGCAGCCAGATGACAGGCTAAAACCAATTTTCGACCAGGATACAACCATCTGGAGGAGATATAAGAATCTAATAGCTGAATCCTGGCTGATCCTCCTGCAGATAACAATCCTGAAACAGCTCTGGAGGCTTTTGAAAGCACGGTTTTAAACGCCATCACAGCATCCACGTTGAAACACAAGAGTAAAGAAAAAATCGCTCCAGCTCACACCACACCTGCTAGCCGCAATTCGACATAAAAATCGGGTCGCCAAGGAGTGGAGGATTACTAGGAACCCCAACACCAGGAAGTTACTTAATCGCCTCCAAAGAGAATTGAAAGCGGCACTAAGCGAACATCGTAATCGTGAATGGAAGGTCCGACTCTCAATGTTGCGACCGGACGACGGCTCGTTGTGGTCACAGACCAGATGGTTTACTAAAACGAAAAGCCGAATCCCACCTCTACTAGGAGACCACGGATACACATATCGCCCGGGAGACAAGACCAATGCTCTGGCAAACGCTTCTGAACAACACTTCCAACCAGCACCCAGTGACCCCGACCTGCTAGAAGCAGTCAACAGTCGGCTTAGAGTTTTCCTTGGAACAGAAGACGACCACGATCACAACATCGAGCACTTCACTCCTCACGAAGTCCTCACCTGTGCGGCCAGCTTAAACCCAAGGAAATCCCCAGGCCACGACAGAATAAGTAACATCTGCCTGAGAAATCTGCCATCGGCGACAATAAACCACCTCACGAAGCTGTTCAGCATGATTGTCGACACGAAGACCTTTCCCACCCTGTGGAAACAGGCCATTGTCGTAGCAATCCACAAGAGCGAGAAGAACCCTTCTCTACCGCAAAACTACCGACTCATTAGTCTCCTACCGTCAATCAGCAAGGTGTTTGAATATCGCTTGAGTATTCTCCCAGACCACCAACTTGGGTTCCGCCGGGGACACTCGACCACCCAACAACTGATGAGGGTGGTCGAGACTGCTACGACGGCCTTCAACCACAAAGAGTACTGTAGCCTAGTACTAATAGACATCTCACGGGCATTTGACTCGGTATGGCATGCCAGTCTGATACTCAGACTCTACGAACTGGGACTCCCGGGCCAACTCGTCAAACTGCTAAAATCATATCTGGAAGACCGCACTTTTAAAATCAAAACTGGAAACGTCTACACCACCAGGTGAGGCATCCAAGCAGGAGTACCACAAGGCTCGACTCTGGGACCTCTGCTATACTCCCTACATACAGCAAATGTTCACACTCAAACCAGAATACACAATGCCACATATTCTTTTAGAAAAAGGCAGAATAGATCAGTTTTACCACGAACATACGAAGTGATCAAGCAAACGCGTTTTTTTAGTTTCACAGCACGTGGTACTTCTAAAGATTCTGAAAGGAAACAAATTAAACTGGCAATTAGTGTGTTGAAAGAAGATCATACAGGGCAATATATTGCACACACACAAAAAAAACAAAAAAAAAAACAAAAAAAAAAACACTGGAACTGTTACCAAATACAGTACAAAAGAAAATACCCATAGGGGTATACGTAATAATGCTTCAAATATGAATGCAACCATGCGCTATGGAAACTTCGTTTTTATTGGTTGTGTTGCTCACACTCATGAATCACAACGTAATTTTTAAAGATGTTGCTATAATGGAAATAGTGAAAAAGTGTCGTAAAACGTAACAAGCCACTCGATATATTAACAAACAAAACAGAAAGATGCAGTAAATTTGTATATGTCAGAACGTGGTGGAATATAAATTCTAACTGCAGAAGAATGGATACAAATGAAAGATTTTATAACCGTGCTGAAGTGTTTTAATCAAGCAACAACTTATATTTTTAGATATTCATTAACAGAATCTTTAATTATTTCATTGATTGTCATCTTAAATTCAAAACTTTCTAAGAAGGATGAAGACTGCTCAAAAGCCGCTTGTGTGGGCCTGTTAACAGGATATTTGCTTTCGCAAGAAAAACTTTAGTTATCGATTGCCGCTCTAATCGATCCACAGTTTAAAACTAAGTATTTGACTATGGACTAAATTGTAAATACGAAGACTGAAATTTTGGCATTTCTACGTCAAAACTATGCACTGACAATAACAATTAAAACGGGTCAATTGGATGTGGATGTTGATGAACCTGGACCCTCCTGTTCAATATGCTGATTCTGAAAATAAATTCCTAGCAGGCGATTTATAGGATACCCTTGACAAAATGAATTTGACTGAGACTGAATTGGAATATTTGGACGGCTGTCACCTGCCGTTTGAAGAACATCTGATTTGTTATTTGAAAGAACCTGTGCTGCTGAAGACCGCTAATATTTTTCAATATTGGGCTTCCAGTCCGTATATTTATTTACGAGCGATAGCAACAGAATGTTTATCAGCTCCTCCCACTAGTCTTCCTAGCAAACAATTGTTCAGTGCTGCTGGTCAAATCTATGACAACAGAAGAGCTAATTTAAGCGGCGAAAATGTTGAGAAACCATTAGTTTTATCTTAAAAGATAAGGCTGTGTGGCTTTGATTATTAAATCTTATTTTACTAGTGCCGATCTACTTTTTGTTTTGATTATATTTTTTAATTAATCTGTATATGTAAAATACTTTTAAAATTTTGGTTTTGATTCGGTTTTAACTGAAAATTTAATATGTGATACTAATCTAGACAACAGGGTATCGTATTTTAAAAGCTAGAATAATTTATGTTAGGTAAGAAGATTGAAACTTGTTTTTATTGTTGTTAAAAACGACAGTATTACTATAATTAAGTTAACATGTATTTGATTTACCAAAGCTAAAACTCCAAATAATTAATTATTAATTTAATCCAAGAGACAAATCATTCTAATAATTAGAATCTAATTTCATTCTGGCTATTCCTGTTAAATTTTATAGTTTATTTTTATTATTGCTAAATAAAAATAACTGCATTTATTTTTGCTAAATTGCGTTGCTGAAAACTTGGTTTGGTATTATTTTACTATTTTATTTTAATAAATAAATATTAAAACTAGAGATGTTCCGACTATGACCGACTAGCCGATTAGTCGGTTGTAAAGAGGCCGACTAGTCGGCCGAGCCGATCACGGTTTCAGGGGTATTCGGCAATTTCCGTGACGCTTCGTTTACAGCTGATTCGCGCGCAGGTCGCAACCGCAGCCTACGAGCGTGTCGGAACATGTATTGTTTAGTTCGCATTGTTTCTTGATTTTTGCTTTTGCACGGGTCAGAGCGGTGTTTTTGTGTAAAAAAAATAAGAACAAAATTGTTGTTATTGTTCATTAAAGTGAAAGAGAATTAAAATTAATTTAATCATGCCAAAAAGAAAGTCTCATGTATGGATTTTTTTGATCAATTGGACAATGATTCGCGTTAAGTGAAGTGTAATCAGTGCCAAATGATAATTTCTCATGGTGGGCAGGGAAAAAAGCAAATACTACGAGTATGAACAACCATATCAAATACCGACATCCAACCCTGATACCTCAGTTAGGTTCTGTGATCAAATGTCCCACCACAGACGATTCATCCCAGTCGCGAATCCAAGTAGATGAACTACCTACAACAGTGCCTACTCAGTCAACTTCAGTGTCGTCAGAGGTCAGTTTATGTCAGAGCCAGCAAAATATTGAAGATAGTTTTGCTGTACAATGGTCACGTGAAGACTCAAGATCGAGAGACATCAATATTGCGATTGGTGAGATGATTGCACTTGACAACCAGCCGTTGTCAATTGTTGAAACTACTGGCTTTAGAAACTTGATGAGAAAAGTTAAACCAAAATATAGCATACCGGGCAGAAAGTATTTCACAGAAAACATCATTCCTCATCTTTACGAAGAGACTAAATCTGAAATATGAAGAGGAGTGCTGAGTGCAGCTGCAATTTCAATCACTACCGACATGTGGACAAACATAAATAACAAGGAAAGTTTTTTGAGTTTTACAGCTCACTGGCTTGACGATAGTTTCAAATATAACGCAGTATTGCAAATTAAACATTTCCCCGAAACATATACTGCCAATAATATAAAAAATTGTTTAGAAGAAATTCCAATCCAAATAGATCCAAAATTCACGCCGTTGTGCGAGACAACTGTAGAAATGTGACGAAAGGAATCGACGATTCAGTTTTTAAGGGAGTACCTTGTTTCATACATATTCTACAACTAGCAATCAATACTGCTTTGAACCACGAAACCATGACACAATTACTTGGAAAATCAAGACGAATTGTCACACACTTTAACCACTCTAATCAGACTCAGTCAAAACTTCGTGATCTGCAGCAAGAACTAAATTTACCAGATTACCAGCTTGTCCAAGATGTATGTACCAGATGGAATTCCTCGTACTATATGACATATCGCCTTATAGAACACAAACGGGCTGTTTCTTTATACGTGGCTGAAACATCGGTAAATTTCGAAAATTTGTCTACTGAAGAGTGGAAAATACTCGGAAAAAAGCATTGAATAGCTGAAGCCATTTGAAAAGATTACTAAGATTATAAGTTCAAGTTGCTCTTCGGTGTCTGAAGTAATACCTCATCTTGCTTAGGCTAAGCGCAAATTGAGACGCGTATAACACGTGTGACATGACGCGACACGAGCGGCATGATGCGCGCGTGAGACTCGCGTAGCGTGGTGGTCCGCATATTGAGAAAGTGGCACCCGTTCCACTCGCGGCTAAAAATATACGACACGCGAAGAAAACATTTTTAATTATAAACATTTGTCGCTATTTAGAATCAGATGGTGCCAAACATAGAGTTTTGCTCTATTCCTTGCTGAATAAGAAATTTAAGTAAACTAACGAGTATATTTTGTCTTAAAGGAAAAGCGGATTAAAAATTCAGAACAATTGATATTGGAGCTGTGGGCAGATTTATCAATGGAAATGTATTTGCTAGTAGTGTATCGGGCATGAAAATAATGTAACACGTGTTACTACTTCTGTCTCCTGAAAGTATACCTAAGATTGCTAAGCCGATACTGTCTTCCTTTTAACAGAAAATATACAAGGAGGCATGTAACTGAAAATTGTGAACACAAAATTTTTAACGCCTGAATTTTTCGAGCTCGACAAACCACGGAATGCTCATTTGGTATACTGTCTTCATGGTTTCGTGTGTTCAGGAAACCATTTGATAGTAAAGTGGACACGGTGAAAGATATTGTAAAATCAGCTCCCATTTTGAGCAACTGCTAATTGTAGGACCAGTCGGTAACTGAAATGATAATGGAGCTGGATTGGAAGTAATTGGAAGACATGAGGAGGGTGAAAAGAGTCCCAGGAATGTACAAGGCATACGTTGGGGATGGTGCTTGGAAAGATATTGGTTGAAGAATTGGGAATCGTGCATGGAAGGGAAAAGATGACCATGACCATAGGCTGGCACTCAATTCCATGCATAATGGAGTGGGAAAGCTACTGTGTAAAAATGCTTGTGCAGCTGTCCCATACACCTGTCTGCCCTCACAACTGTCACAACACACTTTTAGATGCCAACATGACAAGTTACTCCACTCGTGGAGCTCTCAAAAGCTGTGCTTGGAGCACAGCAGTTAATGAATGTGTGCAATGAAGTTTTACGAAACCATGGGTATATAAAAAAAAATCAAATGTAGTGTTTCAAATTGTTAATGTAAATTAAATAGACTGATAGTATGTGGGAGGCATTAGTTCTGTTGTGCCTTGGGACGCCATAGGTAGGTGGGGTTTCACTAGGCGCGGCCCACATCTAAATAGAAGAAGCAAGGGGATACTTTCTAAGTTGTTAACAAATGCTGTATGGGAGTCCACTTCCAGTTATGATTGGATTAGGACTGTGCCTTTTTTAGTTAGGTGATACTGGTGAGGGAATGAGATAAAAATTGTAAAGCCACGATAGGTAAAATCAAAAATGCTAAAGGAATAGATGAATCTGCTGAAAAAATAACTGACAGGGGCGGAAGTGGGAATGCAGAAGTTAATGCTGAAAATATCACAAAACCAGTAAAGTGTGTTACTGGTGAATTGTAGAAGCATAATGAACAAAGTAATAGAATTTGCAAACTTAATAGATACACAAACCACAAGTAATTATAGTCTTGGTTAAAAGAAGAGCTACTAGACAATGAAGTTTTTCCCTATGGTTACAGAATGTACAACATGTATAAGAGGAGCAATTTGTGGAGGGGTATTCATAGTGGTTAGCAAAAACTACTACAGTTCACTGATGCTTATACATCATGTCAGTGAGTTACTTGGGGTAGATTTCTGGGGTAATAAAAAATCAGGGTGTTGGCTGCTTACCATAGTAAGAATGAATCATGAAGATGAGGCTCTATTGGAGAAAATAAATTCATAGTAAGTTCGGAGGTGAGAGTAGAATGGTTATTATTGGCGGTGATGTAAATTATTCACCACATGTCAGCTGGGTAGGAACTAAGATTAATAACACAAGAAAACAGAAATTTTCAAATACCCCAGCAATGGAAGGTAGAGCAGGACACAAGGGGGAGAAACACATTGGATATCTTCCACATAAAGCCTTATGAAAACCTTGTGAGGTGCCAAGTTCCAGAAGGAATAAGTGATCATGAAGAATTTCTTATGGATATTAGAGGATTCAGTAAACCAGTGGCCAAATTAAGAGTGCAAAGAGATACAATTATATAAAGGCCCAAATTTTGAAATAAAGACAGGGAAACTTTCAGCACATGGAACAAGTACAATGGAACCAAAGTGACAAGAGTTCAATGAGATAATAAAAAAGGGCGAAGAAATATCCTAAACATAAAATAAAGAGAACTACAGAACCTCCATACTATAACAGGGAGGTGAGGCAGTGAAATAAGTTGGCGAGAAGAGAACATAACAGAGTTAAGAGACAGCAAGGCAGTAGGGAATACCTGAAATGACTAAAGAAGTAATTAATAACAGCAAAGATGGTGGCTAATAACAAGTTTATGAAAAATATTATTGGCGCAGTGAGACCACTGAAGGATGCATCTAGAAATTTCTATTGCTATGTAGGGGAAGGGAAGGTACTGAGACAATTATAGATAAAGATGGAGAAGAAGTTACCGATGATTTGAAAAAGGCAGAGGTTTAAGTAATTGGTTTAATGAGACCATTAGGGATTCTGATTCAGAAAGGGTGGGTGTAAATTAGAGAATGAGTTTATCCACAAAATTAGAAATGAGCAGACTAAAAACTTCGCAATTCATTCTGAGGTTACCACGAAGAAAGTACGAGTATGAAAGCTAAAAATGCATTAAGGCACTGGCATAGCTAATATTACAATGGATGTCTTAAAGAAAGCAGAATGTTACATTGTAGTGCTTGAAACATTATTCAAATTGATTAGGAATACTAGTTGCTTACCAGAGAACTAAAAAGGAGCATTTGGTAGTACTGGTCCATAAAGGAGGGATGAAAAAATCGGGTCAATAATTACAGGCCAATCAGTTTGACATTAGTGGTAGATACATTAATGACGATGTTAGAGCTGTAAAAGTATGTATTCGTTACTGAGTAACGGGTTCATCGCCTGACTAGACGTACCAAATCATTACTCACAAATTCATTTCATTACTCGCATTTGTCCTATAGATTAGAGCTGTAAAAGTAACGATGTATTCGTTACTGAGTAACGGGTTCGTCACCTGACTCGAATTACTGAATCGTTACTCACAAATTCATTTCGTTACTCGCATGTTTCGTTACTCGCATTTGTCGTATAGATACGAACACATTCCAACTGCCGCAGGTAACTAATTTTGCCAACGTAAAGACTAATTTTGTACTTTTTATTTTGCTTAACATTAAAATTTACAGTGCATAATTTGAAAATAAAAAATTTGTTTGGATAATTTGAGATAGTTACTGTTTTTTCATTGATAGTTCATTAGTGAGGTCTATTGATTTCAAACATTTGTGAAATTTGTTTATTTTATGAATTGATACCTTCTATTTTATTTTATAGTGTAATTTACAATGTAAGAGAGTTGTCTAATAGTTTTTGATATACATCTCTGCACTTGTTATGTTCTAATAATAAAATTGCAATGGAGCATACCCTCCGGTGGCAATTTCCCTACACACTCAGCTTTCCCCCTTCTTGCACCCACAAGCATTTGCCCTCCACAAATTTTAACTTTAAATTCTTTCAATGTTTTTGGTAAATTATTCATAATTTCTCTTGGTAACTTATTTCAATCTCTGAAACCCTTACCTAAAAAAAGAATCTTCCTAAATCCTTGTACCTGAAATTGAGTGCAAGATAGTGTTCATGGTCATCTCTTCCCTTCCAAGCCTAACTTTTAATTCTTGCACAAATATCTTTCCATGCCTCACCATCAATATACGCCTTGTACACTGCCATGACCCTCTCCATTCTCCTCATGTCTTCCAATGAATCCCATTCCAGCTCTTTTATCATATCTGTTACTAATTGCGTTGTGCGATAATTTCTAGAAACAAATCTAGCAGCCCTTTTTTGCAGTTACAGAATTCCATAAACAAAGAACAAGTTATAATGATTTTATTCCATTGGGAGCGAGCATAAACCACGTAGCGCAACGTGGCCTCCTGTGAACCCCCCCTTCCCCCCATGTAACCCTGCGTGGCTTTTGCCTCTACCTCCCCCCCCCCCACGTAACACTTAGCTTTTTTCCCTTTTGATTCCAGAAGACATTTTGTACTTCTTTCTCTTGTCAGACTATTGTAAATTACATACGGAGATAATTAACTGAGGGAAATAAATATTGCTGTTGTGAGTTCTGTTCCTCATTTTAACTGTGAAAAATGTTATGAAAGGAAAGCTACATGGCCTAGCTCGAAACCCCCCCCCCCTCCCACATAGCCCAAAATAGCCTTCCAGCCAACCCCCCCCCCCCCCCTCCCACTGGACCGAGCCACGTAGTTTGTGCACGCTCCCTTTTGCCTGATGTTAGTTATTGTATTATTACCACAGGATCCATGTGATCAATCATCTATGCAGTACTGGCTTTGATGTTGAATGTTTGTTGTAACGGGCAACAACAATTAATATAATCGCATGCTTGTCCTGAACCTTTGTTACTGATTTAAAAGTTTTGAATATTGATGGTTTTAAAATGAAACAATTAACGGGGGAGTCAATAATATTTTGCCTGCAGGCCCAATTTGATGGTATGCCCACATTTATTTTAAGAAAACTATCACAAAAAGAAATGAAAACCGTAAAGGAAGACAGTGGTGAAACCTCTTATTTAAAAACGAAATACTTTGATAAGATTATAATATTTGTTAAATAGATGTCCCATTATCACATCAGGCTTCTATGCAGGGTTTTGAGCTGGCTACTTTAAAAAATAACCGTCATTAGTTATTGTCACTAGATATGTCACTGTCAGGTGAAAGGTCAGGTCTTTTTTTTTGTATGCAAACAGGTGTTTGTTTTGAAATTAGATTTTTCTTTCGTATATAATATTCATTACCGTAAATCAAGTGTACATTCAGAGGTTTTCCATAAGATACATGTGCTAATTACTTTGAGTTTTATCCAAATGTACAACTTATTTTATTAAATAAAGAATTTACTTAATCTTTACCACGTACAAACAAAGTCATCCCGTATGCGATGCTTCATGCTATTGTTCGATTGTACCGAAAGTAACGAGTAACGAAATGATACGATAGTAATGAAGTTATCCCGTACGCTATTGCTCGATTGTACCAAAAGTAACGAGTAATGATTCGAAAGTAACTGGTATTGATTGCTTTAGTAATGAATACATACGGGTACAGAATTTCTCGTTACTTTTACAACTCTAGACGAAGTTGATATGCAACCATATCAGAGGTGTTTGTGAGGAAAGTAAGTGGTTTTTAAGTCAACAATATGGTCTTAGGCAAGGATATTCCACCGAATCTCACTTAGTAGGCTATATACAAATGGACAGGGAATGCCAAATTAATAGTATAGCACTAGATCTTTCAAAGGCTTTTGACAGAGTGAGCCATAAAATAGTGCTAAATAAGGTAAAAGCTATTGGAGTGGATGAAAAAGTGATTTGCCGTGTAGAAGTCAGAATGCAAAAAAGTTACGGTAGGAAATGACGTATCAAAAGAAGTGGAAGTGAAAATGGGAATGCCACAGGGTAGTGTACTGGGACATTACTATTAGTTATTCCAATGAATGATTATGTTGATGGTTTACTGTCAGAAGTTAGACTGATGAAAAACTGTTATATAATAGATTCAAAACGGCAGAAGAGCAGCTGCAGGATGATTAGGACATGATAGCTAACTGGGTGAGTCAACATGGGATGAAGATAAATATAAAGAATAGTCATCTTGTTAGGTATACAGTTAAAGAAAAAAAAACTAGAGGTTGATTACATGATAATAAAGTGGGGAAGTAAGTGCTTGTTGAAGACTTGAAAAGTCACTTGTTGGAAAGAGTGATGAGAGAATGTAACAGAGCTATAATAATGGATTTGGGTTACAAAAGTTAATCAGACCATTTCATTAATATAGTGGTGTAGTATGGGACCTACTTTTTGGGTATCAAAAACAGGAGTTGGAGGGGGTCCAAAGAAGAGCTGCTAGATGTGTCTGCAGGAATTATTGCAGAACACAATCAGTAACTGATATGATAAAGGAGCTGAAATGGCGAGTGTACATGGCATATATTGGAGGAAGAATTAGGAGAGGTGCATGGAGGGAAAAAGGCGAACATGAGCACAAGCTGGCACTTGATTTCAAGCATAAGGGTGTGGATAGATTTTCATTTGTAGGTAAAGCGATCAGAGATTCGAATAAATTACCAAGAGAAATGACGAAAATTTACCAAAAATTCTGAAAGAATTTAAAGTTTAAATTAGTAGAGGACAAAAGTAGGTGGGCAAAGGAATGGGTAAAAATTGGTGTGTAGGGAAATTGCCACCAGAGTGTGCACTTGATTGCAATGAAATTAAATTGCCAATGTGTTTGTGTATCAGGTTCTCTGTCAGTTTACTTTCCACTGAAATCAAATTTATTTCTCTGTAACTCTCAACCCACTCCATATCATGATCTTTATCAAGCAATACTGCTATGACACATTTTCAGTACTCTTATGTACAGCAATTCTCCTGATTCATCTGAAACAATGCAGTAACCAAATATATTTAACACATCAAAAGTAATAGTCCCTTTATCCTTTTTAAACTTCATAGTTCCCTACTCATAATATCCTCAGGAACCATTTATAATTTCTTGGCTTACTCATATCTGCTTTTATGGACAAGGTCCTGCACTGATATTTCCTCTCCCAAGCTGTCTCAGTACAGAAACTGCTTAATATTCCCATATTTCAGAAGCCTTCTTCTTAGTCCTTCTACATGCGTATCTGAATACGGTTAATGCTTCTGCCCATAAACTGAATGATCCCCAGTTAGAATCCTTGTCTTGGCTGAGGTTTTCAAAGGCCTTTAACCTAAACTTCACTGCTTGCATAACTTCCTTTGTGTATGTGAAGTATGCCACAATGCTTCTGTGGTTCTGAATCCACATTGAATTGTTGGTACCAAATCTCCAGCTGGTAAGAAATTCTGATAGTCATATTCTAAAAAGACCACACGAAATAAGAAACTGCTGCATAATCACTTTTCCTTTCTCTATCCAAAGACCCCATGTGGTAATCTTCTAGCTTTATAAGGTATACATCCATCATGTTTTTCCTCAATGTGTTTTCCACTACAACTCTTATCTCCCTTGTATTGTTAATCCCATTTTTTTCCAATCCACTTCTGGTATATTTAAGTACCCACCATTTATGGCCATCCTACTTCTGCATATGCATTTATTTTCTCCCCTAGGGCCTCTGTTTGCTTATTCGTTCTACCATATTTTTTTTAAAAAAAATCTGATTTCATATTTATTAAACTTAACACTTGGCTAACTATAACTTTTCTTACACAGATTTTTCTCACAAAACTAAGAGTAAAGAAAATTCTACTTAGTGGCCTAAAAGATAGAATGAATTTTCTTAATAGAAATGTTTTATCACTCAATTTTCTGAGTTTTTATAGAACTTTCCCTAGTATACCAGATTTTCATAACAGTTGTCATTTTATCACCATTTCCCTTGTTGTTGGTTTTTTTCCGACATTTTTGGGTGTATCTGTCTTTAGCTGTTACAGTTTGGTCAAAATCAAATAGCCTCACAGCTGACAATGAATGTAAGGAATGATTAGGACTTGAAAATGTGAAAAATCTATGCAGAATTTACTAGTAGCACAGAATATGTGTGGCTAAAATATGGAATCTTGTCTTAATGAGTTTATTAGGGCAAATTATTACAATAATAAGTGCTTTACTGAAGTGAATCTTATATACACGTTGCATAATTCTAGGGAAAGTTGGGGTTAGGACTTAAATAAAATTTTCATTAATTCAAAATTATTCTTCATACTTCCTTCATTTTATTCTTTCTCATTTTTCATTGCACCTATTCCATGGAAGGTTCCAAGATGGGACAATGCGCTTAGAAACTAAACACATTAAAGATTTGCAACAACACATGTAGCCTGTGTAACAATACCAGAACTGTTTTGTCAAGTTAATTGAATAAAATAAAAAAAATAGTAAAAAGCTTTTAATTTTTTACATAATTTTTGCCATTTGTTCTCTGCCTGAGGTTGAGAGAAGTGTATGACAAAACCAAATTTTTACTTTTATTTATTTTTGTGTATGAAGATTGGTAATGATTATGTTCTTTACAAAATTATAAAATTTCTTGATGAAAGTTTAAGTCTTATCTCTCAATATTACACACATCTAGCTGCCTTAGTTTCCCTGTCTTCTTAGCTTTTCCTGTGGAATCAACATCCTTGTTTCATCCTCACTTTGAACACACATTTCAAAAGAATGATGATATTTACAATGAAGAAGTTCATATGCATAAACTATTAAACCACTAATTATTTACATTACATACACTGAGCAAAAATCTTCTTTCATTATAGTGGAGAAATTTTTTGTGCATATACAATGATGAGCATAACTTAGAGATTCAATGATGATACATAGTTCACACAGACTTTTGTGCAAAAAAAGAACAGTAATCACAAAGTAACAATTGCATTCAAACATGTTAGATTATATCACAGACTTGCACAGCAGAGACTATTCCATCTTCAAAGTCAGCACTAAGTATATTCTGTTTCCAACTGAAGTATTACAAAATTTCAAATAACACCTCAGATAGCTGTTGGTCCCAAAACATCTCCTTAATAATCCCATTTCTGTAGAAATGTATGTCTTCTCTACTGAAGGTTACAGAACATTTCATATATGTTTTTCATTTATACTTCCTATTTACAAAGTAACAGTCTCATTAAATGATTTCACAATATATTATTAACAGAAATTAATGAATGCTATGCACCATTCATTTGTAGCACTCAGTTTGGTAAAAAATAAATATATCTAAAACATCACTCTGTTTTTGGTTTATGGAGAATTCAACAAAAAGATTACCATCATGAACATTTACAACTTTACCACATTCATATCACATTAATGGAATTGTGTAATGCACATGTAAAACAAAATTTCTAAGATACAGTGGTATTTGCATCCTCTATTACTATGTCTTACAAGAAAAATGATGATTCATTACAACATAAAAGTGTGACATTTAAGTTTCACATATTATTTAAAATGACAATAAATACATAAAGTTCTTAAGGTCATGAAGCAAAACTGAAAATGAAACCATAGCAGAAAAATCCATGCTTTGAAATAAAAAAGTTGCTAATGAACACAGTTTAAAAATGCTTTGGTTTTATTCCTAGTGGCACATATATATGGCTAGGCAAATATCTTCAGTATATCACATTACTCATGACATATTCTTGACACAAGGAGCACTAAAGAAATTTGTGTAAAACCTAAACCTATTCACGCTTGCTAAACGTAAGTTTCCAGCAATTTTGTAACACTCATTCAACACACATATACTGTATTTTCAAATGTTTATGTTACTTGTCCATGTGAACTATTCTATAACACTGACTTAGAATTCCATTCCATGTATTGATAACATACATTCAAGCCCCATGAATTTTATTTTCTTCCAGAATGGGCGAAATTTCTCGTCAAACAAAGGATGAAAAACCAGGAAGTGGAGCCCTGGATCTAGCCATATTGTTCATTATAATCTGTCCACCATTCAGACTCATCACAGCACTTCCTTCAGGCTCTGAATCAGTATAGCTAGAATAGTTGCGCACTGGCTTCTGTCGTTTCCACGACTGACTTAATGAATCATTGACATTTGCATAGTGGTTCACAAATGAATGTGGATCAGAGCGCTCACTTTCATTTTCACTTTCAGATCCCTGTAACAGTGATTAAATTTTGAATTGAGACAAGTTTAATTATTTTTACACACAATACAAATGCAGTCACTATTGGTATGACAATTCTTAAAGCAAATGAACAATAAGATGCCTAGCTGTTGCTGCATATCAGTTAAAGAATATGAAATTACAAATATAAACTAGCTGATCATAATTCAACTATATAAGCTACTGCACCTGTGAATCTGTCGAGCTTATTTCTGATGGTTTCTCTGTCACACTACTGTCATCAGGATTTTCATCATAACCCTTCAGGCTTTCTTCATCACTATGATATGTGACTGAAGATGGTAATGGCCTTGGTGGTGATTTTCCTAACATTGGCGCTCCTGGTGGCTGGTGAATAGATTTGCGCCCTAATGTATTTCTTTTGGAAAGAGTTCCACAAGTGCCTACACCCATACTTGTTCCTCCACTTCTGCGTGAACTATAAATTTCCATAGCCAGTTCACGGCGATCTTCAATATCCATTGCCATTGATTCTTCAAGTGTCTTCTGTGCTTCTTCTGAAAAGTGGATACATCAGACATTTTGGTTTGAAGAATGATTAGTCCTAATTTTCTACATAGTTATTCTGTATTTAAGGTTGTATCCATGCACTACCTTCAGATAAATGTCATTCATTTGCAATCTAGATTCCATAGTTAAAGCTAAATGAAATATTTTTGACATAATAATCAAAATATAACAATTAATTGGATGCAATTAAAATTTTTCTGAATAGCAGATGAATGTTTTATTAGGCATGAAAAACATGCATTCACCATGGAAATGAACAAATGGTGTATATCTTAGGTTTAAAGACTGAAAACGCTCACTAAGCAAAAAAATGACCACATATGTTCAGGATTATTTAAAATGGACACAACACATTATTTGCACATTTATGGCTCTTGCAATAAACAGCCAGAATGCATTGTGGTTAACTCAAGAAGGTCACAACATGAAAATCATGTCTGATTCAGGTCCCATTCTCCACACATGGCAATTCACATTTCAGTCCCCCACCCCCCTTTTTTAGAGACTTGTAACGTGACCGGTAAGAAGAATCATATAAACTAAATGCACTCCGGATGAACACAAAGAAATAGATACTGATAAACCACAACGTGTTGTGGTCAATCTCCCCCCCCCCCAATGAGCGTTTTTGGTCTTTGAGCCTAACATAAACATACATTAAAAAAATTCCGTGAAAAATAATCAGATCTGAATTAAATCATCAATTATTGAAAAGTGTAAGGATAAATGAAACTCCCTATACAATGATTCATTAGAATGAAAACGCTTTACAGCAATGAAATAAGGAAAGATAATGAAAGTAAATCAATTGTAATATGTCCACAATCTTGCCAAAATCATTTAGAAATAGGTTTATTGCAGATTACTAGTACAGCAGATAATTTTTATTAACTTTTCCTAATAGTAAAGTAATCTCTAGTTTGATTTTGAATCCACTTTTGTAAAACTTATAAGTTTGCGATGAAGTTGTTTTTCAAACAGTACCTTTCTAGTCACTAAGAGAACTCATGATGATAATCATTTTAAGGTGTAAGGTGTATGCTCAGAAAAATTTAGTTTAGAAAATATTTCAATTTTGGTGATGTAAGATGATGTGTTCAAAGGAAGAAAAATACAATATTTAAAATTAATAATGAATGTAAAGAGTTATGTTAGAGTTTTAGAGGCCAAGTTCTAGTCAGCATCGACAAGGATGTTACAAAAATAATTTTGATTAATTAAGTAAATTATAAATACAATTAGGTAAAGAGCATAAAAATTTAGAATAAAATAAATAAATGAATAATAATAGATTTGGGATATAGATAAAATCAAGTAAGTTAAAATCACACAGTTAGTTTAGGGAAAATTTCAGATTTTCAAAGAGAAAAATAAGATTTCCAAAGTTGCGTTATTAAAGCCATTGTAGAACATTCCGCCAAATTTCAACATCACAAAATTAAGTAAAAATCCTCTTAAAGCATTTCTGAGGAATGCACAAGACTTCAAAGTCAAGAGTAGACTGTACTAAGAAACATTTATAAATTACAATTTAAAATATAATGCGGTTAATTAGATATAAAATTTTAAATTTAAGAGCTGATGTCATGAGGTTTAAATTCTTTACTTAAGGAGGGTCACCCACATTGTTTGTAGACAGTCTTTTGCCAGATTTTTATACAGGAAGTTCGTGACAAGTGTGGCGAGCAATACCTTCGTAGTGAACAGTCTTTGGACAGATTTTCAAAAGGCAAGTTATCAGCAGGCAGGGTGAGCAATGCCTCCGTAGTGGACAGTATTTCACTAGATTTTCATAAGGCAAGTTCGTGGGTGAAGAATGCCTCCTCAGAACAGTTAGTTTTCGGTAGGGAGTGCTAAAATGTAGGTCGGAAACACCAATATGTAAGAACTGGAGCAAGTTTATCCTAACTGGGTGGGAGTAGGATGAAAGCTCGCTGTGAATGTGCCTAAGGCCCTCTTCACACTGCGCAATTACCAAGCGACGCGATGGAGACTCTAGTATCTTGAGAGTATCCAATAAATCACTTCCAATGTTGTGTAATGGGGAGGCACAAACGGCGCCACTCCCAAGAGACGCGTATCCTACGCGTATCCTACGGGTATCCTACCAGTCCCAGGCGACCTGCAAGGAAGTCGGACAGTCGCGTCTCTGGCGAGTCTTGTGAAACATGGCGGATGATCACGCATTCAATATTAAGTTTGTGAGTTAAATTGAGAAACATCCTGAACCATAAGTTACAGTTGCCTCAGTATTCGAGGAAGGACGTCGTGGAAAAGATTGGGCTGAAGTGGGGAAGTAGATGAAAAAGTCAGGTATGTGTATGGCACAACTAATTACTTTATAATTCCGTTTGACACCTTCTTGTTTCTATTTTCGTTCTTATTAAACAATTTAAATTCAATTAAGTTACTTCGATTCATTTTGAAGCGTTGAGGAAAGTTTGCGGAGTATTAATGGTATTTTATATTGTTTTCGTCATTTATTTAACTGTCAGAACTTGTAATCAGTAATGTTCTTTATAATTTAAAACTATTTCAATCTCGTTTAATTTAATATCTGGCGTCTATAGATTGTTGTGCAAGATTCTGACAATGCTACATTGTTACGTTCTCTGAGTACTCACTGTAGGGGTAATAATCGTAATATTATTAAGTTTAAGGGAAGGAGAGAGCAATCAGTCTCCATCATATAGTAAACAAGCAAATTATTCAACATCAAGCATTTTTGTAACAATCAACAAATAGTTTAGTAAAAAATGAAGTTATATTTATTTTTTTGTTAGTTGTCATTTGTCAAGAAATTTAAGAAGTTATAATTATGAACTATGAGAATATGGGATCTTACGTAGTCGGTGGTAAATATTAAATATTTTTTGGTGCATTGTGTTAAATCAAGATACTAACTGTAGGGTTGTCACCTTTCTTTGGAACAATGTGAGTACGTTTATGATTTGGAATGGTAAAAATACAGTACGCTGTATGGAAAAAAAAAAGATTACGATTTTTGTTAGTGCCTGAACGCGTATTTTTCATTGCTATTTGAGACATTCAACAAATACTTATTTTTTCTAAACATTTCGACAGCATATGTAAAGTCTATATTTAAATAAAAATATATGATGAACTAATACTTCAATAAGTTGAGCGAAGATTTGTTTGTTTCATTTCTCCGCTTTGCATTCATGACAGAGAAAACTCTCAATGGATGTACTGGTAGAACTGGCCAGTACGGGTAAAAGTAATTATTTTAATGAAAAATCTTCACTTTTATTGAATATGTACTGGCATTTTTTTTTAGAAGTTAACAAATCAGTAAAATTTTTATCATCGAGTTTTCCAAGAAACTCATTTAGCAGTATTTTTCTTCGTATAAAATGATCCATAGCAATTTGCAGTTTTAAAGCTTCAAAAGCATACACAAAATGTTCATATCTAATAGGTGATAATTTGGATATGTACACAACACAATTTCACAATGTACGAATAAAATCAATGGGCCAGGGGCATTGACCACAAAAGAATAAACTATTTGAACAGAAAGTACGTGGTCAGCTGACTGCGGCCAAATTGCCCAAAACAGGAGAAGGTATTGTTACGTTATCGGTCGAATGCGGCAAAGTAGCGGACAAATCCCACGGTTTCGTTCTGATGATATTTTAGTATCTATAAAGTCAACCAGCGAGATGAGAATGCGTGTTGGCTAAAAGGAGTATTTTAACGTACTCTGTTACTTTCATAGATTATTGAGCACACCATCTGAAGAGAGTACAATACTCTACTACAGAGTACGGGTGGCAATCCTAACTAATTGTCAGAAAATGTAATCAACACCGCGTTAGGTACCTTGGACGTTGATTTGTTTTTCATTAGTTTAATATCTCTGTTACTAGTTTCAATTTCACAATTTCATAAATGATCGTTATTTGCTATTATTTACCATCACTGTCAGGTTACTTTCGTTTATGTTTCAGCTTCACTATGTAAAGAAAGGTGGAAGAACTTGAGGTCAGTTTTTGTTCGACATTTGAGAACCCTACCTTCTGGCTCAGGATCAAAGAAAAGAAAAACGTAATACTTAATGGAAGCAATGAAATTTGCGCAACCATTCGTGAAGACACACACCTGCTGCCCCTGGAAATGTGCCGTTGATCTTACAATTACCTCACCCTGAATTCGACGAAAGTGTCGATGACATTCTGGAAAACCCAGGTAGATCTCAGAAGATCACCCTTCCCCCATCACTACCACAACAATCGGCTTCCATTATGGACCTATCTTCACAGAAGCCACCATCAATCAACATTACCACTGTGTCATCCACCAACTGGACAACCTCAGCCCTCCGACCAAAATAAAAAGAGACCTGGCCCTAAACGTGGAATATCAACCACTGATGTAGATACCACATTCATGGAGTTTCTCCAGACAAAAACAGCTAGACTCCCAACACGAAACTTCCATGATACAATTTATTTAATTAAGTACTTCATTTTAAAACTGTGTTTACTTAACTAATTGTGTTGTTATTTTCACATATTACTCCATAAATTTTTTTGTAATTACGGCAGTGAACATTCCTTTCTATATATGGATGGCCCCACATTCTTCTGATTTTTCTTTTTCTATAATAATTGTAATAATAATAGGTGACACACACATTATCATCACTTGACGTATCTTCACTTGACATTATGAAAAACTCGCTCAGAAGCCACAATGCTCACCACGGCTAGTGGCAGACTGTATCGCTTCACGGTCGGTTCACAGTATCCTCAGTGTGTAGTACTAGGTCACCTGTGGGTATCGTACTCGCAGGCAACTCAAATTGACGATACTCAAATCTCAGTCGCGTCGTCTCATAATTGCGCAGTGTGAAGAGGGCCTAACTGGTAAATTTTGTGGTGGATCCGATAGTACAATGCCTTATCCAAATTTAACTGCTGGTACCGTAAAACTGTAAAGAAACTTTTATCAGAATTAAACCATTGAAATTTGAACCTGTATACAATGTTGATCATTCAAGAATACCTTTCATCGTTGGGGTATAACAGCTGTAAAATCAAATCTAATACATACCAGACACGGTCATGACTTAGTTTAGTTTACACGAGATTGAGGCAAACCTCTTGCCCAGCAATTGTGTGACACAATCATTTCGCACAGATAAGTATAAAACAGCAGCAAGCTACATATAAAGATGAACTAATTTTACAATATTCCGGTATAAAACCTTACTCAAGTACAGAAATGAGACACATGAGAAGGGAATCAAAAGTACACATGCAGCGTTTTACAACCATGACTAAAACTAGAGTTGATGCATTATGAAGGAGGGGGAGGGGGGAGAAGTAGATAATCAATAACTAAGAGAAAGTATTATCATTTGGAATGGAAGTAAATGGAGTAAAAATAAAACAAAAAAATAAAGTTGTATATAGAGAAGATAATCTCAGCAACAAAAGCAGGAAGAAATGCTGTGAGGCAATATTGATAATGAAAGGAAAAAGGGCTGCAGTGACAAAAATACCACAATGTTTGGGAACCATGGCATTACTCATGAAAATGTTTCTATTTTCTGTGGCTCTCCTACTTTCAATTTTGGTGAGTGATGGGTCTACTTTATCTCTCTCTTACAGATAAGATAATTTGAATCAGATTAAGAATGGGCTGGAAAAGAACCCATATTAATGAATGATAGGTTTACTAGTGGGGTCTTATTGTAAGTTGAGGCCAGGGACATATTTGGTGTCAAGGATATGTTCTTAAGGGGTATCCACTAATTACAAAAGGTCTACAAATGGTACAGATATCGTATAAGGTCTAGAATAAAAAAAAAGGTCTCAAAAATTATGAGATCGATTAGCAGGGGGACGGGGGGGGGGGGGGAGGGTATCATCAAAATCTCACATCATCATAGGGGGATTAGTTCTGGCCAGATCTCACCAAGTCTCAACACAGGGGTGCGGGAGGTCCAGTATTCTGCAAAAAACACCTCACATCATTAATGGACGCCCCCTTATCTAAATGAGAAGCAAATGTTCCTCTCACTATGGATTTTTATTCTTTTTGGAACAGTTATGGGTTGCCAGTGGATGATCTGGATTGACAGTGTAAAATATTTGCCTGTGAATGAAGAGTGTAATTGAGCAAGGAGGATGTCCAATAATGGGATAAGTTTCCCTGTGGTAGAAATGAATAAGTTTTGGTGGCTGGATGTTTACCATTGAGTTTTTCAGTAATGTCTACTGAATGGAAAAATGCATGTGTGATTTGGGAGAATTTTTCCTTACGAAGCCATACCCAATTTTGGATGTACGTCTTACATGGGAACTTTCCTGGGAAGATGAACTAGAATGGTTCGTATATGTTACTGTAGATGTGGATGACTATGATATTCGTTCTGTTTAGTGTGTTGTTTGTGCTGTATGAAATGAGAGATCAAGAAGAGAAAGTGTTAAATCCTGTGCCGGTCCATTCAGCCCTACTCTTCTGAAGGACACCAAGGGGACCAACAAACTTTACATTGCCTTCCAACAGATGAATCAGCATTAACAGTACCATACGCTCTCACTCCATACACAGTGTAGACAGGATTTAACCCAGGACTTCACTGCACACTATAGTGATTAGTAATTGTGCACCATTATCTCTCGAACCATGCAGGCCACAGTGGCGTAGCTAGGTCAACAAGGGCCCTCAGGCCAGATGGGCGACCTTTTTCTTTGCTTTGTGTTGCTAGTAAGGGCCCCCTGAGCAGTGAGAGGGCCCTTAGTGAGGGGCTTCCTGTGTCTCAGAGGTGCCCCTTGGACGACCGTAGAGCTAAAAAAAAAGGTCGCCAGTTTGCCATGAAGGCTCGTGGGCCTCTGAACTGCACTTGGGGGCCCCAAAAGGTATGCTTGGGGACCCCCTGAGCGTAGAGGCCCCAGAGCACTGCACTGCCTAGCCCCATAGTAGCTACGCCCCTGGCAGGCCAAGACCAGATGATGAAAATTTCTTTGACCATTGGGACTCGAACCAGCTAACTCCACATCATCGACAGACGTCATCACAGTGTCAAAGCCAATTGAGCCAACTAGGCTAGCTTGGGGGATTCAAAAGGTGACTTTTTTGGGACAAAATGTTCTTGAGACTGTGTGAGCTGCTGAAGTACATATTGCAGGTATTGGACAGTATTTTGGGGAGAAGGATGCACATATTGGGGAAGAAATGTAACAAGCCAAGACCATGATGAAGAATTTTGTTAATTTTCTTTAAAACAGGAGAGAAGTTGATCATGAATAAAGGGCTATAATCAGTTTTTAGTAGTTCAAAATGCGATTTTATGGTGACACTATTACTGAAACTTACAAGGTTCTGGTTAAGGAAATTAAGCACGCACCTAAATACTGATGACTCATAAAAATTTAGATGAACATTTGGAAATATCAGAATTCTTCTGGAAAGGATCTACTGTTGGTATTTCTCGATATTGAGAAAGCGTGTGATTGTGTACACAGGAGTAAGGTATGGTAGGCCTTGAAGAACAGAGGAGTTCCCAAAGAAACAATCAGGAGAGTGACAGAACTGTACCAAGGAAGTGTGAGCTATCTGAAAATAGGGGAAGGAAGAACAGATTGGCTGAAACAAAGGAATGGACCAAAAAACAAGGAAGTGTCCTATCACCACTACTCTTTAATGTAATCGTGGCTACTATAATGCAAAAGGTGGCAGTGAGGATGGGAGAGAAAAACATGTAGGTGATGGCTTTTGCGGAAGATCTGATAATCTGGGGAGGTGATGAAGAGTAAGTGCACTGTCAGTTGGATGTATGGGCAGATAGTGTGAAGGAATATGGCCTGAAACTTAATGTAAAGAAATGTGAGTACATGTAATAACTAGAAAGAAGAATAGGATAACCCAGGGAATTGTGATGGCAGGTGAACAACTAAAGAAGATAAACAGGTTCAAATATTGAGAGTGTATTAGAGAACATAAACATCATAAAGTAATTTGAAAAATAGTTTGGTAATAAAAAAAAAGTTTAAGTAATTAAATAGTATGTAAAGCTTCTCTGCTTAGTATGTCAAAAAATAGCTACAAGATAAGTAACTTTAGAAAATAACTTGATGTACATCTGTACATATCTGATAATTACAGTTAAATTCTGAAACTATTAATACTTACGTTTGTATTTGTAGCTTTTACTTTTAACACAGAGAACTGCTATAATTGTTATGATTATAATAACTGATACTGCCGCAAGAGCAACCATAAACCAGGTTTGCCTGTAAAAGGGCTTCTGTTGCAAATACCCATATTCTACATAAAGTTTTGATGGTGTCAGGACCTATAAAATAAAGATAATTTGAAGGCAACTATTTTCAAAAATCATTGTAACGTTAATTTTAAATGAACAATTAAATTAAAATCACTGAAATTTAACTGACATTAAACATACCACATCGTCTGAGTATGCAGGATAACTTATACCATATTTATTATATGCAATCACCCTAAATTTGTATGAAGTGGAAGGCAAAAGATTCTGGTAAGATATGGTGAACTCCTGCAGCTCTCCATTTTTTGTTCGTGTTACTGTTTGCCATCTTGAATCGTCTAAAATATGATAAGCAAGAGACAAATTCATTAAAAATCAACATTTAAGGGCTTGAAAATTTTGCTGTTGAAGGAAACAATTAATTGGTGAATACATTAATTCCATAAATCATTCTAATAGATTATATTTTTAGTAACCTGGAATATCAACTAGAGGTATGTATAATTCTATTAGTATGTTATACAAACATCAAATGAAACAATAAAGGCTATAGAACAAAGTACTCAATGAGAGGCTAGTTTTAAACAATAAATAGCTTCTTATTACATAAAACTGATTCTCTCATGTAGCAGATTACAATAGAAACAGAAACCATAGATACTTTCAATAATTTTGATATTAATATGTTACTAACAGCAAAATTTAAAACAAAAATTAAATTTAAACATGGAATGGGGATAAAAGACATAAATTGTTTTTAGTGTATACAATCACTATTTAAGCATCAAATACTTGTTTTTTTTTCGCATTAAATATTAACACATAAAGATCAAGTTCAATATCTGATTTAATCAGAAATAAATGCAGAAATGATTGCAGAAATAACTAGTAACACTAATATCATTTTTTGGCTTTTACTTCTCTAGATCAATTAAACTATTTTTGTTTGAAACTAAAACATATCATCAAGATCAGCAGTCACAACAATTAATAATAGCATTTTCACATACTAATTCCTGCTAATAATTATAGCACGAAATGGTCCTGCATAAATTGAAGAACTGACTGAAAAACAAGGAGTGTGATTTTTATAGAGTAAATAAAGGGAGAAATATTATACGGAGAAATAGAGGATTTGATATATGGCAAATAAATCCATGCTTGGGTAAATATTTGCTATCTGATAAGTCTAAGTAACGATAACAAAAGGATTTAATGGGAAAGGATCAGGTTAACATGAAACGGAAAGAGAAGTTCACCCATCACTTGCCAAAGTTAAAGCAAGAGCAGGGAGAGAAAAATGCCTCCACCAACATGAACACAAAAAATTAATGTTATAATTAGTGCCATAATAATATGTTTTTTTGTTCCTGCTGCTTCATCTCTGGTAATTGATGGTACTACATTATGTTTCCATTCCATATTAAAAGATATGTGTTTTTTTTAATGAAAACTTGCATATGGCCTAACACTATGAAAGCAGAAATATTCCTTATAACTGCAGTCATTTGAAGAATAGCCTACTCTCTACAGTGTAAAAACATTTATAAAAATTTTCGCACTGTAACAACAGCAATAGGCCACATACAGATTTTAAAACTCGTGTACTAATGGTAAATTTTGTACTATATTCTTCAGTAATAAGCATTAGCAGAACTTACAAGAATGCCAATCTTCCAAGGCTGATGAAAAAGAAAATAATTTACATTAAACAGAGAAGCAAAAAAAGTCCTAAAAACAAATACCAAGAAAGACAAAGCTTTCTACAGTACATTTTACTCTTAACCATGAATTGAGTTACTGTAGTATCTAAATTTTTCTCAGTTTTGTGTTTCATCCTAGTGAAACAAGTTTACTGCTGTAGCTACTATGTTTTCTAGATAATAAGTTCAAAGGTCTCTCACCGAGGATGGGCATCGTGACCTTTTGAAGTCACTATCCAACTTAATCTTCTGATAGAGTCGGAGAGTGACTTTGAAACATCTCACACTCCCGCAGTGGGAAGTTCGAGAGCATTTTATAAAATTGATACGAGGGTAGGCTGAATAGTAATGCATACATGCTTGTAGAACGTGAACGAAATGAGCTACAGAAGCGCGCCTGGTGGCATTCAGAAGTAACATTCCTCCTTTACACTAATGCGCAGTTTGAATTATTTGCGTCCATTCAGTCGTTTTTGAGCAGTGTAAATATGGAGACATGTTCTCGTGCTATGTCAATGAGAGTTAAACAGCGTGCTGTTATCAAATTTTTAACTGCTGAAAAAGAGACTCCTACTGAAATTCATCATCGTTTAAAGGATGTTTATGGCGACAATGCTGTTGATAGGTCTACAATCAATCGATGGTTAACAAAATTTCGTGATTACATGCCTGGAAAAGCCACAATTGTTGACAAAAAATGCAGCGGATGCCCGATCACTACCATAGGTGATAGGTATTGCAAACTAGTCGATGACTTGATTCAAAATGACCAGTGAATCACTCAACAGCGTATCGCAAACCATGTTGGAATATCCAAGGAACGTGTTGGCTTCATTATCAACCAGTAAAGTCTGTGCACGATGGGTACTACGCTCCTTAACAGACGAGAACAAACAGCGCCGAAAGGAATGCTGCCAGCAACTTTTGCAGCGCTACCGTGACGAAGGAGACGATTTCCTTTTGAATATCGTGACGGGGGTCGAGTCATGGGTGCATCATTACGACTCAGAAGAGAAAAGACAAAGATCTGAGTATCGACATTTGTCCTCTCCTCAGAAAAGAGAAATTGAAAACACAACCATCCGCAAAAAAAAAAAATTCTGTCTGTGTTTAGGGATGCTCATCGAGTTTATGTGAACGATTATCTGGAATGAGGCACAAAGGTAAATTCTTCTCACTACATACAGACTCTACAACACCTCCGATGTCGAGTTTGTCATGTCAGAGGCAGTCTGGAGCCAATAATCTTGCATCATGACAACGCTCGTCCACACACCTCGCGCGCAACTGAAGAGGCAATGAGAATGCTGAAGTCTGAACCACTTCCACACCCTCCTTATTCCACCGATCTTGCTCCTAGCGATTTTTATTTTTTTCCTCTACTCAAGAGAGACCTCAGGAGTAAACATTAGACCTTTGACGATGAAGTGAAAGCAGCCATCAAGTCCTGGATTCAAGAAAAGTTGGAGGAATTTTTCAGTGACGGAATGAAAAAGCTAGTTGCACGTTGGGAGAAATGTATTAGTCTTATTGGCAACTATGTTGAAAAATAAATATTTGATTCTGAAGCTTAAGAATTGTACTTTAATTGACTTTTTGCCTGATCTTCCTAACCGTTTTTGTCCGATTTCTACAAGCATGTGTGCATTATTTTTCAGCCTACCCTCGTACCTTTGGAAAACCTTACTTTCTTCGCTGTTATTAGAGATCACATTTTTTTAACATTAAAGAAGCATATTTAGATAACTCTCCATAAACAAAGTTTATGAATAAAGTCAACAGTGGGAAATATTTTTAAATCAGACAAAAAAAAAAAAATGAAGACATATTATTTTCAAAAAGTAAAAACTGAGACCTTTTCAAATATAACTAATTAGTCTTATAACAAGTACAAAAGATTTTAAAAATAGTTTGCAGATGACATTATACTATATAAAAGGATCAAAATGGCAGAGAACTGCAAACAGCTCCAGGGTGATTTGGGCATGATGGTTGGGTTGGTAAACATGGGATGAAGATAAATGCAAAGAACAGCCAGCTTACAGGGCCCGCTCTAGGGGGGGGCAAACCGGGCATTTGCCCGGGGCGCTAAAATTTAGGGGCGCCATTTCGGCTGTAAGTGTGAAAAAAATATTAATAATATTAATGGGTTAAATACCTAATTAATAAAAAAAATCCACATTCCGATTTTTTCGTTCGTTAAAAACTTACAGTTCTTAGCTATTTTGGTACGTCCCAAGAGACTTCGAAGAGACGGGGCGCGGACCTCAAAGGGGCTCGCCGTTGCCCAGCCGCCATAGGAGCAACTTCAAAATGCACCGCGTCCGCGCCACGTCTCTTCTGTGTGAATAGGGCCTTAGCACGCGAGTAGAACGCGTTGTTGTCTCAATTTGCTTATTATTGCTAATTACAAAAGTGGTTTCATTACATAACAGCATTAGTCTTACTATTACGTTATTAGTGATAAGTGGAAGTTCATAAAATTTACTTCAGGATTTCATAATTTTTAAAGGTAAGTACATCTATGATTAAACTGTTATTTAGTTGGATATACGACATAGGCGCACAACGACAAAAGCGCAGAACAAAAGCGCGGTAGGTGGGGGCTGTTACACCTGCCCTCGGCTACCTGCACTGATTCCGACGTTATACTGCCCACAAGTTACTAGACACGGCGAAAAGGAGTGTTTTTCTTAATTGCAGTTAGGCTCTAATACATGGCATCGATAGTGCTTGGCGGGAGATGTTGAGTATTTATTTTATTGAATTGATGAACCAAATCAATATGGATCTTAATTATTGGAAATTGAAGTGGAATAATTTGCATAATAATTTCTTCTCGTAATCTGACCCTCACAGATTTGTTGTACAAATTAGATATAGGCATTGTAAGTGTTTCGGTTAGGTTAAATTACATACGCTAGCTTTGATCGCTTGTGAAAATACTGTAATTTAGTGGGTGAGGGACAGTAGTTACAATCATTAATAAATAAATAATATTACCAGCTGCTGATTACCGATTAGTTACTTCACATACCATTAGTATATTTAATTTCAAATGCTAACTGCTAATATATAATAATCCATGATGTTTATTATATATACGAATGCGGTTTACAGATACTCTAATTGCTGCATTTGTAAATCGTCTCAACAAAACGAAATTCATTAACTATTTAAGTGAATGTGAATAACTTTGTCAGTTGCTTTAATAAGTGCATTGCGTGACAATCACTCCACAACATCATTTTTTTGTTTGTGAACTTGGAACCTATTCCGTTTAAGCCTATAGAAATTGTCATTCTGTATACACGGTTTCTGTATTTGCAGCAAATTTACGGATAGTATCATCCGCGAATAAGCTTTGACTGTGTAGTAACACTAGACTTTCTTTATGTTCACAGGGTATGGAAAATATTTTGTGTTGTGCATAAATATTTTTTTAAAATAAGATAGGATAGGGAAAATAAACAGAAACCCGTCACTTACCACAGATGAAGGCAAGAGGGCGAGACACGTAAAAACACAAAAACAAAGGAATTGCACAATATTTCGACTTTAGTCTTAATCATGTGGGAGGCGAGACATATGGCAGGGGGAAAGATGTGGTCACATCCCAACCCGCCACATGAAAGTCGAAATATTGTGCAATTCCTTTGTTTTTGGGATTTTATGTGTCTCGCCCTCTTGCCTTCATCTGTGGTAAGTGACGGGTTTCTGTTTATTTTCCCTATCCTATCTTATTTTCAGTGCCTCGCGGCAGTTTCTTTGTTTCCTTTACCCTAAATATTTTTTTATATCGACTGACAATAATTTATCTTAGTTATGGTTTTAGCTTATTTAGAGCAAGGATATATATTTACTTTTTATATTATTTTATAGTGTACATTGTCCGAGTTACGTGCATGCCTCTTCCAAAATGTCTGACGGTCAAAGAAAACTATCTGGTTACCAGTATAAAAAAAGAAGGTTGGGAAAGGAAGCGTAAAGGCAGAATAAAACTGGCGCGTTAAAAAAATATACTGTATTCAGGTTTTACCAAAACACATCTTAGAATCCAAAATCAGGTCGGGATACAAAAGAAGTATAGAATCGTTAGAGAATAATAGCGAACAAATGAACGAAGTTTGTAAACCAAATGGAACTGACACCAACGTGAGACTCACAGAAGGCGTTCTAAAACTTTGTGGCCAAGAATTTTATGAGACGTCGTAAGAAGCTTTTTAGTAAGGCAAGGTCCACCTAAACTATTTTATAATCACAAATTTCCTTCCAATGACACAGATCGACGTTTTAGTGCAAAATATTATGCACGAACTTTCAGCAGAGCAAATATTGCGAGATTAGCTACTGCGTTTACTGTTTCTGTTGCAAAATTTTCAGTTGTTAAGTTAGTTCTCTCTCAAAGGAGGGTTTTAAAAATTGGAAGCACCTCGACGAAACTTTAAAACATGAAATTTCGAAAAATCATATTCAGGCAAAAAAGATTAAATTGTTGTAAAACTGTAGATGCTGCCACTCAAAGAGTTATTAATGCCGAAATAAATCATTGGAATGAGGTGCTTCTAAGAATCATTGCAATTATCAAAATGCTTGGTAAAAGTTGACTGGTTTTTCAAGGTACAAGCGACAAGTTGTTTGAGCATAATAACGGTAATTTCTTAAAAATAGTTGAGTTACTGTCTGAATACGATCCCATTATGGAAGAGCACGTCCGTTGAGTGCTCCAAAAAGTAGAGACTAAAGCTTAATATCTTGGGAAAAAATATACAAACCGGGATAGTAGATCTGCTGCATCAAAGTGTAAAGTCTCATGTTATTAAGGAATTTAAAAAAAAAAAAAAATCAAATATTTTTACATAATTTTAAACTGTACTCCTGACAGCAAATTATTCTTGTAATCAAATATGTTTCAGCTAATAAATTTAATCCTGATGTTGAAATTAAAATTAATTAAAGCTTTTAAGGCTTCTTACCAGTCGAAAGATTCACAGGAAAACAAATGTCTGACATTATAGTTGGAGAACTTAATGACTTGTGTTTAAATTTGCAGGATATCAGAGGACAGGGACTGACAACGGGTCCAATATGAGGGGCAATAAATCAGGAGTGCAATTTAGAATTAAACAATATAATTCGCGAGCATTCAATGTTCCATGTAGTAGCCATTCTCTCAATCTTGTTATTAATGGCAAAAGCATCCTTGGAAGCCGCTAATTTCTTCAACATGGTCCAAAAATATATTTATTCTTTCTGGCATCTACTTTTCGATGGGCAATACTTTTAAAGCATGTTCAGGGTTCAACTTTGAAAACATGGAGTGACACTAGATCGGAGAGTAGGATAGAGCGGATAGAGGCATTAAAACCTTTAAAATTTCATTTGGGAGATGTATACGACGCCTTGCTAAGCATTTACGAAAACCAAGAAATTGATAATTTAATGATTTAGCCATTTTGGCAATTGAGTATGAAATTGCTGATGAAGTAAATTTTAAGATGTAATAAAAAATTCAAAGCATTTAAAAACGTAAACATATGGTTAATTTATGGCTATATACAGATATTTCAAAATTAATTTCTCTATTTTGTGCCGCTAAATCAAAATTCAACAAGTTTATTTATGAATATATGATTTTATTAAAATTTAAAATTAAATATTTTATTCGATTGAAAATTAATTATTTTTTAAAAAAAATATATAATTATACATAATCTTAAGGGGCGGCAATTTGTCTATTTGTCCGGGGCGGCAATACCGCTAGAGCGGGCCCTGCAGCTTATTAGACACACAAATACAAAATCTAAAGGTTGATTATCATTATAAGGTGAAGATAATGCTTGTTAAAGACTTGAAAATGTAAATATCTTGGCATTATATTTGATAAAAGCTTAACAGGGCAGGACACATTGGACAGGTATTAGGAAAAGGTTTCAAAATACTGCACTTGTTAGAAAGAGTGATGAGGAGATGCACGAAAGAAGTAAAGGAACTGGTTTATAAAACTTTGGTCAAACTATTGCCTGAATATGGTAGTGTAGTACTGGACCCACATTTTGAATATCAAATACAGGAGTTGTAAAGGGTGCAAAACAGGGCTGCTAGATTAATTTCTGTAAATTATTGGAGAATGCAATCAGTAAAGCCGGGTACTCACTAGCGAGCTGTAACTGTAACCAACAGATACAGTAACCACGTTCTAGTGTGGACGCGTGAAACGAACTTCGCTCGCGACGAACACCGAGCCACCTCACTGAGCGTACTCACTAGCGAGCTGTAACTGTAACCAAACGGATACTGTTACGAGGTTCTAGTGTGTACGCTCACTGTAACCGTAACGACAAGCCGACTCTATCCGCAGTGTTCGTTTGGAGCTCCGCGATGTCGGACGAAATGTCTCTCGCTTGTGCAGCATACTTACTGACTGAGTGTGGTGGGTGAACTGTTAGCGTTCTGGCCTCACATTCGGTGGTTCGAATCCCGGTCTGGGCATCCAGATTTGGGTTTTCCATGGTTTCCCCAAATCACTCCAGGCGAATGCCGGGATGCTTCCTTCAAAAAGGCCATGGCCGAATTCATTCCCGTTTCTCGTCCAGAGTCCCATCCCGCCTCTAATGACCTTAGCCGTCGACGGGGCGTTAAGCAATAGTTAAATAAAAAAAAGGCATACATTCATGCATATGCTTTACTGGATGATTATAAATGACCACAAAGATGGCGTATTCATGGAATGTATAGAGAAAGAAGTGATCTAATTCTTCTTTTAAGAAATCAACAAAGGAGTGGTCATTACAAAAATTTCGCGAGAATCTCTCCAACTGATTTTGAGTATCTAATGAACATTATTGGGCCCAAGATAGAACGAAGAAACACTTTGTTCTGAGAAGTAGCATCGGTTCAAGACAGATTAGCTGTGACGCTGAAATATTTAGCTACTAGTGATTCTTTTACAAGTTTACAATATCTTTTCGCATTTCCAAACAAGCCATAAGCTGAATTGTCCCTGAAGTGTGTCAGGCGCTGATAGGAGCTTTGAAAGAATAAATCAAGGTAATCCTTTATTCAATTATAATAAAATAATAATGTAATTTTTAAAAAAAATCATACATAATTTTCATACATAATTTTCTAAACTCATATCTGATGAATACTCGCTATTGTTGCTGAACAGGGAGAATGGCGGGTTGTGCAGAGGAGTTTGTTGGTTTTGATTTGGGGAAGAAGTGGAAGTGCAAGTTATATTTGGATTTATAGTGGAGGAAGAAGCTGAAGGGTGTGGAGCTTGTGTAGTGGATTAATAACCATAATTTTGTATGGAGTTATAATGTCCTTGATCAGCACGCATAATTATTTGAAATATTTCATGTTGAATTGCATTTCTTATTTCCTTGGTATAGTTTTTCAATTTTTCCTGTATAAAATCAAAATCCTGTTTTGGTTTATCTGCCGCATATTTCAGTATTCCGAAAGCCTCTTTCAGCAATTGTAATTTCGGATCTGGTTTTAGCTTTTTATTGAATGGTTCACATAGTACAGCGTCACTGTGTTTCCATTGAGATCCTCTACCTACAAATAATATTTTTGTTTATTAATGATTAATAATAATTGAAATAATTTTATTTATTTAAAGGTTCATTTAACCTTGCAAAATTAAGGCTGCCAATCCTTGGGATTCCATAGGACACTGCTTTCGTGATAGGCTTCTATCAGCTGAAGGCATTTATCTTCTGTCCATTCACTCATGACGCTTGAGGATACTGGTCGGTTCGCAGCATGCAACAACCTTCACTCTCGACGTCCACGAACGCACTGCGAGCGCCCTTTGATTCGCAGCAACAACCGACAGTCGTCGGCTCGCTGGGAATGCAACACGTTCCACTCGCGGCAGGCTTGTGAGCCACGTACTCACTATAGTTCACGGTAACAGTAACGTGCAACGGTTACAGTTACAGAATGTGGACGTGTTTCTTGTCGGCTAGTTGCGAATGCAACGTGTTCCTCCTCCGGCAGGCTTACGAGCCACGTACACACTATCGTATTTGGTAACAGTAACATGCAACGGTTACAATTACAGCTCGCTAGTGAGTACGCGGCTTAACAGATATGATAAAAGAGCTGGGATGGGATTCATTGGAAGACAGGAGGAGGGTGAAGAGTGTCATGGGAGTGTACAAGGCATATATTGGTGATGAGGCATGGAAAGATATTGGCGTAACAATGAAAAGTAATGCATGGAAGGGAAAAGATGACAATGACCACAAGCTGGCACTCGATATCAGGCACAAGGGTGTAGGAAGATTCTCTTTCTTAGGTAAGGATGTCAGGGATTGGAATAAGGAAATATGAGAAATGAATAATTTACCAAAAATACGGAAAGGATTTAAAGTTAAAATTTGTAGAGGGGAAATATAGGTGGGTGCAGGAAAGGGGGAAGATGGGTGTGTAGGGAAATTGCCACCGGAGCTTGCACTCTATTCCGGTTTTAATTAAATATTAAATGCTTTTAGTTTTTTTTGGAGGTATTAAATAATAAAACAAGAACTGCACCAGATTATGTACTCCTTATGCTAAACAACTCTTTGGCAGTTAATTCCACGTTCATCAAAATCTAACCATCATAAAGCAACAGCCAGTGTTTCCTGGAATATTCAAATTCAGAAAAATGGTGTGTTCCATAATTACTAGTTATTTTATTAGAGTCTATGAGAGAAATGTCCTTTTCAATCCCAAATACTATATAGTTAAATAAGCATATTGTAACAGCCCTAAGACCCAGCCCTTTTAATGAAATGTTATTTTAAGAATTGCGTATATCAAGATAGATGTTGATTAATTAGGGATTTGTATATTTTTGTGTGATTAATTGTGAATTTTATATTCATTATGTAAATGAACGTTATTTTATGGATAGAAACTGTGTAAATGATATGTGATATGTTCAAGGACACAATTATGAATGAAACATTAATTAAGGTTTTAATTCTAAATTGTGATCTGAGCCACATTGATTGGAGGATACTTCTCAAATGTTCAGACTGGTTTATATCGACAATTTTGTTTGTAAATACCTGTAAATCATAAACTTTCATTTTAAGGTGTTTTCTAATGATTGTGAGTTATTTTGTACAAGTTGTAATTGTCTTTGTATGAATTTATTATTAGAGTTTGAGAAACATTTGCCGGAACTCTTTATTGCCATCTAGATCTTGATGTAGCACTTATTTAAACGCGAGGAGATGTAAGTTAGTTGTCAATCGTTGTCAGAATTTTTGTATGTTTATGCCTTACTGTCTTTGGAGAAGTCTGGTGCCTTAGGTTATCTTAAGAGTAACATGGGGGAAGGTAAAACCTCCTGGCGACCAACAGCAGCAATCTGTAAATTGGAGGACAAAGTGATTAAAGGGAATCATCATAAACTGACAACCAGACGAATAAGTTAATTAATGAAGTGCATATATTAGGTTTTTTTCATTTTTGCAGTAAAATCTTCAATTTAATTCTGATTTGAGACTTACAGAAGACATAAGCTAATTGATAGTATTTTCTTCCACATTATCTATGAATTTTGAAAAGCTGGAACAGTTTCATTTCTATCAAATGCTAAGGAAATTTGTTGGTTTGAAGTTAGAGAAGTCTTTAAACATGATTAAAGAAAGTATCTCTGATCTATATTGCTAGATAGAGAGAGCGAAATGTGGAAATCGAAGGATTTGAAATCTTTGGAAAGAGGCTGATTCTAAGTCCATGGTTAGCTGCTTTTGTTATGTTCTGGTAACTATTACTGAATTGCTGAAGAACTTAATACAGTCTTCCTAGAACAAAGCATTCTGATTTGTTAGCCTAAATGACAATAGTGATGGTTGGATTCCTGAGGGGAAAAAAAACATAGTACATAACAACTTATGTATCCTATAATAAGCATAACATTATCCTCTGTGGATATTCAGTGAATTTATTGCAAGGTTTAGCTATTTTGTTAAGACTCAGCCCACCTCTTGCCTTCTTTATGCTGGTGTAAAGACACTATATCTCATCATAAATAATAATTTTGGACAGCAATTATTGATACTGTTTATTAGATAATAAATGATGAGCAATCAAAGAAGCGAAAATAGTCACCAGAAGATTTCTGGTGCTTTTAGCATTAACCTGGCATACAGGGTTTAAAGATCACATGATGATTGATTGATGACAGTTCACCAAATTCGTTAAAACTCAAACTAACTGATGTTGACCATCATGGATTAATGTGTTTAGATGGCCCTCACCAGATACCAGTGGTTTCACTCTGAAGCGATGCAATCATTTTTTATTTTTTTTATCTCATTGCATTTAACTTGTTCACAAATATAATTTTTCAGTTTATCTAGGCTGTTTTTACTCTTCTAATAAAGTAAAAGAGACTAAAATATTCAAAGTAATTTTTTTCACCTTACATTACAGCTCATTTAACTTCTTTAAAATCTACAAATACAAGGCACATTCGAAAACACTACATGTAACGCCAAATCACAAATGATAAACTCTACCACCAACCGGATATTTGCATTTCCTATCCCATTACTTTTGGCACTTCACTGTATATCATTGAAACATTTGAAATACAGATGCCTTATAAGAAAAACATAAATATCACAACTAGGATCTAATCAGAACAAGACTACACAAGTCAGTAACTAAATATAAAACTTAGATAATTCTAATAATTCTGACCAACAAGCAAAATCCAAATCAGAAATGGTAAAATAAAGAATAAAAACATTTCTAGTTCAATTCTTTCTCTGTATTATTGAAAATGGATAATGAAGAATCCAAATATTTCTGATTGTACCTTTTCTACGACACTGGATATAGTATCCTAAAATCGGTCCTTTCCCGGACTGTCCATTGGTCCAATGCATGTCAACACTGTAAGCAGTTTTACTCATAATGAGATCTTTTGGTTTAGATGGAGATCCTTCCTGAGGACCTGTAGTGACATTTCCTACTACAGCAGGGCCATAGTCTATTGTCTGAGCCCGTACAGTAAAAATGTAAGTTACTTCTTCTTCTAGCGTCTGAATGAAGAGACTCGTTCCAGACACTTTCTGTTTAACTTGCTTGCTGAAGGCTGTAAATAGAGAACTATTTCATTAGATTTTAGATATTATTTCAGGAAGTGGTATTGGAATGATGATATTTTAAAGAAAAGTTGTTTGATTCTATAATTTATTTTAATTGAAGTACATCACGACAGCAGCAATGAGAAGTGGAAGAGGAAATAAATTTACAGACCAGCACAGAAAATAATGTAAACATAAGACACAGATTTTGAGAAAAAGAAGATAAAACTGAATACCAGATGCAGGGAAATCTATCCAGCATTTCAGACTCAAAAGTTAACTTGAAGCAAATGAGCTAAAGGTTCAAGAAATAATTAGTATCATAATAATTTTATATAATAACCATTCTTTATAACCTTACCATTGTAATACTTTCCTGGTTGCTACAGTATAATTTTGTTGTCACTTTGACCAATCCAACAATATCCTTATCTGTAGATAATATATATTAAAATGAAATTTAAACCTTGGAGAAAGTGCAAAGGGATTCAAAACATGTTTGACATATGTGAAGACTACTTAAAGACCATACAAAAATCCTCACATTTTGGATTTGAACTGTAAACTTTTTAATAGTCTGAGATGGAACCAAGCAACAGCTGTATTAAAGATTTAAAACAAAATGATCTTAAGTGCTAAAATAAGCTTAGAGACTATTTCCACAATTATAAAGCTTTTTATCTCAGTTAATTTTATTTCAATGCAGCATTACACTTTTTTGGCAACATGAAAGTATGACTGAGCTGCAGCACAGTCATAATAGGTTCACTGTTGTGTCCTCTCTATTTGATGGAGCTCCTTATAAGAAGTCTAACTTGGGAACCATCAGACTTGTTAAGAATGGATTTCGATCTCCTTCATATATGTTGAAGGGTAGCATATATGTCTGTGGTATGGTCATTTCTCAAAATGCGCCCTAGTTTTTGAAATATTCATATGCAATTAAAGAAAAAATTCTAATTGTCAGGTATATAGTAAATTATTGCCTCGTTTTATCAAATGGCAGCATGATCCATGTGGTGGGGTGTTACCTTCATAATTTTCCGATCCGAGTTCAAATCCCCGCAGAATAAAATATTTTTATTTATTTTTATCTTCAGAAATTGTCAAGCTTGACCCTTTTTTTTTCAAGCTTGACCTTTTTATTTTGTTAAAACTTCATTTACGTACTTTTATTGAGCGAAATAATATTTAAAAACAAATTACATTACCTACAATTCAGCGTCATTTTTTTCCCTTGAAATTCTTTTTTTTGTAATGAATTCACAGGTTTATCGACGGATTGTCTTTTCACAAAACAAATTGGCCGCACACCCTTGAAAACTTCATTACAATCATATGTCAGGAAAGTCTCCATTCTTACATAATTTTTTCACTTTTTTTTAATAAGTTGTTTCAGTGTGTTTTCAATTTAAATAGTTACTATTATGTTATTTATTTTATCTTCGTTGTTTCTTTACTTGTATATCATCAAGAGGTATTTTAAATGAAATATGTAGCATTGGAAAGATATTTTCTTTCTTTCTTTCTTTCTTTCTTGTACACTTGATTTGTTCCAAGAACGGTTGCCTGTAAATGGTTGAAAATAAAATAGGAGGCCTATCCGTGACGAAAAATGGAGCTCAACAAGGAAATGGAAGACAAGTGCTTATAAACATTGCAAAATTCTTCTGTCAGATTCCAGTATAGTAGCAGATTCGCCTCCTGACTTAATTTCATTGGGTATAAGCGAGTCATATTACGAAGCCATTGTTGATATATTGGCCGAAAATTTGTTTGGTGTATCTGTTATAAGCAATGTGATATTTTTAAATTTTATTTCGTGCAATAAAAGTGTGTAAATGAAGTTTTAACAAAATAAACAAGTCAAGCTTGACAATTTTTGAAGATAAAAATAAGTAAAAATATTTGATTCAGTGGGGATTTGAACTCAGGTCTGAAAATTATGAAGCTAACACCCTATCACATAGACCATGCGGCCATTTGATAATAAGGGGCAATATTTTACTACATACCCGACATTTAGAATTTTTTGTTTATTTGCATGCGAATATCACAAAAACTAGGGAGCATTTTGAGAAACGGCTATACCACAGACATATATGCCATGGACTGTTCACCATATATGAAGGAGATCGAAATCCATTCTTAACATGTCTGATGGTCTCCAAGTAAGAACCAACACTCAGGTTAATGATCACAAAAACATTAGATGTAGAATTATATGACTTGAATGAAATGACATAAAATTAATAAAAACATATCAGGAAGTCAAAGACATCAAGGTGTCACATGAGCTTTTCTAATATGGCCAAAATCTTATTTGGTTCAGATAGATATCAGCATACAACAGCCTTTTTGTATATTATCATAATAGTTATTTCATGATACAGAGAAATCATATGACACAATTTCTTCTTCAAACTTCCAAGATAGCAGTAATTTTTTAACTACTCTCAATGTTACTCTTCAACAATCCTCATAACTCTGTACTGCACACTCAGATAGAATCTGAGGAGGAAAAAGAAAAAATAATAACTACCATGTTCATACCTAGTTTGTTTAATCAGACACTAAGCTGCATTTTGTTGATATTGAAATAGGCCAAAACCAGTTAAAAGTTTTATAAATTCAAAGTACATTCATAAGACTTACGTAATAATTTTTCAGTCAAACTTACTTTCATTTTGTTCTGCTGTTTCATATGTGACAATATAGTCAACAATTTCTCCATTTCTTTTTTTTGGAGGGTCCCATGAAACTTTTAGGCTGCTCATAGTGATATCTGTGAATTGCAGATTAGATGGTGGTCCAGGCAGCCCCTGTAGAAGAAAGCAGGCTAGTAAGAGATATGAGATGAAATAATAGTATAAAAAATATCTGAAATTCTTCAGATTTAATCATTTTTAGTTATGAAATACATTTGAAACAAACTAAAAACTATAGTACGTGAAAACATGACTTTCGTCCTTATCAGCCTTTCTTAAAAATCCACAATGTACTATTGGGTAAAGACACAGTGGCACAGCATCAAATTTATTAAAAAAAAATCCAAAGAGGAATAATAGTCACATAGCAATATCATCATAGCACCTGATGAAGGCTTGCATAATTTACTCACTTCAGTCACTGCAGCATTGTAGCCCTGTGACTGGAACTTCTAATGAAAAAGGGCTTTTCCCAAATATTTTGTAACATTTATGTGTGTGTTAATTTATTTCTGTACAACTGTGCTTTCCGAAGTGAGGGCCTTCCTCTCTATCCTTGGTATGATTATCTTAGAAACAATCTGTTCCAGCAATTATGGATCCAGCGCCTACCATCACAGGTACAAGCTATCTTGCAAACTCAAGCCAACACACCACTAGACAAAGTTGCAATACTAGCCGACAAAATTATGGAAGTTTCTACACCTGCTCTGCACGCCAATGTTAATGCTATCGGCATGCTACCTGCTAATACCGAGGTAAGTCAGCTTGCAAAATGCATGGAAGAACTTTTGCAGCAGTTGGTTACATTGCAAGCCTCATTTTGCACACATTCTCATTCTTGGAACCAGCCCCCGAAGCCGCGCCATGCTCACAACAACTGCGATTCTTCGCCGCATACTGACACTTCTCAGGTTTGCTGGTACCACTGCCATTTTCACAGCCAAGCTCGCAAATGCCAACAACCATGTAACTTTCAGTTAAACCCTAACCGCAGCCAGTGATGGTGGTAAACGGCTGCCCAACAGGTGGTAACCGCCTCTTTGTCTTTGACAGAAAAAGCAGACAAAATTTTTTAATCGATACTGGTTCTGATTTATGCTGTTTCCCAAAAAAATTTGTAAAGGGACGTCACCAATGCAACAAATATGAACTTGTGGCAGCAAATGACTCTGCTGTTCATACCTATGGCACTTTGTTTCTCAAGCTGAACCTCGGCTTGCGGCGTGATTTATCTTGGAGCTTTATAATAGCTGATGTACCCGTTCCTATCATAGGCTCCGATTTCCTTGCACATTATCACTTGCTCCCAGATTGTCATAACAAGTGTATCATTGACAGCTTGACAGGATTGTCAGTGCCTGTACAGCTGGCTAACTGGAAGCAACCTAGTGTGAAATCACTAAAGGCCACTACTGTTTTTCATTAAATATTGCGAGATTTCCCAGATCTCACGCACCCACCTGGAATGCCGAGAGAAATAAAGCACTCTACCATACATTTCATTCGTACAACACCTGGCCCACCTGTCTCTTGTTGTGCTCGTCGCCTTGCTCCAGACCGTCTTCAGAAAAAAAAAAAAGAGTTCGAAGCAATGTTAATGGAGAGCACAGCGCACCGCTCAGAGGGACCATGGTCTTCGTCTCTCCACCTGGTCCCAAAGAAAGACAAGGGTTGGCGTCCCTGTGGAGACTATCAAGCTCTCAATGCACGGACAATTCCAGTTGGTATCCACCTCACCATCTCCATGATTTCAGCCACCAGTTGCATGGATGCACTATCTACTCCGTCATCGACCTAGTCAAAGCCTACACTCAGGTTCCTGTGAACCCAGACGACATTCCAAAGACAGCAATTATTACACCGTTTGGACTTTTTGAGTTTGTGTTTATGTCTTTTGGGTTGCGGAATGCTGGTCAAACCTTTCAGCGATTCATTGATGAAATCCTATCTGGTTTAGACTTCACCTTCGCCTATGTAGATGACATATTGGTATTCTCTAAGGGCCCCGAAGAACATAAATGCCATCTGCGATCACTCTTCCAAAGGTTGTCATCTTATGGGATTCTCGTTAATGCTTGTAAGACTGTTTTAGCCTCTCCAAGTTTTACCTTCTTGGGATACGAAGTCTCTGCCACTGGCACTCGACCACGACCAGATCGGATCAGCGCACTGCAAAACTACCCCCTTCCACAGACAGTCTGTGAACTCAGACGCTTTTTGGGAATGGTGAACTTTTACCGCCGTTTGCTACCTTCAGCAGCAGAATACCAGGCTTCTCTCCACTCAGCAGTATCCAACCTACGAGGCTCTCAACCTGTATCTTGGAATCCAAATCTGGAAAGCACGTTCAATGCCTGCAAAGCCATCTTTGCCAAATCGACGCTACTAGTTCATCCTGATCTCAACGCACCTCTAGGATTATTTACTGATGCTTCCAACACAGCTGTAGGGGATTGTCTACAACAGCATGTAAATGCTACGTGGCAGCTTTTAGCCTTCTTTTCTAAGAAGCTTTCACCAAAGCAAACAGAATGGCCAGCGTACTGTCACGAGTTACTCGCTATCTACGAAGCCGTCCAACACTTTCAGCACATCAGGTTACAATATACACTGATCACAAGCCGCTTACGTACGCGTTTCAACAACACCATGACAAGCTCCCGCCTGAGCAACTCAATCAATTATCAGTCATTGCACAGTTCATCACCAATATTGAACACATTGAAGGTTCTTCCAATGTAGTCACTGGCGCACTGTTCCGGGGCGCTGGAATCGCAGACAGAACCTTGAACTTTTCCGCTCTGACAGACTCTCAGAAGGACAATCCGGAAATCTGTTCTTTCATCAATGGCGAAACATCACATCACTTGGAGCAAGTCCCAGTACCTGGCAGTACCACTATCCTCTTCTGTGACTCCTCAACCGGAAAACCCAGGCCCTTTATCACCACATCATTCCGAGAAGCAGCTTTTTCGTCCGTTCACGGCCTGAGTCATCCCGACACCGGAGCTACCACTCGTTTGGTATCAGAACGTTTCTAAAGCTTAACATGGCAAAAGATTGCTGAGTGTGGATCCGAGCCTGCCAAGATTGCCAGCGCACCAAAGTTACGTATCACACAAACACACCAGTCGGAAACTTTACAATGACATATGACCAGTTTCAACAAGTTCATTTGGACATAATCGGACCACTTCCAGTGCCAGGAAACCATCGTTATTGCCTAACAGCCATCGATAGATTTACTCGCTGGCCAGAGGTCTGGCCTTTAGAATGCATCACTGCAGAGGACGTTGCCAACGCACTCCTAGCATGCTGGATTTCATGATTTGGAGCACCTCTGCGTATTACCACCGACCAAGGCAGGCAGTTTGAATCTGTACTGCTCCAGAACCTGGGGCTCTTGACTAGAACGCTAAGAACCCGCACCACTGGCTGGCACCCCTGCTCAAATGGCATGGTGGAGAGATTACATCGTCAACTCACAGCAGCTATTATGTGCCATTCCGGTATGTCCTAGCTGCAAGCCCTTCCCATTGTTCTTCTCAGTATTCGTAGTGCCTACAAAGAGGACCTCGGCACCTATTCTGCCAAACTTGTGTACGCCTCCCGGGTGAATTACTGTGCAACGCGATGAAAGAACGTCTGGAAGATACATCCGACTTCGTGGGCAAACTACGTCAACAAATGTGTAGACTACGTCCAACACCAGCCACCAGAGATGGTCACAGTTCGACCTTTGTTTTCAAGGACCTTGAAACGTGCACTCACGTGTGTCTTCGGGATAATTCGGTATGTGGTGCCCTGTAGCCACCATATACTGGCCCACACTGCGTGTTAGACACTGTTTTGAACAAAGATAAACCGGTACGTGTCAGCATAGAAAAAGTGAAACCTGCCTTTCTGCTCAATGACGATTGTCCTAACATCGAACGTAGTGCTGTGACAGAACTACCTAGTACATCAATCAACAAAGCAAAGACAACTACAGATCATGATACGCTGGACAACCCGAGAACCCCAAGATCCGGTTGCCAGGTAAAGTTCCCCAAACATCTTCAGCCGTAGCCTCATTAACTCTGTGGGGGGCTGCTGTGGCAGAAACATATTGTGACATTAGCAGTTGTCAGTGCAGTTCCGTCGTTGTTGCGGTGGCTGCTAGAGCAGTAGCAACGATGCTCGCTGACGAGTAACCGTGGCAATGATAAACAAAGACAGTACACAGTTGGTGAGGTGTCCGAACACACAGACGACATTGCCGCTCGCAGCAATACGTGAAGCCGATAGTAATATTGGCAGTCAGATTGTTACGATGTTTCAATATAATGTAACGTACAGATGCATATGTTATTTGACATATTAAATGCATTGATAAGAATCTCATCTCCCATACCGTAAACTACTATATCGATTATAGGGGCAATTTAACCCCCTACCCTCAATCACACTGTCTTCACCTTTCATAAATGCATCCACATAGTCTTGAACCATTGCTTCCTACATCATTACTATACTATATCAGTGTTGAATTATGCCCTTCTTTCTGTGTTCTGGTTCTTTTTTTTTTTTTTTTTTTTTCCCTCCTACAGAATTTTGTTCATATGCATTACTATTTTTTCCATTTTCTAGTTTGCTTTCTATACCTAACAGTGTAACCACACTTCATCGAAATAATTTCACACTTTTAAACCTATGTAGCCTCCATGTTTCTTTTTCATTGTTATTATTTTTTAAGTTATCCCCCAACTACTGCTCTATACAGAGCATGGTAAATGAGCTGTAATGCTTTGGCCCCACATTCCAGAGAATGTGGGTTCAAATCCCCAACCGGCCATCAAGATTTGATGTTTTGTTGGTTACCCAAATAACTCCAGCGAACACCAGGATGGTTCCTTTAAAAGGTCACGGCTGAATCCCTTCTCATTCTTTACCACCAGTTCTTTTCCGTCTCTAATGACCTCAAACTCAATGAGGCATAAAGCCATAAGCAAAAATAGCTACTCGCTATGCATTCCATCTCCAACAATTTTTTGCTCTCTTGGCTTGTCCTTTAGCACTATATCTGAAAAGAGAACCAGCAATGTTCATATCCAGGGGCATACCAACCGGATATGGCGCCTAGGGCAAGCATCGAAGTTGCGCCCTTTCGTAAATTATCTAAATATAAAACAAACAGATACACTAAAGAAAATAATCATAAATCTTACACAATACTTTTATCTTCTGTTTCAGAACAAAATTATTTAATTATCTTAAACTTGCACCTTCCTTGCCTTGTACGATCCAAATAGATTTAATAACATTTTAGAAATCTGTTTCTTCTCGCTCTATACTGAACAAAGCTAGGTCTCATAACCTTTCTTGGCCCGTTGTATCGCTCAAATACGAAATTATTAGTTTTAGCTTACTGAAACATATTGCAATCGTAAAGATAATCTGAACTGAAATGAGCAAATCCGAAAAGAAAAAAAAACGCTCTCATCTCCGTACTGAACTTGAATTCAAGAAGCTCTTCACATATTTTTATGGTTACATTTTTTTGTGGGTAACACCATTCGAACATCCAATATTTCTTCATATAACTATTTAACCATAGAAATCTCAACAACAACAACAAAAAAAAATATTTTTAAATGGTCACAACCGTCAGTGTTGTAACACAGTTTTTTTAAAATCTAGGAGAAATCCAAATCTGGCATCGTTTTCATGCAGACGATTTAACTTTTCCTTCATTTCACACGCAATGCAATACAATCCAGCCATCCCTTCAGAACTCGTTCTGTTCCTTCCTTAGCAGTAAACCAGCATCTTTCAACCTCTGTTTCATAAGTAAAGCGGGCTAGGAGGCTTTTATATGTAAGACAGCATCATGAAAAATCATTCTAGGATCCTGGATTCGCTTTTGAACACGGTGAATATGAGCGAGTACATCATTCCAAAATCCTAACAAAGTCGGAAAATTGTAGGACAACAAACGATTGTATATAGATGTCTTGCCTCACTTCTTGTTCCACTAGTTTGATTGCCATCGTCTGTCATGTCTTAGAGAACTTTCTGCATATCTTCAATGTATTTGTTAACAGGCTTAACTGCTTCCATCCCTGCACTCCAACTCTCAGACTCTGATTTTACAATCACAGGCAAGGAGTTCTAATGTTATTTCCCACCACATAGTGGAACAAGGAAAGAATACACAAATAGTTTTAAAAAACGTGACCATTATAGTATCCTGCTTGGCTGCAAGTACACCAATCAATTTGAGTATACGAATACCGTAATTCACAAATATCGCCAGATTATTATTTTTGCTTATTATTTTGTGAACTCCAGTTCAGTGACCAGCCATCACAGCAGCGCTGTCATAACAGTGTAAAAGACAATCCTTTATAGCCACACCGTCTGTCTCAAACTGTTTAAGGATTTCATCAACTAAGCTTCCAGCGTCTATTTGACTTATCTGGATGATCCGAGAAAGGACGCTCTAAAGCGTAATCATTTCCTATCAACTTCTACGTATCTCCCTACCTCTCACGATGTGCAAGGTCAGTAGTAAAGTCAAATACGAGACTATAGTATTTTTATTTTCGAATGTTTCGCAATAAACTTTGGTGAAAAAAGGTTGACATCAGATGAATGAACTCATTTTGAACATGAGATGAAAAGTAATATGGAGTTATAGGATGATTTTTAACTTGAGTAAGATGGTTATTCACGATGGGGTCAAATTTGTCAAGAAGCTTTGTTCATCCAAAAAAATTACCAACGTTATGGGATCTGGATCTATCGCATGCACTCAATGACTGTAACCTCGTAATGCAAGATCTTGAATGGTAAGCAATTTGATGCAGTGAAGGATTTTCTTTATTACGTTACGCAATTTTTGTTTTTCTGTATCTATCTAGGTCTAAAGTTCGGCGTCAATATTCGCTCTATTTGCTGCAAAATTTCTTTCAGTTTCTTCCCATTGGCTGAAGCACTCATCATGATTCTTCGCATATTAATGGACAGTGAGCCATTCACGTACAACAGATACAAAAAGCATATTTTTTTTAGTCAGGGAATAGACTAGCCATGAGCGAGTCACATCTCCACAGTGATTTCGTAGTGCCTTCTAAAACAACTTTTGTCATACAAAGGTTGTTTGTAGGTAGGAAATGATCCTCAGAATTTTCAAAATATTTTGAACCCATTTTAATTATTTCTGTTTAAAAACCATCTGTCAGGAATCATTTCCCGGTAATCTTATCAAAGTGCAGACGTCCAATATAATGCTGTATTTTTACTTCTGGTATGACTTTTTTTTTAACATCTTCCTCTGTATCACCCCCCCCCCCTCCCCACCAACCATGTATTTCTCCTACTAAATTAATAATGTTTTCTTCAAATTCTTCAGTAGCCATAGAACTGGTAGCCTCACTGTTCTTAATCTCGTCACACTCAAAATTATCTAAAGTTACATCCTCTTCGTCTTGTGTTAAATTAGTGTTGGATACCTTCGATTTTTATTGTACATGTTGAGGTAGGCAACTCCTTAGAAGAACTTCCAATAGCGGACTTCTTGAACTAGGTACTTACTGGATGTTTGTATTGCTTCCCCCTGTAATTTTCATTTTTTTCGTCCCTCATCCCCATTCTCTTGTTTCCTTGAAAACAATTAGTTCATATTGTGTTGATCTTATTGCGAAATGAGTGAGGGTTTTGAAATAACCTAGAATAAATAAATAAATAATTATAGGTTGTTTTTCAAAGAAAAGTTAGGGGGTTGTCTTGTCTCCCACACTTCACGACAGTAAACTGCATAAAGCTTGGGTTAGGGCTGTATGTATTGTATTTTTTCCTTTTTTTTTAGCAATTGCCTAGGATTCTAAACATTTTTTTTTTTTTTTTTTAGGGAATATTTTCTATCTTCAATAGTTTACCCGAACTACTAGGATTCCACATCAGGTTTCCGAATCGAAGTTCATAACACTGTATTGTCAACAGACTCTAGAAGATTCCAAATTTTCAGCCTAATACAATATTTAGAAGTGAGTGAAAACTGAGTTGCCAGATTTGCCTCAAAGTTAGTTTCAAAGTTACCCAGCTTAACTTGTAAATAACTATGTATTTACTAAGCTAGTAAAAGTGTCTTAAAAATGCTAAACAACCACATTCAAAGTCTCTGAAAGCGCCCCCTGAGCAGGTACCTGCATTGGTCGGTAAACCAAATAAAATGTGTTTTACGGTACCTACTAACTATATTTAGATTTTAGCTTGTTGTGTACTTACGTTATTAATTATTACGGTATTCAAATGAATTTCACTGTAAGTAAACACAGTTGGATTCGAGATCATGTCACTTACGAATGTTTATATCGCGCATATTATCTACTGTGGAAAGAAGAATTTCAGTAGATTAATGTTTGTAGGTCACTTATTTTTGTTCAAAGCACTGTCCTTGACTGTAATTTAACTTATTATATCGAGTAACTTGACGATCGCTAGCGACAAATACAATACAAATAAAATGCACAATTGCGCCACGCCCAATCATATCAGAAATTAAGACAATGGAGAAAGTATGGCTTGTCTTATATCCCTAGATTAAAACTTGCCAGATTAGGCGCGGGGCAGGGTCCGCTACTATAGGCCCATTCAAGGACATCTGGACAGAGCACGCAATATATCTTCCGATCGTGTTCCGATTACCAAAAACTTACACGATTCGCTGTTTACTTACTCCCTGTAGCTGCTTCACGAAAGCTCACCAGCAATGCGCAGGAATATTTGAAGATTAATTATATTGTTGGTTTATTTTGATTTTTAACTTTAATAATTTGCCAATTTTTGCGCCCCCCTTTCAGCGGCGCCCAGGGCACGTGCCCTACCTGCCCCATCCTAGGTACGCCACTGTTCATATCCCATCCATCAGCATAAAATCCACTGCACCTAATAAGTGAATGATAATGCTCGGGCCTGACATTCAGGAAAACGCTGGTTTAAATCCATGTCTGGCCATTCAGATTTAGGTTTTCCTAAAATCACACCAGACTATGCGGGAATGATTCCTTCGAAAGTTCAAGGCAATATTCCACGACATTCCTTGCCTCTCTTGGGGTCTAATGACATTGATATTAATGAGCTATAAAGCTTGGGAAAAATCCTTCTTTTTTCAATCCTAGCCAAATCAGTTACAGATGAACCTAACAGAATGGAGATACATGTAAGCAAAATGTGCACAAAAACATTTGTTCAAATTTTATACACGATTTGGTTGTTGGTGTGTGTCTTCCACCCACTCATACCATTTGGAGTTAACATATAACTGCTCTAACATTTCTCCATCACTGTAACTGTCAGTAGTTAATCTTCCCCACACTCCACAATCTTGTTAATCTCCAATCATTATCAACAATATTGGCTTATTCACTATACATCAGTCTTTTGTACACATTAAAGCAGTACCACACTGGATCAAGGAAGTATAATGGGGCCTGGTTCAAATCCCAGGCTTCACTTATTGCCCATCCTGATAGCAGTTTTTAGGTTTTTTTTTTTTTTTTTTTTTTTTTTTGTAATTATCTAGGTGAATACTCAGACAGTCCTCAACCTTCTCCTCATAAACTACATGTTTGACAAATAAAAATGCACTTATCACATAGAACACAAATTACACACACACACATGACAACACATCCATTTTCCCCTCATCAAGATGATAACAGGCCCAGCAAGCCAGTAGAAGATGGATGCTTGCTTTGAAAATAAGCACAGTCTCTGGAAGAAAATATAATGAATGACCCACAAAAGTAAAGCACACAAAGATGATAATACCATTCTGTATTGCAGTAAATTTCACCACACATACTGCAAAGACTTACCATCATAATCATCATTATTAGCACATATTAAATTTTAACCCTAATTCACTGAGGATCATCCATACTAAATGTATACCTGTAGGGTTTTAACAGTGACTGGTGCTGATCTTGGTCCATCTCCTGCTGGGTTGAAAGCAACAATTTGAATCCTATATTCAGTATACTTGTCCAGAAAAACTAAACTATGAGAGTTGTAGGTGGCTGGTACAACTTCTAATTCTTCCTCAATCTTGTGATCTTCTAAATCTTGAGATGTTTCTGTTATCAGATAAAAAATCTGAAAAAAATAAATAGACACTTCAGTGCAAGGAGGATCAAATGCAACTGCTAACACATGCCAATAAAATTTAAAAGTTTTTATTTTCCAGTAATGTGTCATAATGTTTATCATGGTTTCAACTGATTGTTTCTAGAGGAACTATCCAAAAAACTTAAGAATTAATTTTGAAGACATCCACAAGTTGTCATTCAGTCTTACAGTGTTACCTCTAATTCTGATATTCATATACTTTAAATGTATTTCTGGTCATATTAACTCATTGTACTGTATATATCATAAATTAACAAATTTTGAATTCCAAGGCACTGTTATTATGCTGTCCCTTTAATTAAGTTTCAATAATTGGATTGGAATAATTCTATTCAAAAATGTTTTTTCTAAGATTGTTTTAAGGAATTAACACTATTTTTAGAAGAGAAAAACGTTTAGCCGATTTCAAATTTCTGCTTGTATTTTTCACATAGAGAAGTGCAAATCTAGCCAGAAAGTCAATCAAACATTAAGTTGTTTTATAAGGAAAATATATTGAACTATGCCAGAAATGACACAGAAAGGAGATGCCTGATATTTTTTCCCCAGTAAAACCAATACTTTCAGGTTCTACCATAAACTAAAAGGAAAAGTGTTTTTTTAGGGGAAATTTATTTATCACTAATCTCTCCAAACAAAAATTGAACATAAAAAATAAAACATACAATAACTGACAATTATGGATTGTCAACTTACAAATGAGATGTTGGAATAAAGAATCTTTGGTCTTACAGGTCTAAAAACCTTTATCATAAAATAGGCACATTTCATCAAAAAAAATTTATGTCATAACATTGTCATTTGTTTTATATGATTAACACTAAATATTTCAAATAAAAAAAGAAATAAATAAAAAAAAAAGTTCTATATTTAAGTGCAGTAATTTTTTCATACTGTGAAACTTGATGTAGAATCTTCTTTTTTATATATACAATAGGTGAAGACAAGGGGTTTTTGGTAAAGCACATTGGGAGAGATAATGTAGAAGTGTAAGAGTGAATAGTGATTTTGGAGACAGGAGGCATTTGGTTAAACAATATGTTGAACGTTTTGACTATCTGAAAAGTTTTTGTCACATTCGATTTGTTATCTAGGTGATAGGTTTTGATACCTTTAATAATGAAACTTAAGATTGTTTTGGATAATTTGATGATAGGCAAAGGGTTATGCTCATTATGAGCACCTTCAGTTTTGAGACCCCCAAGCTTGGTGAATTATAACATGACTAGATCAAACTAGTGTTAAAATCTTCTACATTTTTCAAAGGTTAAATGAAAAGATATGTTTATAATTGTCTTAGTATCAGAGTGTGTCCTTTGGCTTAAGAGGATGGTTCCTGGGAACAGGGCCCGTTCTAGCAGTTTTATCACCCCAGACAAATAGACAATTTGCCGCCGCTTAAGAATATGTAGGCCTATATTTCAAAAAATTTAAAATAAAGGTACATATTTTTTATTTTTTTTATTTAATAGAATAAAAATATTATTAAAATTTTAATAAAAGCATATATTCATAAACAAACATATTGATTTATAATCTAGCAGTGCAAAATATAATAAATTAATTATGAAACATCTGTACATAGCCACAATTAACCATATGTTTTAGATTTTTAAATTGCAAATGTATATTACCACACAAACAATCTAAATGTCATTATTTTGAAAGTAAAACAAGATTGAATCAAATACATTAAAATCGCATACAATTTCTTACTTTCAGTTCTGTGATATATTTTTTTTTTTATTATATCTTTTAAATTTACTTCATCAACAATTTTATGCTCAATTGTCAAAATGGCTAAACCATTAAGACTATTTTGTGTAGTACTTGAACATAAAAAGTTCTTAATTAATTTTAACTTATTGAAACTCCATTCCCCAATTGTTACAGTTCGTGGTATTGTTAGCAATACTCTTAAAGCAATAGTAAGTTTTGGGGCAAAATTTGACGTAGTAATTAAGCTCACTACTTTGCTTAGACTTTCTTTTTTTCCCAGAACCCCAGATACTGCTAAAATTTCCTCTTCTGATTATATTCCATATACGACAACAGAATCACCATCAGTTAAAACACATTCTAAACTCTTACAGTGTTTTAGTAGCATTTCTTTGGATATGGTACGTAAATCATATATATTTTATAAGAATTGAAAATAGTTACTAAGATTACTAAGTTGTTCAAATCTTGCATTTAGTGCTTGATCAATTGTAAAATGAAAAAATCTATTTTATAATTTTCTTTTCAATCTTTGATGGTTTCATCTTTCACTTTGTATGAAAAGTTCCTTCTTCTTCTTCTAACACGGTGTTATTGTTGATCCAAAATTAGCCTCCACATCAATTTCGGTAGCAAGTTCTTTTGCGTCAATACTAGTTTCATCGAAGGACGAATCCGATCGAAGATTCTTAAAAAAATCTGATCAAAGATTCTTAAAAATATTTTGCAGTTTTGTAAAATTTCAAATGCAGAGGATAGATCAAAATCTTT
>JARYHS010013631.1:36733598-36750598 GCA_031002005.1 Vandiemenella viatica | reverse complement strand
TTAATTATTTATAACCTCTATTTAGTTTTAATGTTTGAAAAACATGGGATGGGACAAAATAATAAAGATCTTATTGGCAGACTGAAGCAAATTTTCTTGGCATAATCTTCTTACAGATGAAATGAAACCAGTGATGTTTAAAATGTTTACATTTTTATTTTTATTTGCCGATTTCTACTAAGCTTTTATAAAAATCAGAAAAAAATCTATTCATTCTGAACCCCTTTCACCTTATGTTTACAGAAGAGCTTATAGCGATTTCCATCCAGTTTATACTTTTCGCAAAATAACTAAATGAGTAATTTTAACAAATTAAATGCTACTCCAGACAATTTTTACGAAAGAAATTTATATTAATCCTTTCTTACTGAATTTCACGATTTGGAGAGTTAATATGTTATTAAAATTCACATCAAATTTTTCAAAATTTATCTAAGATTTATAAATCATTCTTCTGTTGGATTTGCATATACTATTTGAAAAAAAAAAACGCAAAATGGGAAGCAAAGTCTTTTTTAAAAAACAGTTTTCACTTGCTTGCTTTATGAAAGTATATACCGGGTGCTTCAAAAAAATGTATACACACTTTAAACTATTGTTGTTTTCCCGCTCTACAAGGCTAGTGTTATATTTCTTCGCCAGGTGCCAGCATAATCGTCCCTCTATGTTATATTATCAGTTGGAATTTGTAATATCAACATGGGGGACGTACGTTTGAGTTTTGAAGAACGTAAGCAGGTTATTAAGTGGTACTGGAAGTTTGAGAATGTAAATGAAGTTCAAAGACAGTGGAGAAGGGAGTATGATACAGAACCACCTTCAAGATTAACAATTACACGCATACGAGACAAGTTCGAAGTTCATGGAACAGTGTGTGATGTGCATAAAGGTCATTCAGGTCGGCCTCGAACAGCTACAAGTGATGAGTCATCAATGGCAGTCTTGGAACTGTTTCAACGCTCTCCTAACAAATCTTCAAGGCAAGGGGCACGTGAAAGTGATGTACGTAAGTGCTAGCAGCGTGCTACGCATTCTGAAGAGAGGCAAGTATCGTGTTTACATTCCAAGGCTGGTGCAACAGCTAAGTGACGACGATCCAGATAGAAGGTTGCAATTTTGTGAATGGATTCAGGAGATGGTGATACGTGAACCGGGATTTATGGGTAGCATCATTTGGTCGGATGAAGCCCAATTCAAACTTAATGGAACTGTCAATAGGCACAATTGTGTTTACTGGGGTGAAGAAAATCCTCACATTACAATTGAAAAAGCTGTAAATTTGCCAGGTGTAAATGTGTGGTGCGGTTTGTCTTCAAGGGGACTCATTGGACCTTTTCGATTTGAAGGCACTGTAACTGGTATTAATTACCTAACAATGCTTGCTGATTCCATATTTCCTGCCATTCGTGCAGTATACGGTAATGATGATTTTTATTTTCAACAAGATGGTGCTCCGCCGCACTATCACAGGGACGTACGAGCTTACCTGGATCAAAATTTGTCGGGCCGGTGGATAGGACGCAGGGGGCCAATCGAGTTTCCAGCACGCTCTCCAGACCTTACACCACTGGATTTCTTCTTGTGGGGCACAGTAAAAGATGAGGTGTACAAACGTAAACCACGTAACCTAGACATTCTTTGGAATGAGATTCAAGCAGTGTGTAGAGAATTCTCATTGGACGTTTTGATACGATGTACAGAATCTGTGGTGACTCGTACTCAGAATTGTATTGATGCTGCAGGTCACCAATTTTAACAGTATTAACATTTGTTGTTTATGTTTGATTTACATTGGACTTTTAGCTTTCTTTTTTCCTGAAATTTAACTTTGTAGAACGGTAAATAAATTTTCTATGGAAGTTCAAAGTGTGTATACATTTTTTTGAAGCACCCTGTATATTCTGAATTGAAGTTGATACACTGTCAACCAAACAAGCAAGTGACAGATTTTATTTTATATTTTCTAGTAATTAAAAACTGGCCAATATTCGTGTCTCCTATGATTAGACGAAAGTGTGAGCTTTCACTGCGATTACTGAAGTAGAACGTAAGCAGTTTTGAGACTTAAAATCTCTCAGCCCTGCAGCCCACCACAATCATACGCTTAAATGCCCGACAGTCACAAAAATTAGTGGAGTGACTACCGTTCCTTGCAACGTCTCACGCGAAACCGACAGATATGCTTATGGCGTCGAAACAGCATTTTTTATTCTTCTACCTGCTGAGAAAAGTTGTTACGGATATACACATCAGCATATGTTAAATAAGATGGATTTTAAAAAAAATTAAACAAACACGTGGAAGAAATGGAGGAAAATAACTGACAAGTTGCAGTTAATACATTGCTTGAATAATGTTGCCTAAATACAAGACAGTTGAGTTAAAATCTTGCAGAAGTTTACTACGTTTCGTGAGAAGCCACGTACCGGGAGACTATTTAAATATCTACTTTCACGTTCGTAGCTACGTGTTCCAAGGTTCTATTCACAGAACTTAGTTTTATTGCGATGAAACACTTTTACGGAAGCAGACGTCTGTAATCAGTTTTTATATGGCCTATGTAAAATGAATTCTGTTGAACTTATGGAAGTTATCAAGCACAATGTGAAACATCATCATGACATACTGAAATCTTATTACACATACAATGGAATAACACCTAAGCTTTAACCGTAGAAATGTTTGAAAATAATCATCCACAACAATTACAGAAGTCAAATAACAGTTTTTTTTCAGTAATAAAACTTTTTTTTAAACAGGTGATAATATAGATTTTTATCATTACTCTGCTAATAGACGTTATAATATTACTGGCAGCCAGACCCTCTGCTTTGAATGGAAAGCAAGTTCCGAGGCAGGAATAGCTTGATGGTGTAGTGGGTGCCTCAGTGGGCAAACAACGTTACAATTATCTTTCATACCCTTATGATTGATAAAAGGGGATTTTTAATTTTTATGAAGGAGTGAAAATTTATTAATTTTGCAAGAATCTCGATGTTAGTTGGAATTTAGGAAAATTGTCACAATATGACATTTATTTTCTTATCATTGGCGATTACAAGTCTGAGCGAATTGACCGTTAACATTAACACAAATTGGCACATAAAAGCAACGCTCAGAGGTACAATTAGCCGTCATGAGCAAGCAAACAATTGTTTATTTACTTTTAAATCCATCTCAGAATTAAAATGCAAGAAATAATGACAATTGGAAACGATGAAAAATAAAAGTTATGACGACCTCAGACAAAGGTATCATAATACTGTGACTTTACAGTTAAAAGAAAATCATGGGCGCCACGAATGAACAATATATCATTCGAAAATAACTAGTTCTGGCAAATTATGCCACTAGCTCAGGTTTTTTTTTTTTTAAATTACAACGTTAGAACATGGATCTATCCTCTCAAAGTCGCTTAAGGGTTCTGTTTCACGGAATGCACAATCAGATTGCTTGGTCGTAATAAGTTACCATCGTAGTTCTGCGTCTGATGTCTGCGGTGTTCGGAGATGACCCACGGTATGTGAGACTGTCTCACAAGATGGATACAGACACGTTCTGTCTGTTAATGCGCATCATCGCATTACTGGCGGTGTCGCCGTGATAAGCCTGCTCCAGCAAGCCGGCAGCCAGGAGTCGTACAGCGGCAGTTGGCGAGAGAAGCCAACTTTCCGAGTCCACCACAGACTAGACTCGCATAGAATCGAATGTGTAGCTCCTCGCTCTTCGGTCCACGAGGAAAACTTCTGGCTCCACCCCCTTGCAGTCTCGAAGATCACATTCAACAGAAAATTCCCAGGATTTTAAGTTTAAGTTATATACGCTCATTTGGATTGGATCTTCAGGTTGGCACCTAATGTCACGTGATATCCGCGATATCTTATTTGCCCCGCGTATATCACAGAGGTCGGACATATTCGGCTAAGTTCGCCGGGGTGAGAGCGTATTCGGGTGGCGGGTTTTTCGCACCAGGGCTCCCCATCCCACGGTGAAAGCTGGCAAAACCCTTTATCTCTGACTTCCTGCCTCCGTGGCTCGGGAAGACCACGGTTAGCTTCAAGCCTACACAGCTCAATAATTCTTTAATATTCGCTGTAACAAGGTACACTAAATGTTCACCATTGCATTACAGTCCTCACTTCTAATCTTGCGTACTTGAGGAAATTACAACAAAAATCTATTTAGGTGGTCGCCCAAGATTTATGTAAATTAACATTATGATTTATATAATAAAAAATATACACATTAGAACGTGGCAATAGCGCGTCACGTTACAATGGTCAAATGCTCTGCGTAAACTTACAATTTCCTTCAGTTCAGAGCTAGACACCGAGGCGACAACTTCCTCATAGAGCTCGTGAACGTGTTATTGTCGAATTAGATCCTGTTGTATCGTGTGCTCGCTCTACACGTCCGGAAGTTCGCGAGGCCGCGAAAGTGATTACTTTTCGTTATATTTCAGTTTATTATCGTTAGTGATACAGGTAGAATTAATTAGTGAAACTAGTGGAACAAGCGAATTATGGCCGACCCACCGGATACGGGTCAGACGATTAAAATGGTACTAGAAACGTGCTACACCAGTAGTCAAATCCCAGCCTCACCATCAGGGAACTACATCACGAGAGAAATTCTACACCCCCAGGCGATATCCCCAGCAAATGAGCAGTTACGAAGCAGAAAAGGAGCAATTAAGATATCAATACTCCCAACATCCTCAACAACAACCAGAACAACAACAACAACAGCAACTGCAACAGCATACCTTACAGCAACAATATCAGATAATAGAACAACATCAACAGCATCATCAGTGGCAACATCATCAACAGCAATAGCCCTTGGAGATGGAAACTGGACCGGGAGACGACCCAATACAGGAACGCACGCCTCCCCAGAAGTAGCTGTTCACCTCTTAGCTCGGAGAGGAGACAAACCTACAATTATGACCTCAAATTATAATCACATTGCAACCAGTATGGCAATGTCAACGGCTGCGATTCCCAATCAGCCATCAGAAGAAGATAGCTCATCTGTCACCATACCGACTCCACGCGTTCCTGAATCAGACGATCCGATGTGTGGCAGCCAATCCATCAGCTTCAAGACGACCAAACGCCAAGTACCAGAAGAAGAGGAGGTAAGAAGATTGGCAAGACTATCGTCAGATGGCGCTACAACAGCTTACCCAACAGCTCCCTTCAACACGTCACCAGCAGCCACCAGCGCCAAGTCAAACAACACATTCACAACTACAGGTGAGTAGCTAGCGCCACACACCGACCAAGCGCCCGCAGGTAGCAGTGTTACTAGTACCCAGGATAAGGCCGGAACCAGTGCAACTGACAGAGGCCCGTTTATAGTAATAATAGAAAGTGTTGACAAGAACGTTGGAAATTGGCACCCCATGGCCCTAGGTAAATTCCTTTTTAGTAAACTACACCATCTCAAACAAAACATTATCAACATTTCTCACGCAGGCAGAAACAAAGTTAAAGTAGAATGTAGATCTGGCGAATCAGCTAACCAACTAGCATCCCTAGGGTCCTTCCAAGAAATAGGTCTAAAAACATCTATCCCCATGTACTTGACTTGAAAGCAGGGAGTTATTAGAAATTTCAACACAAAATTAAGCATAGAGTAAATCCTGGAAAACATAAAATCCCAATACAAAGTGACTAGCGTTAAAAGATTTAAAAAAAAAAAAAAAAAAAAAAAAAAAAACACTCTTCAAATGAAGAGGCAAATGCAAGAAATCTTCATGTACGCTAACAATCATCCAGATACCAGGCCCTACCAGAAGCAGTATATCTGTTTGGTATGCATTGTAAAGTTTAACCATGTCAGAGCACAATGTAGTGGTCAGCAAAGATGTAGTAAATGCGCGGGCGCACATGATCTAACCCACTGACCCTCCCAGGAAAACGCATGTTGTTTATTCTGTGGAGGAAATCATCTAGCAACGGACAAAAACTGCCCCGAACATCTTAGGAGACGATCTGAAAAATCTAGTACAGTTCGGCCATTTCACTACAACTCATCCTTCCAGATGCCAAACAGCTACGCAAAAGTCGTGTCCAAACCACGTAGATCCTGGTACCCACAGTCAGAAAACATAGACATTAATCAGTACGATACAAAAACCACCCCTCAGCAATACAGAGTCAATCCCTCAAACAGATACATCTGGACAAAAGGACCTAGAACTTACAAGAACGCCAAATACACTACAGATAACCCATCCTTCAATACAAGACAACTACTATACACATACAATGGGCTTATGTCTCCCATCAATACAAACCTGATCCATCCTGTAGCAACAGGCAACTATACGGAAATCCCGCAAGTACCCAATACGCACAGGCAGGACACACAAACAGTCCTGCAAGCGCAATCTGCTAAATTAAAACAGTCAAACGATGGCAACAATCCCACTAAGAGTCCACATCCCTAAATTGCATTTTAATAGACAAAATAGTCAACTTAATTATGATTATAATCAAAGAAGCAAAATCACAATCAGAGGATCTCTTAAATCCTACAGCGATACTAGGAATGGTAACCAATATCCTCCAACAAGACGGCCAAAATTAAGTGTTTACAGTGGAATGCCAGATCAATAAGAGCGAATAGGGAATCTTTACAAAGAGAACTAGACATAAACAGCATAACGATAGCTACTATAGCAGAAACTTGGCTGAAACAGGATACTAATATCTCATTTAAAGGATTCCATATATTACGAAAAGACAGGAAAGATGGAAAAGGTGGAGTGGCAATACTAATTAAAACATCTATACCATTCACAGCTGTATAGATCGATCATACAAACATCAAATCTTTTCAGGCTATAGCAGCCAAAGTGCACAGCCAAAATATGAACCTAACCTTAGTCTCAATATACTGTCCTCCCAAAACAACAATCAGAATAGATGAATGGCGAACACTCCTCCATCAAATAGAGGATCCCTACTTAATCTGCGGATGCATGTGGGGAAGCGATGATAGAGTTCATAGATGAATTCAACTTATATGTACTCAATGACGGATCTCCAACTCTTATTTCAAAACCCGGACAAAGGAAATCGGCAATTGATCTATCTATTTGCTCCTCATCCATCACCACCGAATTTCAATGGGAAAACCTAAGACAGACCTGGGGATTGAACCACCACCCTATCCTAATATCAACAAAACAGCTGAATATCCCACAGAACTTCCAACCGATCAACAAATGGAACATAAGAAAAGCAAATTGGATAAAATACAGGAAACACGTTGAAGAAAATATAGGACGGGTCTACTCAGCAAACACATTCAAAAGCAAGTACCAGCTATTGCTAAACGTTATAAACCAAGCGGCAAAATGCTCGATCCCCACCTACAAAACAACATCAAACGTAAAACGACTATCCTCCCCTTGGTGGAACGAGGAATGCTCCAGAAAGATAACCAAAAGGAAAGTAGCCCTGACAGTATATAAACGAGAATCCACTTGGTAAAACTATATAAATTACAAAAAATAGATGCGGAAACAAAAAGATTCCTTAAATCAAAGAAAAAAGCCTATTGGAAAGAATTCTGTAATAGTTTAAATAGGACGACGCCAACAACTTTAATATGGAACATATAAATCGGTTAAAGAAGAAACCAGTGGGAATAAAAGTGGCAATGAAAGTGGCAATAAACTGTACGGAAGAATTTGAAAAAATAGTAGACCCGCCATATGTGCCTGCAGAGCCACTAAAATTAACAAACCAACACATGGAAAGTAACCGACAAAATATCCTAGCAGAGGAATTTAAACTCAACGAACTGGAACTGGCCCTGAAATCAGCCTCAAATACAACACCAGGAATAGACAACATTCATTACCTCATGCTCCACCATCTCCCACACTGCGCCAAGGTAGCTATCGTACAGCTCTTTACTAATACATGGTAAAAAAAGTGAATTTCCAAGAGATTGGACAACACACATCATAATACCAGAATCAAAACCAGGTAAAAACAGTAAAAATGCCAACTCCTATAGCCCAATAGCCCTTTCCTCCGGCGTAGGTAAAACGTTTGAACGAATCATAAAAATGAGGTTAGAATGGTGTCTTGAATATCACAATTTACTGCCTAATACTCAATGATGAAGTACATATGACCGTCTCAGTATGCTCACATTAGACAGAGAACGAACTTTTATCAACAAAGGTTTTCTTACTGCTGTTTTCCTAGACATTACGGGAGCATATGACAATGTTCAAATTCCGATAGGAAAGCTCAAGGCACTACACCTCCCTGAGGTATTTGTCTGTGGAATATATAATCTTCTCTATAGTAGAACTATATATATACGGCAACAAAACAATACATGGACCATTCATAGTCTTAACAGGAATCCCACAAGGAGCAATCCTTAGCCCCTTACTATTCACTATTTACATAGGAGAAATAGAAAAAATATTCAGTCCCAGTATTACAATTTGCAGACGACGTATGTATATACACTACGTCCACATCCCTATGAATAATCCTCTGGAGGTTAAAAGAAGCTGCGAGGAGATTATATGATTGGGCACAACATCTAGGACTAAACATTTCAACATCTAAATCTTCAGCAGTGATTTTTTCCAGGAAACGAACTACATATCGAGAGACTGTACTTCATCTGGGACCTTACTCCTTCCCGTTGTGCACATATGCCAGACACCTAGGCTTAATAATGGATAGTAAACTAACATGGACGGGACACATCAACCATATCATAACCAAAACGGAACGCCTCTTGAGCATATTAAGATCCGTAACACGCACCTGGTGGGGTGCAGACCCGGCTATAATCTATATATCTATAAATGAGAAAATGAGAAAGTTCGGATGTGTGTTTGGATGTACGTCGGCAATCAATCACGCCTTAATAACTCAACATATTTAAATGAAATTTGGCATGAAGTCAGTTAATTGCGTGCGAAGTGCAATAGGATAGATTTTATCCCGCAAAAACGCATAGTTCTTTTAGAAATTGCCATTAATATCAATTCGGAAGCAACAAAGAGTTTCCTACTTCGTAGATAGCCGTGCCACATTTACTCTTTGCTTTTTAAGTAAATCGCAAACACTACTTCTCAAATATAAGCAAAAACCTACTTACATATGCAAGTTTGTGTTTAGTTTAAAAGCCATAAAACTGACACACTTGACAAATAATAGTTTTGAAGCAGGAAATATAAATCTGTTCTTAACCTTAAATTAAAAAAAGAAAGGTAGGTACTGTTAAGTTCGCAAAGAGATGTTTTCATTTGCGTACATAAAATACTATGACATATCAAATATTACTCCATAATTTCGTTCGTAATATATGCGTTATAATAAATATAAAAAATCAAAGCTTGGAAAAAAAAGTAAAATGCTATGAGTATACCAGCACGAAAGTCGGTTCACTGAAAGTGCAAAATGGTCGTGCCCCAAATGTCATATTTATAAAAATGTAAAGGATTCCATTCTATCTCGGTTTAAGTTATTTCGTGTTTCTTTTTTGTTACTATACAGTCTGTGTATTACAACTTATTTTTGCCGAAATTTAAAACTTAACTAACCCTTTTTATTTTTTGTTCAGAATTTTTGCACGAATAGTACTGCTTTTTATTTACTGTTCAATATTCTGCAAATATCTATCGAACGCTACACTTAAAACGAATGTATTCAATGGGCTAATGTAGAAACTTATTGTTTCATGAAGTTACACTGAAAGTCGTTTACAACACAATACACATCATTTGCACGGAGCATAACAATTAAATTCCTTCTGCCATCTTCTGTAACAAAAAACATTCTGGTCCAGGCAGCATTTCAACCAAACCACATTTCTGCTAATACTGCCGCTACAAAATCAAACGATACGAACACATCTCAACACATTAAATGCTCTGGACCTACATTTCGAGTGGTAACAGAATTTTCTATATCAAAATTCCTAATTAGTATATCATAAATTACTATCACAATTAATTTCATTATACACCTTACTAAATCACGAGCAATAAAAGTCACTTTATCGCGATGTACATTTGACCTGCAATATTAACGATCGTAGAGAATTGTGGACTTTCCGTTGTACACTGTAAGTTAAAAGCATTTTAGCATAAATTTTTTAATTACGTTACCTCAATAACTGTCATGAAGCTGACGACATAGTTCATGCGGCTGAATGTAGTTTTAGACGTATTCAGTATTTAATTTACTGCGTTAATAATAAGTCAAGTTTATTTCGCTATTCATGACGTCACTAACATACAATATAGTTAATGTATTAATGTGCGAGTGATAGAAGCTTTGATTTTCTAGCGGTAATTTTAAAACGCAGCATGGGCCAGAATGAGAACTGAAACATTATTAGTTATTAAGCTTCTTTCATGAGCGCCATTTTAGTGACATCATGTATCGCTTTGTACCGACGATTGGACGATTTAGCAGAACCATGCGGCGTTGCCCGAAGTAAATTTTTTAAATTTATCAATGTTTTATTCAGATAGTGGAGTGGCGGAAAAGCGGAGTAGTAATTCGCCGGTAATCATTCAATTCTGTATGCAGAATAAGAAACCGAATATGAAGAAACAATCTATTACTACTTTAATATTGAAATTTATATTTTAGCGCAGAATTAATGGATCGAAACGAATGAACTATAGTAAACTGGTCTATAGGCAATTCAATTGTTTCCAGAGATAGAGAAACCATTACCGCAATACCTCTGATTATTATGGATAAAAGAATCAATTACTACTATACTTACTACTATAATATGTAAATTTCTGTTGATGGAACCAATATATCATTAAAAAAAATCAATATTCAAAGAGCAAATTAAGTTCTTCTTTTTTAAAGATTTTTTTCAGGTACTCAATGCAAATCAAAATATTCATTTTTAGTATCGTAATTTTACTAATGGACATGAACGTCCTTGGGCCACTTAAGTATTTATTTGCTGTTTGGATGTTAGTATTTTTTTTGTTGTTGATATTTAGTCGATTCCATCAATGTATTGCTAATATTTTGACGTTTTGAGCTTCCATTAATTAAAACTATATTAATTTTTATTCGCGTGATGAAATTAGTAATTTTAAGAGATGTTGGGTAAACGAAATTCAAATCTTTCAAAGAAATGTAAGAAAACTAGGGCTATGAAAATAGCCAAAACCTAGGAGACAAATCCTCAATATTGTATATACGGATATATTAAACTGAAAATACTCCTTACAAACTGAATATTTTTACTGCTTTATCAATTCAGTGAAGTAGTTGTGGAACATAAATAGATTTTGGTATTTTATTGCAACATTTATTACTACTATTACTAATAAAAATAGCTCTTAAATAAACTGTATGGTCGTATTGACCTGGTGATAAGACTTTTTTACGTCTCCGGAATCAGTCCCTTTCGTAGCCTCTTAACGTAACCCAGTAATCCTACCGGACATAGAGGACCCACAGTTCAACACGGAATCAGAACAAAGTGAGCATTCTGGCGTAATTCACATCACACAACAACCTATGCCAGAGGTGAAGGTCGAGCTAGGGACCTTTGAAAATCCTCACCAATACTGGAATTCAAGCTGGGGACTTTTCCATCTCCAGTTGGACGCCCTAACCACTGAGCAACCAGACCTCTCAAGAAAATATTATATTACAACACTTTTCAACGCGGACGAAGTCGCGGGTAACTGCTAGTGCTTAATATATACAGAGCACTAATCCGTCCCATATTCGATTATGGAAGCATCTGTTACGGGAACGCCCCTTAATATAATCTCCGAAAATTGGACATAGCACAACATCTAGCTATTAGGATATGTATTGGAGCAATGAAATCTACAGCATCAAATGCGCTATTAGTTGAAGCCAGAGAAATGCCTCTAGAAACGCGGCGACAGCTCTTATCAAATATCTACCTAATGAGACGCGCCTCACTCGCCAACCATCTAGTGACGCAGAAGGCAAAGGAACTTACAACAATAATGGAAAAGAGGGGAAACATCCCTCGTCGCTCCACACCATTACTGGTCATTAACTTCAGTCAAATAAAACATAAAATACCATTAGCGATCCAAGAAAGGACTCTTCCCCTTTTCACAAAACAATACGATATCATCAGATTTAAACCAAATGTCTACTATCTCCCAGAATGGATTATGAGAAGCAACAGGACAAATAACATGACAGAGAGATTTCTATCTTCAACATGGCCGGACTTTACACAAATATATACCGATGGATCAAGAACAACAAATGGAGTCGGATTCGCCTACTATCGTCCACTCACGCAAGAACACCAGAAAATACGCTTGCCAACAGAGGCCTCGCTTTACACGGCAGAGGCTATGGCCATTAGACAGGCCATTCAATACGGATACAACCGACATAAAAAAAATACTCATATTGACGGATTCGAAAAGTGTAGTACAAAGGTTGGAGAACATTAAAAGACAAAATGAAACGAATAAGATATTATATGATATATTACAAACGATGTACATAGCCTCCACAGAAGGAAAAGAAATCAATTTATTATGGATCAAGGGCCATGCATCCATCCAATACAACGAGACGGTCGACAAACTGGCAAAAGAAAGCACTCTGGAAGGACAGCAACAATACACTCAACTCCCTCACACTGATTTCATTAAAACTATAAAAAGAGAGGCCCTTACAAAATGGGCAAACGCATGGACTTCATCACAAGTATACCAAGGGAAACACTACGCATCGATCCAACCCCACATACCACACAAAGCGTGGTTAGAAGAATCAAAACTCGCAAGAAAATATAAAATATCTATCATTCGCATAAGATTGGGACACGGATGTTATCCCAAATACCTCCATAGAATTGGCGCAGCAAACTCCCCATTCTGCCCGGTCGACAACGAAGAAATAGCAGACCTAAATCATATAATACTGGCATGCGCCCTTTACCGAATTCCATAAAATAACCTATATAATAGACTGACCAAACTAAAAATTCCACTGCCTACATCAATCATCTCCCTTATGAGAACGGAACGACAGGACGTGCATGAAGCGATAGTTCACTTCTTAAGGGACGCAAATATCACTATATAACCTAGGCTATTCAAGAGACCCATTATAGCTAAAACGCCCTAAAAACAGAACTACTTCAGGGATACAAAGTTTTATGCTAAAATCCACATTTACCAAACATACAATACGGATTTCACCACATAGATGAGGTTTATTATCTTAAATTAATATTCTTAAAGCACCAGCTGTTATTATACTACCTGTTCCACTGGTATTAAAATGTCTATTATGTCAAATAATATGTTAACATAACTAACAACTGACACCACACCATCTGCACTATTGGTATTAGAAAACTTGTACAGAGACAATGTGTCCAAATATGGTAGCAACATAGAGTTCTTATACCACCTGCACCATCAGTATTATTACAAAATTGTATAGAACTAGTATGCCGAATAATAACGTAGTATAATCATCAACTGCAGAGAATAACAACGCTAAACTATAAAATTTTGGAACAGTTTGCAATGTAGTCCTTAATCGCAGGGTCTCCTTTTCAGCTGTCACATAATTTTCAATATTCGACACATTAAGTTATTTCAGATCCTTACGTAAAATTCGTCCTCATTCATCGCTGTTGTATTTTAGTATTTTGACAATTTTTTTTGGCTCAACAGCTTCAGTAATTCGATACCTTACCGGAGATCTAACCCCAGACTTAATGAAACGTGAGATCCACGTATAACCGTTTCTTCTTTGGGAAGGTATTTTGGGGTTGTTATGTCACCGAACTTGTTGGGTGAGTGGTTAACGCTCCAGACTGGAATTCGGAAAGTTGCATGTTAGATTCCTGATTTCGTTTTTCCATGGTTTTCCGAAATTACTCCAAGCGAATGCCGTGACGTGTTTCCCGAATTACAATGGTTGCGATACTTGGCGTTCCTTTCCCCAGCGTTCTCCAGGCCCTTATGACCTTGTAATCGGCTAGTCGTTAAGGCCAAACCAAATAAAAACTTTGTTATGCCTTCACAGTTTTGAACTCCATCCTGCTATAGCTGTGATGACAGCCAATTTGTTGATACATAGATTAGTTTGGTGAATATCAATCAATAATTTCCTTTCAGTACTAAGCATGCTACAGGACACAGTTAAGATAGCAGTAACAAACCACCATTACATGATTTAAGCGATTTGACGGAAATTGTTAGATTTTTATGATCAAGAAGTTTATCCATTCTGACTATAATTTTGTTTTTAACGTCACTTACGTAGGCCTTGTAATGTCTCGTTTTTAAGACGTTATTAAAATTAGAATAAAAAATAAGATGCATTAATTAATAAATTAATTTGCAAAATTAATCCAGGGTAGGCGCCAAGAATGGAAGTGTTCTCTATCCGAGAGAAGCGACATTCCAATCCTGAAATACTTTTAATCAAAGCAATTGTACTTTTAAAATACCATTAAAAAACACAAATCGTCATCTATTCAAGTGATATACTGATACATTGGAAAGGAAGTTATTGAAAGCAGGGTTTACAACACCTATTATTTTCTTTGAATATAAAATTGATTGGTTTATTGAACAGAACTGAATATTAAAAGTTTCTTTTGAACAATTTAGAGCATGATTCTCATCTCAGAGCGTTGCCTAGGGTTGAATGACGCAAGAGTGTCTATACATCGCCGGCGTTCTTTACCGTGGCAGATGACATGCGGATAAAACAGAGTTTCACGGACCCTGTTGATCAGCTGGGCGCAAGGTCACTTGGCGATGTAGCTCCCCGCAGGTACTGACCTCTCCGGCAATCTCCCCGGCAGATTCTCCCGTGGTGCGCCGGTGCGGATCATTTGCTGGCCAGAAACAGAATGTCTTCTCTCCCGCTTGTTCGTCCCGTTGAAAACTTGCAGGCTCCGGAGTTTTAGCAGACGCGGGAAATTTCAGCGAGTCGCTGCGTTTGGCGGGTCGTCCACGATCTCCATTGGCGCTCCTCATGCAACATAAAAAACTTATGGTTTCTAAAAGTTCGTAACACACTGTTTGATTCGCTAGTTCCCAACAGAGGTGTTCCGCAACCTGACTTTTTCTCCGAAGCATCGTTTCTCTAGTTTCAACTTTCTACTCTACCAGGAAATCATCTTTCGGCACAGGCCCTATACTGTCCTTTGAATTTCATTGAATGCGTAAAGCTTTTAACTTTACGGCCTGGCATAAATCATTCGGTCTTTCAGCGCAGGTATGAGTCACCTGGCTCTCTCCGATGCCAAAGCAACGTGGAATTCACACGCATACATTTCCCGTCACCAAGGGACGTTACAGCCTATACACAGAAGACGGTAGAAAAATTTCTTCTGATAGGATGCCTGAATAGCATTTTGAATCAGTAACGGCTACGCAAACTAGCTTTATCATATCGAAGCTTTGATTTGCCTTTCTAAGTTAAAAGTAAGCTTGGAAGCTGTACTTCTTTTCATGAAATCGTTTAAATTTTTACCAATTCTGTTGGGACTTACATTTTGTATGTCCACTTTCACATATATTTGTCAGTAATTTTGTGTATGTCACGGTCAACAAAATCCATGTTTTGGTTTTCAGAGGATTAATGAAATAATTTCAGGCTAACAGGAGGACTAGTTCATACTTGTATACCGTGGCCGGATTCCTTTCCAATCCTTGGTAAATAATCGTTTCCGTGACATTTCAAAAAATATAACATACATTTAAAGACTGAATTGGTAAAAAAATAAACAGAGAAAGCATTTGCGTTATTTTATCGATACGTCCATCTTCTCCATTCTTTTAGCTTCTCAGTTGGTGTATGATGTGAATTTAGTGATCCACAGTACATTAAACACAAGAAGAACGTAACAGTTCATGAAAATCACTAATGTCCGGAACTGGACTCGAACCGTCTGCTCCAGGAACTACCCGAGCGCTAGCCACTATGCTTCCGGGTAGGCACCCGCGACGGCTACAGTTTCAGCGGCTGAGTCCTACCAAGACCGCTGCAGAGGGGGAAACAACTCTTACACACATGTTGACCAGCATTACTTTTCCTGGTTCCCAGTTTCCTGTGTATTCCTCCAAACTTTGTCTCATAATCAACCGTTACCAAATATAAAAACAATTGTTCATTGTCATTCATTATTGATTAGTATCAACTTCTAAAATTTTCGCACAACTTCTTGTTGTATTCAGGGTTACCAGATGACTGGTAACAATTTCAACCCTTAAATCAGTGCAGGTTCTTTACGGACTACTGTCGGAAGAGTTCACCGTAGTATTAATATCAGTATGGAGTGAAAAGTTGGTCTACAATAATAACTTCAAATATCAAAAAGCGTATAAATCGCGAAATGAACTAATGATTTCGTACGTGTTCGCTAGCAAACGCAGCAGTTCGTTAATTACCAAATGTTTTAAGTGCATGTCCTTGGACACTTACCAATAATGTTTTTGGTTAGAACATCAAACCAACGTTTCACCTGTCGTTTGAGTTTTAATAACACCGTATTATTAATTTTTTTTTTTTTTTGCCTGATTATAAAACACCACTAAATCCACAAAGGTGGCAACACTATGTGAAATTGTGTCTTCAAATGCTGAACCCTCATCGTGTTTTGTTTTTGTTTTAAAAAGAGTGTTCATTGCGCCTTAAGCAGCTTTCGATATTAATGGTAGGTGAAAATAATTTTTTTGACGCTAAAATACTGTCAACTCAGACTGCGTTGACGACATCTTATGTCACAGACAACAGTAAGTTAGTTATAAGTTTTTCCGTATGTTTTTTAAAAGAAGTTTAAATGTAGCAGTAAAAGAACAACATGTTTTCATAGCACACCGCAAAATTAACTAACTTCAAAAATCTGCAATTATTTCTCAACGCACTCAGCTAAAACTATCTTTACATCACAAATACAGATTTTATCATTAATATCTATTATTATTAGTGACAGATGATCGG
>JARYHS010013631.1:36434076-36732598 GCA_031002005.1 Vandiemenella viatica | reverse complement strand
TCCTGAGCAACGAATCCCACCAGTCGACCCACCGACCGGTCACCGCGTCACCTCCCATCAACAATGAGTCACAGACGAAGCAGACCGTGAAGCACAAGACAAACTGGACAACTAACAAACAAGCTGGAGTCTGCCCTAAAGATGATATGCCGCCTTACCGAGCAACTGGAGAAAATGACCAGTGCCGTTATCAATGCTCTGGCTGTCGCAAAGTGTCCACACTGCAACCACAATGGATAGACAGCCACTATTACATTCCCTATCATTCTGTGCTCGGAATGCTAATAGCATGATCATCCAACTGCTAGAGTTTAGGCGGTTTCTTCGAGACCAAGATATTGACTTGTGTCTGGTGTCAGTGACCTTTTTGAAACCCTGTCTGCAAGCCAATTACAGTTGTTATGCCGTGACAGACCCACCGCTGGAGGTGTAGTCGCGGTTTTCATTAAGAACAGCATTCCACAATCATGAAATAGCCCTACCACCTCTTCAGCAGATGGAAGCCGTCGGAGTCGAAGTGGCTACTGCTAATGGAAGTTAACCATTATCTCATTCTACTGGCCTCCTCGAAGACAGCTCAAAGAAGCTGACTATGGCTCTGGCAGATGTCAGCGGAAAAGTTCTGATCGGCAGTGACCTTAATGTTAAACATTCCGACTGGAATAGTAGGTACAACAACACAGCGGGTATAACATTGAGAAGTCTCACAAACAGTTACAACATGTGCATATGGGCACCAGAAGAACCAACACACTACCCGAGCAACGGCAATAGACCAGATGTCTAGACGTAGTTATCACCAAGGGCATCCAATCATAAACCGACTCTCCTCAGATCACTGTCGGTTATGGTAGAGGTCGAGGTTGGACCCTGGCAAATTTATGAAGACCTGTCTTTCAACTACCATAAAACAAACTGGAGGTGCTACCAGATGCTCCTACAGACTAAGCTAGCTGATCCACCCGAAATTAACAACATTGACGTTGACTTTCAGTCTCTTGAAGCAGCAGTCAAAGATGAAACCGCAGCTTGTACTCCAGTCAGGATACCCAGACCAGCTTCCACTCTGCAGCTTTCCCCACTCCCTTCCCCTCACCTCCTGGCGGAAATCCTCCACAAAAACCGGCTTGCTAATGACAGGAAGCTTACGAAAACCCGGAGACCAGAAGACTACTAAGTCTCTTGCAAAGGGAATAAAGCTTCCCTGATAAGCATAGGATGAAGAGTGGGACTCAAGAGTCCCCATGCTCCACCCAGTGGATGGATCTCTATGTGTACAAACAAGAAGACTCACCAGGCGAAGCCAGCGACTCCCCCCACTGCACGGCGAAAGAGTACTAGCCATCACTCCATAGGAAAAGGTCAAAGCACTTTCTGATGTCTTTGTGAAGAACTTCCAGCCCTCGCAAACAAATGTGGACCCCACCCACCTTACAGCAGTCCACCAGCACCTCAGAGTCTACTTCGAAGCTGAAGACGATCATCCAATAGATTACATCACCCCGGAGGGGGTACCTGTCGAAACTGCACCACACAAAGCACCAGGGCGCGATGAGATCAGCAACACTCTCCTCAGGCACCTACCACCGGAGGCCTCTGTCCACCTCGCCGCTATCTTTAATGCCATTTTGACAGCTTTACCCTCAACTGTAGAAACACGCTAAAATAGTGGAAATCCACAAAACTGAAGACAAACACCTACCTCAGAATTACAGGCCTATAAGTTTGCTCCCAAACATTAACAAAGTTTTCGAACGGCTGCTACTAAAACGTCTATCTGCCTTCATCGATGACGCTAATGTTATACCAAATCATCAGCTATAATTTCGAAGTAGTCATTCCACCACACGACAGTTGATGCGGGTAGCTGAAGCGGTGACCCACGCTTTCAACTTCAAGAACTACAGCGCTACGGTAATTCTTGACATCTCGGTTGCCTTCGATTCCATGTGGCACCCGGGGCTCCTGCTCAATCTCTACAATCGGGTATCCTGGAGCCATACGTGAAGCTTCTAAAATCCTACCTCACTGACCAGACCTTCAGCGTCAAGGTTTACAAGGCTTACTCCTCCACCAGGAACATCTAGGCATGAGTTCCTCAGGGCTCCGTGCTTGGGCCAGTGGTATACTCCCTGTAAAGCGCTGATGTACCGACCAGCAATGGTATTCTGACTGCAACCTACGCTAACGAGACTGCGTATTTGGCCACCAGTCCAGTGAGCACTAGCCACATGGTGACTATAGGAAGTTCTGCAGGTAACCGATGCCTGGGATAGGAGGTGGCGTATAGATATAAATCCCACCAAGATCCAAGCCATTATATTAACCAAGCGATTTGGGGCCCGTCAACCAATTCATCCAGACCCATTACTTCGCCTGTAATTGTAGGGAGATCCTATGCTCCATCACAGCACGCTAGCGGGGATGACTCTAATAAGAGACTGAACTGGTGTAGCCACATCAACAAAGTCCGGCTCCACAGCCTCTACTCAATACTAAATAAGGACAGCAAACTAGCCCCTTCCACAGGAGTCAAGATATACACCTCGCACGTATGCCCTATTATGGAATATGCATGTCCTGTGTGGGCATACGCTAGTGACAAGAGAACAGAAAGCTTCAGATCATTCAAAATAAAGATAGCCCTCCATCTCCCGTGCCGATTCCCCCACGGATTCACTCCATGAGGACGCCGTTATACCTAAATTGAAGGACAGATTCCGTCAGCTGGCGGAAATATTTTACAAAATGTTAGGCAATGCAACAACCCGGAGGTCAACTCAATTGGTCTATATGAAAATAGACATAGAAGACTGCTCAGTCTCCTAGCAAACTGATACCCAACAACAAGAAACACCGACAGTAAATGATTGTAACATCTTCATTACCTTGCAGGCATGTCTTCGGACAAACACACCACCCTCCACCTGCTTGTAAACCTAAGGTAGAGACGGTGCCATGTATGTGAGAGCTGAATAAAAAATTAGTATATATATGATATTTACAAACTGTAGTTAATTTGGAATTATTTACACGTAGCTACATTAGCAGTAGCTTAATTTTTCCTCATATTTCATACTATTAACAAACAGTTAATTATCAAATTATCTTAGTTGATGTGTTAAGGTAGGGCATTGGAATTTTAAGGTAGGGCATTGCCCCACAATGCCCCCCCTTAGCTACGGCCCTGTGGAGTAGTATTGTATCCTTATTACGATTATGAAATATTAGAAATGGAAAGGGAGCATAATTTATAATTGACATATCACAAGAGGCGCGTAAGAGCATGACCATCAAGGGTAATAAGACAATTGGTGTGGGGAAAAAATGGCAGCTAGATACATACAAATATATAAGGTAGAGAAGAGTGAGGGGGAGGGAATGTTTTCCAGTAAGGACTTATTATTTTAGCCAAAAATACTATTTGCAAAAGGCAACAATACGTTTTGTCCAAAAAATACGAAAAAATAATTTTAGAAGTTAATTTATGGTAATTTAACAATTGATTAATTAAAATAGTTCGCAATATCAATAAGACTTGACTAAATGCTCTTCGAAGGTCCTAGGACGAAAATTACAGGTTTGGTAATAACGATTGTTGATGGATCTCTAATTTATACCAGCAAGTAGTGTATAACATGACACACACATTCCACGCCAGTGAATCCGCAATGATACGCTTGAAATAGCACCTAATGGAATCGTCCTGTACTGCATGTTCAGACGAAAATATTCTTGATAGACGTGTGCCAACGGCGTGTCCTACTTCTGAATTAGCGAGCAACGCCTCAGGCGATGGCGTGTTAGGACAGTCAGAATTACTCAGACTGAGGGTGCGCTGTCACACCGGTTAGCGGAACAGCTCGAATTAGCTATAAGCCAGCAGGGATGCGTCAGAATTGAGGACAGCCGACTGGTGCTAAGCCATGCAATAGACAGGTGGCGCCATCTGTTGGCGGGTTGGTGAACTAGTGACGACACTAGCGCCGCCCAGTATGTGCTGCCATCTGGTGGCGGGTTGGTGAACTATGCGCTCTCCACCACCTTCCTTGTGATGTCACGTAACGGTATTTGAGCCATCTTCGGCGTTCCCCACCTACTGATACCGATCATAACAACCATTTTAGAAAACAAAGATGTTGACACTATCCACATTTATTCTGACAGTCCTACATCACAATACCGGAACCTTACGAAAATAAACCTTTGGCTCGCAACATTGATTAATAAATTCAAACAAATAACAAAAGCTACAGTGAACCTTGGCATGGAAAAGGACCGATGGGTGGCGTAGGTGGGTATCTTAAAAGGACTGCTGGTATTCATGTGTTGATGGGAAAGGACATCAAAATATACTCGGAATTTGCTAGTATGTTTACAGATTCTGCTATCCAAGTAAAAGTGCTACCTGATGATGACATAACTGGGGCAAAAAGCATCGTTCCGAAAACTTTGAATGCCATTCCAGGTATTATAAATATCACCAAAATTACTTGACAAAAAGGGTCAGAAGTTGTAATAAAAATTCATCGCACGAACTTTTCCACCAGGAGATGGAACTGTCTGTGTTATCTGATCATTTAAATGTGAACTCACTCGAGACCATGGATCTTTGTAAAACTTCGATAGAATCTCCTAAACCAGAAGAGCCCATATATAAAAATAATTTTGGTGATCTGATGACATTTGAAAAGGGACGCAGCAGTTACAAAACTATTTATAACTGATCATCATCAGACGAGGAAGACTTAATGGCAATTTCTGCTCTTCAGCAGACTGAGGAACAGTCCAATAGTGTTTACAAAGCTGGTTCATCTTACGGCCAAGGCACATAAATCTTACATCCAAATTTAATATTCCTTGGGATATTTTTATTAATTATAGTACCAACTCAAAAAAACAAATATTCATTTCAAATATGTCGCCACTGGTAAGACTTATGTTGATAAAGGTGACGGGGAAATTCTAGTAACTTTCTTAAAATATGTGCGTAATAGTGACAGAACATTCAAACTACAAACTAATGATATGTCATATATTAGCTTTGAGCATAGAATTGGTATTATTCCTACTCCATTGTTGAAAAAAGAACAGAATCAACAGTATTATTACTTCGATACTGATGATATTTTCGAAAAAATTAATATTTTTGTAACTATTACTTAATTAATCTCAAGTCTGTAAAGAAAAATTTACTACAAAAATGGATTTAGATTTCATTGTACCAGGTATTACTATAGGCACTGCTTAAACTGATTAAAACTAAGTAATTTTAATTTTATTCTAAGTACCTTCAAGCCATATGTCAAATAAATAAATATGCATAGTCTTTAATTTAATTGTTGTTTATGATTTAAATATTGTAGCTATATTGTCATTCAGGAAACACATGTGTCATTCCGTGAACATCTGATCATTTCCGAAAACGTTGCTAAAATTACGAAAAACAGACAATTTTAGATTAAAAAAAAAATATCATAGTTACGTTAAAAATGTTTAGTTCTTTGTACCTAAAGTTAATTTTACTGTGACAATTGCTGATATTTTTATGTCAGGAAACTTTTACACATCCAAATAGTAACTTTTTCTTATTTGTGATGGTATTTTGTTTTAAAACGATTTTTATGCAATATTTTACATGTTTTTTAATTATTATTATTATTATCTATGTACATAAGCTGTTGTCCAATGCAAAAATATACGTTTAAGTTTTTTTTTATTACTTCATTGACTTTACAAAAACGTTCCCGAAATGACCGATTTTGGGATGTCTCTCATTAAAAACGATGATATAGAAAAGTAATTAGTTCTGTGCTTGCCCCACTTAACTGTTGATTATAAACATGTTTAGTAACAAATTAGATTTATTTTTATATTCATAGCTTAAAAATATTTTCATCACAAAACCAAACTTGAAATTAGGCACCTTGGTGATTTTGAGCCATTTGGTCATCGATGAATTTTCTTTAGTTATTCCAGTTGGTTTTGTGGTAGTTCTAAATGTATCAGTGGGGAGTAGGATTTGGTGGGCATGGGGTGTTAGGGGCAATGGAGGGTGGGCTGGGTTAGGATATTTGGGGAGGCTATATTTATGTCAGGGGCTGTCTTTGATTGAGGGCGTGTGGGTGATGGGGTGTTAATGATGTCATCTCTCGTGGTTGCTAGGGCGTGATGGAGTTCTTGTTGGGAGCTGTTATGGATATTGCTATCTGCCATGATGATATATGAGATGTAGTGATTATCTATGTAGGATATGAAATTGATTGGAAGTTGAATGCGGGGTCGGATGTCTATGACGAGGGTGACGATGAGGGATTTTAGGAATACTCTGACGTTGACATGTTCGGATGGATGATTGAGGGGTGGGTGTGATTTTTATAGCCAATTGCAACACCTCCGCGCGCTACTTGTGAAGGGTTGTCCGATCTTGTGAGTTGATTAGGGGACATAAGGATTTGATGATGTGGTTGGAAGAGGGTTTCGTTTAACATGAGGCATTGGATGTCCTGTGTGGTGAGGGAATGTAGGAGGAGGTTTTTGTTGATAGGGTATGAACGGATGTTAAATAAAATGTTATGGGAAAAAGGCATATTTTGGTATTTCGATTTGGGGTTGTGGGGCTTATACGAGAGTTTCTAGCGAGAGGAATTGGTAGTGGGCGTTGTTGCGGGAGTAGGTGGCATTTGTGTAAATTCCAACACTGCTCAAGCTGTGATAGATATTTGTGCGAGTGTATGATCTCGTGAGAAGGGGTTTAGGTTTTTTAAAGTAATTTTAATGAATCGTAGGATATCTTCTATGGTTGGTGGGGGGCGTTTGGAATTGCTGGGTGGTGTGGGACGACAATGGGTCGGAGGGGTACAGTGAGTTCAGGTTTTGTTGTGGCTGGTTTGAATTTTCATTTGGTGGAGTAGGTAGGGTGATTTTCACTGCATGTGTTGCAGGTTGGTGTTTTCTGCTGGATAGGGCAGGTTTTTAGGAAGTGATTCTCTTTGCAGTGGGGACAGATAGGAGGGTTTTTGCAGTTCTGCGTGAAGTGGCAGTTGTATTTTGAGCAGTGGGCACATCTGGTGGATTGGAGGGAGGGAGTTTTTGAAGGTTTCACTCTGTGTTTTTGGTGGAAGATTTCGGCCCCATTGCTTGGCAAGTAGTGTAGTGTTGGTGGATCTTCTGTTAGCACTCTGATCATATAACTGGGCCCAGAGTTATTTTTGATTCGGAGGGCTATGCGTACGTGTAGATCCTCGTTTGAGAGTAGCTCTGTAACTACTTCTTTTACGGTGATAGATGGATCTTCCCTGCGAATGACAGCTGTGAGTGTTGGGAATCTCTTGGGTGGGGTTGGTTGCTTGGGGGGGGGGGTTTAAGGTGGCATTGTCGCCAAAGGAAGTTAGGCCAATTTTGTTTTTAATTAGCTTAATAAAATCTGTATTCTTGGTTTTGATAGCCATTCCGTTTTTTGTGAGAATGAGTTGTTGGATTGATATGTTCGGTATGTGGCCCTTTATGAATTTGGTTAAGGTTTTACTATTGGTGTATACAGGAAACATTCCTTCCAGTATAATACATGAATTGTCTGAGAAGTGGTAGGAGATGATGGTGTGGTTTCCATGGCTTCACAGGTGGTAGATGTAGTTTTTGTTGAAAAGATTTGTGGAGAATTGTACTATCTGTGGAAGATGAGGGTGTATGCCTTCAGATGTAGTGGGGCTGATGATTGATGATGTGGTGGTAGTGGTGGTGGTTGCAATTGTAGCTGAAGATGTGGCTATGGTGTAAAGGTGGGTGCTGGTAGTGACAGTGGGTGGAAGGATGGTAGGGTTTGTGCCGGAGATATTTATGGCGTTACCGTTACTATGTTGCTGATGGGTGTGGCCCACTAGGCAGGCAGGTCAGTGGGAGTCCATTTGTGAGCAGTGATTGTACTTTTCACTCGAGCGGACCTGTAATCTCGGATTAATGTTATTTTATAGTATTTTTCAGTTGGTGGTCGGCGTTTGTGTGATCGTTTGAAACAAAACTGTTTGAATAAAAACATACTATTGTATTAACTGTGTGTGTTCAGTGTTACAGCACCTCGTACAGTATTAAATGTTTAAACTATACCGGGTGTAGCATATACGCTAAAACTAGATTCTAAGTGTTGACATTAAGTGACAATTATCTTTGGTCAGCGGGCGCTGCCAAAGAATAATATAACTAGTATGAGAGTGTAATCGCTGTGAGACAAAAGAGAGCACGGACTGTGTTAAACTTGCGAGCGGTTTTGTTATTTTGGATATATGATTTGAATAAACGTCTCATGTTATTGGTGTTCCATATATGTGTGATTTTTCTTGGCTTAGCAAATATTATGTTAACGTAAATGTATTACATTAATATGCAACAACTGCCGAATCAAATAAAATGAATCATCGGCAGTTTATAACATGGCTTGCCTGGTAAGGTTGGGAAAGAAAATATAGCCACTGTTATATTTGGCGACCCTGGACCAGAATTTACGGGTGTTAATTACTACTAATGAGCATAGCATCCTAAACGACTGGAATTCTGATGACGCAGTGGAAGCGGCGAGTTCCAGATTTTCATTCTTCGCAGCGCGGCAAGTAGAGAACATTACATTTATAAGTTCTGAGGTGGCAGTAATAATCAGTCATATAAAGAAAAAAGAAAAGAAAAGTAGTTAAAATTTGGACATTGAGTAAATGACGTACAGTAAAGAACTTGAAACTGAAGCAGTGATTGTTATTGAGACTGTCTTTCTTCAGTAGTAAATCATTTATTTTTTGATAAGGAGTGAGTAGTGCATAGTAAAGAATTTAATATGAAGCAGTGATTTTTGCTGTGGGGATTGGTTCTCCTGAGTAGTAAAACTTTTGTTGTTGCTTGTAATATATGTATTATATATAATAATTGTATGAAACTTGCTAGAATGAGTGCCGAAAAGAGTACAGACCTAAAGAGTATGGACCTTGAATTGATATTAAATGCCATAATGCAAATGAAACAAGGATTTGACAGAGCCAAGAAAAAACCAGACAAGGATTCGAACAGAGCCTAGAAAAAACCAGACAAGGATTTGAAAAGAGCCTAGAAAAAACCAGACAAGATATCGGAATAATTAATGAAAAACTCACGCAAGTTATACAAAGTAGTCAAGAATCTGAGAAAAGGATTACGGATAGTATTAATCAGAATATTAAAAGGACAGAAGAATTGATAGTAAGTGTGTCTGGAAGAAATTTGAAGGTGGAGAAGGAGTCAGAAAAAGAACTGAAAACAATGAGGGAAGGTACCATTGAAATCAAGAAAGTTATGGAGCAAGATGTCGTTGTTTTAATGGATCACTATATGGAAGAAAAGGAGAAAACTATTGTTGAAACTGTAGAAGTGTCATTAAATAAAAAAATAGAAGAAAGTCAGAAAAATGTGGAAAATAAAATGGAAGAAATTTTGGAAGGCCAAGTACGAAGTTATGTAGAAGCTGTTGAAGAAAAAATGAGTATAGCAGAAGCACGAAAAGAGTCGTTAAAAGATACATTCGAGGAAGAAGAATTAGCAGATAATGATAGCGAGTTACCGTTAAGTATTAACGAAAGTGAAGAAATTGAAAATGTTCCTAGCATCTATGGAGAAGAGTACGAATGCAGAAGTAGTGAAAATAAATATGAAGAAAATGATGAAAGTGGGATAAGAATGTTTTTTATAAAGAGTTATGACGAAGAAGAAGATGAAAATGTATTGCAGATGGGAACCGAAGAAAAGAATATTGTACCAGGTCCAGGTAGCTATAAAAGAACCAATGTATTTTTCCGGCGCGGTAATACAGAAGCCGCTACATATGTTTCTTTCGATGACAGCCGACACCGAATTGCTTCAAATTATTTGAGAAAAGAGGACCCACCTGATATAAGTACAAGAGAAGTAGTTGAATGGTCTCATGAAAAGGAAAACTGGAAAACAAGAAAGAAATTACATGAAGGATTGGAAGAATATGAAAAAGCGGTAGAAAGGAATTGGAAGAGTCGGAAGAAAAAGCTACGGTAGAACTACGTGTATGCAAGAAGCTTATCGGGGGCAAGTATTTCCATCATCAATTCGATTTGGGAGATATGGTATTGGTGAAAACAAAACAAAAGTCTTGCGAAATAAATGCAGAGATTAAAAAATTCTTTAAAATCTATCACGGACCTTTTAAGATTGTTGATAAGCCAAACGCAAGCGCCTATTTGCTTGCTTATCCCAAATCTAGTAAAATACTAGGATTAAGAAATGTGGTCGATTTGAAATTATATAGAACAAAGGACTGAAAAGATAAAATGTTAAACAATTGTCAAAGTAATATTGTATTCAAGGAGAAAATGGTGTCATCCATTGTGTATTTCAATAACTTCTCGGCAAATTTAAAAATTGTGATAAATTCATTAATCTGCCTCGAAGTGGGGGCAGGTGTAGCATATACGCTAAAACTAGATTCTAAGTGTTGACATTAAGTGACAATTATCTTTGGTCAGCGGGCGCTGCCAAAGAATAATATAACTAGTATGAGGAGGTAATCGCTGTGGGACAAAAGAGAGCACGGACTGTGTTAAACTTGCGAGCGGTTTTGTTATTTTGGATATATGATTTTGAATAAACGTCTCATGTTATTGGTGTTCCATATATGTGTGATTTTTCTTGGCTTAGCAAATATTATGTTAACGTAAATGTATTACATTAATATGCAACAACTGCCGAATCAAATAAAATTAATCATCGGCAGTTTATAACATTGGCTTGCCTGGTAAGGTTGGGAAAGAATAGAATATAGCCACTGTTATACCGAGGATTAATAAATTTCTCGAAACTACGTCGACTATCCAGCTGTGGCGACTGCATTGTATAAATAAGTTTAAACGAAGTCTGAAACCTTCCATTAGATTGGTCAGAACACCAGTTTATAGCGACTATCATTTTCATTAATTAATAAACTAGTCAAACCCAGTTGTTTTACAATGGGTGGCAGGTAGGGCAGGAGCAGTCCGATAGCCGGCGTAGTATGAAAGCAAGCAGGCGTAGTCCCAGAGCAGGCAGGCAGGCAGGCAGGTGAGTTCCAGAAGCTGATAGTCGAAGTCCAGGGGCACGCAAGTGATATTCGAAAATGAGCAGGTGAAGTTCCGAAGAGATAAACCAAGAAGCGGGGTTCAGTAGTAAGCTTAATACAGTAGGTGGCGACAACTTGAAGAAAGCGAAGGAATCCAGGTTGAGCTGCTACATGCCAGAGAAGAGCCTCGGGCTTCTGTTTATAGAAAAGCCCGTGGGAACGTTCGTTTCCGTGTTTCCCGCGAACGCAGTCCCACGATCTGATCAAATGTAGTCCTTGAAGTTTGTGGAGTTCGTCATCCCGTTTACTCAGTGTGGATAAATAAATTCCTATCTGTCTGAAATTTTTGGCAGTAGCTAGCTTGACTAATAAATGTTAATTTCAATCCTTATGAAAGTTTTTATAGCTTTATTAGTTTGGCTGTAAAAATATATTTTCTGAAATTCCAAAAAATGTTTATATCTTCCTCAGTGTTAAAGCTACGGAGCTAAAATAACTTTTAATCTGTTTCTATCTAATTTATTGCTCTTTCGTTTGGTACTAAGAACGCCGTGTTTGCTATTTTCTAACAGTTTGAAGAAAAATTATGTGCAATATTAATTTCAAAACTGTAAATAACTACTTGACATCTGCGAAACATGTTTTAAACGATTCTCATTATTCTTATTTGGAAGTTGCGTAAATTTGAGGTCGCACCTGCTTTCTTCGATATACTATGAATTTTGTATAAACCTTCACATGGAGGATAACTATTGAAGCCATCTTGCGATTTCATCATTCCCGCCAACCTTCTACAAAAATCTACTTTCTCTTATCTCGATACCATGACTTCGTGAATTTAAATAAAACTTACTGAAAACTTTTTGAGTTTAATCAAGTTTTGTTTTAAATATAGTTTTCTCAACTGAATTTACTTATCTCCTGAACTGGTTATTTCGATCTTTACCCATGTTTTCAAAGGTTTCACAACCTGTTCAAAAATTAACTTTAAACTTTAGTGAACTTTTCCGAACTTCAATATGTCTTTGAGCCAAATTCCACTTCTTTCTTGCTATAAACTGACTTCCTAGAGCTATTTAACTTGATTTACGGCTTGAATTTACTAAGTAACTGACTTCAAAACTGCTGTACCATGTTATTTAATTGAGCCCGTTGTTCTGTGAATAAATTTCGCTACGCAGTTTGCGAAATTTTAGGTTACCTTACAGTGCCATCCTTCCATTTGCTAAACCTTTCCCTGAAATATCTCTTCAATTCTAGAGTCTGTGCCTTTTTATAACTATACCCATTTCACCCATCAATTTTGGCCACTGGTTTAGTGAATCCACTGATATCCATCAGTACTGCATTGTGATCTCTTATTTCTTCACTTACTTGACTTCCCGCAAGATTCTTCACCATTTGTGTAAAAACTCCTTCTCTTACTAAGATGCTTGCCTTGTATTCCCTTGTATTATTAATATTAATTCCTACCCAGTTTACAGCTGATAAATTTAAATCTCTTCCAATAATGACCATTCTATGTTTATCTCTGAACTGTGAATATGAACGAATTTCTCTCCAAGAACTTCATCGGCAACCCTTATCTTTGTTAATTTAATTTAAAGTGCGCATTTAGCTTCTGTTTCATAATTGTATATTTTTTTTATCAGCAGCAGTCAGTCAGTCGTTCGCCGGCAACCTTTACGTGAAGTACTACCTTCTGTGTTACTTTAATTTAAACTGTGTAGTTAACTTTTGTTTCATCTTTGCATATTTGTTTACCAGCAACAGCCAGTCAGTCGTTCTTGGGCAACCATTACTTGAAGCACAGCCTTATGTGCTAATTTAATTTAAAGTGTGTAGTTACCTCAAGCTTCATCTTTGTATATTTGTTTACCTCCAGAAAAGAATTTTATTGAGAACGCTTAGTGAGTCCGTCTTTTTCGTATTATCCTCAGTTTTTCTTTGTGTGACGAAAGGTAGTATGTGTAGGGACTGTGGTTATTGTGTGCAGACGCAGGCAGAGGAAGCTGATCTGCGCACCCAGCTTACAGCTTTGTTGACGATGTTATAAAGCTGGAAGCTGCCGCAAGTGAGTGCAGTATATGTGGTATTGGTGTCCATGTTGAAGCTAATCGTCTCGCAGGTTCTCCCCTACCAGTCATCACATCTGCGGTCCAGACGTTGGAATCTGTGCGGCGGTCACCTGGTGGTGAGTGGCGTGTGGTTTCTGGCAATCGATGCCGCATGCGGGGGCAGTCGCACAAGCCTAATTCCCAGGAAGGCAAGCTTGTACCACTGTCAAACCAGTTTGACATATTGTCTGGAACTGATTCAGTCCTGCAATCGTCATCCTGTGAGTAGGCAGCCCCCAGCCCGCTAAGTCTAGGCAACTGCAGAAAGGTATTCTTGTGGTCGGAAGCTCCAACGTTAGGCGGATTATCGAGCCCCTTAGGGAAATGGCGAATAGGTCTGGGACGAAATCAAGTATCCATTCATTGTGTATTCCGGGGGTCTTGTCCGAGATGTGGAACAGGCCATCGCGGATGCCACTGAACGGATGGGGCTGCGGGTTTTGGCTCATGTCGGCACCAATGATGCTTGCGCCTAGGGTCGGAGGTTATCCTCTCTTCTTTTGGGTGACTTGCAAAAATGGTGAACCCTGTGGCTGCAAGATTTCGACTGAGCTATCTGTCTGCACCGTCGTCGATAGAACTGTCTGTGGTTCAGAGCCAAGTTTGGCTGAACCAGAGACTACGGTGTGTCTGTGATAGTTATGGCTGCAGATTCCTCGATCTTCACCCTGGGATTGAGTCATATATGGATCACTTGGATAGATCAGGTGTGCACTACACACGTTGGTAGGGGCCGTGTGGAATGCATATAAGTTACACTGAAATCTTCAATAGTAGCACGAACGTTTGCCGTAAGGATAGGTTGCATTTCCAGGGAGGTGGTACATTTAGAGCTGTTAATAAGTAACTCCTATTTAACGAAATAGATGTTGATACTGTCTGCGAAATCCTGTGAATTAAGCTCAACATAGCTAGGACAAAATTTGATTTAGGCTCCTTCTTTCGTCCACCAGATGCAGATGTAACTATTGCTGAGGCCTTAAGGAATAATGTAAATAATATAGCTCATAAATATCTAATTACGCTCACGTTACTGGTGGCAAGGATAAAGCAACTTGTGAAATCATTCTGGACCTTTTCTCAGATCTTCATCTTGAGCAGCTAGTAACTGAACCAACGCGATGACTCAACGATAACGAAAATATTTTAGATATTCTCGTTACAAATAAGCCAGAATAATTCACGGACATTTCTACCACAACGGGAATTAATGATCATAAAGCTGTAATTGTTACAGCAAAATTAACAACCATGCGCAAAAAGAAAGGATCGTTTATAGATTCGAAAAGGTTTCAAAAGAGTGTTTTAGAACGTTATTGAGACATAATTACCTTACCTTCATAGAAGCAAGAGGGACCGTTGAAGAGATGTGGCATTGATTCATACGTATAGTCAAGGAATTATCTGCGCTATTTTCCAATCAGAAGGTACTTTTTTCTTTTCTAAAGATTTACGGAATATATCTGACAGAAATGGTTTAATTTCTTATCGATCCATATCTCTAATATCCGTCTGCAGTAGAATTCAGGAGCATGTCATATTCTAACACTCTGAAGTTCCTAGATGAGAACCAGTTACTTATACCGCGTCAACCTGGATTTCGGAAGAAGAGATCGTGTGAAACACAATTGGCCCTATTTTCCCATGACGTAATGAAAGTTATCGATGCAGGTTCACAAGTTGATGCAGTTTTCTTGGATTTTCAGAAAGCTTTTTATTCTGTACCATACAACCGACTTTTTTCGGGCATATGGAATATCGGATCAGATTTGCGAGTCGATATGTGATTTTCTAAATGGTCTATCACAGTATGTCGTTGTTGACGGGGAAGCCTCTTCTAAGCTAGATGTTACTTCGGGCGTTCCTCAAGAAAATGTAATAGGACCACTTGTTCTCTTGATTTTTATAAATGATCTAGTTGACAACATTAAATGCTGGTTGCGATTGTTTGCCGACGATGCAGTTTTCTATAGGGAAATTAGGTGAACTAACGATTGCTTAGAAATTCAGCGTGATCTGGATTCTATTTGTGAATGGTGCCGTAAATGGTAGCTTACACTTAATTGTAAAAAGTGCAAGGCAATGCGAATAACGAAAAGAATCAGTTCTTTCACGAGTATAAAATAAACAATTCAGCTGTTGACACGGTTGATTCCCTGAAGTATCTGGGCGTAATACTACAGAGCAACATGAAATGGGGCTTGAACATATCTTCCGTCATAGGCAAAGCTAATTCTAAATTACGATTCATAGGTCGTATTTTGAGGAATTGTAATGCTCATACAAAGGAATTGGCGTATAAAATACTAGTGTGCCCGTATCTGGATTACTGTTGTGGAGTTCGGGATCCGTATCGCAAGGCAGAGCCAGATTCAAGAGGGGATGTGAGGAGGCTAGGGGAAGCCCCCCCACCTAAAGTATCTAGTATTCTAGGACCAAGGAGACTAAACCCCCCCCCTCCCAAAACCAAAATCCACCAAGCCAAGCCCCCCCCCCCCCCCAAACCAAAGTCCACTCAAGCCCCTCCCAGACCTAATTCCTGGATCCACCTTTTGTCGTAAGGGCTTGATAAATGAACTCAGTGAAGAGGGTTCAGAGGACAACCGCTTAATTTGTGACTGGTTGCTACAGCCCTTATGAAAGCATCACATCATACATAGATTGGGTTGGAGTCGTTTGAAAGACAGATGACGTCGTTTTCGTTTGAATTTATGAGAGAATATTCGAAATTCTTTGACTTACCAGTGCAATGAAATACTTCTTCCGCCAACCTATTTAGGTCACAATGATCGGAGGGATAAGGTTCAAGGAATAAGATGCCGTACTGATGCTTTTATGTATTCTTTCTTTCCTCGTGCCATTCGGGATTGGAATGCGGAAAATTAAGATTGATGCTTAGCACCCTTTGCCACCCACAATGTTTGTAAATTGCTGAATATGGATGTAGATCTTCACCATTCATTCTTCCACTACGGTAAGCATCTTATACCCTGATTTTTTTCTTTTTTATCATCCCAAAAATCTACCTCTAGTAACTTATGGACAAGATACATGAACACTAAAGAACTGTAGTAATCTTTGTTACCCAATATGAAAACCTCTCCACCAATTGCTCCTCTATCCCTGTGGTACACTCTGTAACCATCAGGGAAAACCTCATTGTTTAGTACTACTTTATCCAATTTTTTTTCTTCTTGCTTTACACATCGTCGACGACTAAGGACATTAGAGGCGGGATGGTACTGGGGACAAGGAATGGGAAGGAATTGGGCCATGGCCTTTTGAACGAAGCATCCTGGCATTCGCCTGGAGAGATTTGGGGAAACCATGGAAAACCCAAACCTAGATGCCCGGACGGGGATTCGAAACCGCGTTCTCCCGAATGTGAGGCCAGAACGTTAACCGTTCACCCACCACGCTCGGTACCAAGACTATAATCACCTGTGGCTCATGTATCTATATTAAGTTTGCAAATTACTTTGTTCATTATACTTATCCCCTCACCAGTAGCCCCTAATATATATATACATCAGGCACAGTCCTGATCCTATCATAACTGGAAGTGAGCTCCTATACAGCTTTAGCTAACAACTCAGAAGGTACTCCCTTCCCCCTTCAATTTAAGTGCAGGCCGTGCCTAGTGAAACCATACCTACCAATAGTGTTCACAGGAACAACTCCCAAAAAGAAGTGGTGCATCTCTGTTTCCATATTTACCCGTCTCACAGCGTGGTTCAACTATGGGCAATCGTGGCTACTTAGAACCTGCATAAGTTCTACCATGGTATGTTGGGCCTCCTTCACCACCCTCCTCAGGTCATTATCTGTACTATAACTTGTATTCCTATCAGTACTATTACCTGCACCTTCCACTATCACTACTCTATCGTCCTTAGTGAAATGCCTACAAGGAGATCCTGTATTCTCTATTACATGTCCTAATGTTGCATTAGGTTTGAAAAAGCTTGTGACCTGGTAGCGTGTGCCTAAATGATCCTGCAGAAGAGGACATACACCTCTTTCATGACTACTACGTAGCAGCAGAACATTTTTGTTCCTATTTTTTCCTTCCATGCCTTTATTCCTACAAGCCTGCTCCACCTTACCTACTCTTACAAATACATGAGGCTCTTCTTCATCTGACTCTTGTAACAGGCCAAACCTATTTCTCTCTACAATTTCTGTAATTTCTTGTTACTTCATGTTGTTAACCATATTTCCCTTATGACCTGTTATCAGTTCCCAACCATCGTCTCACTAAACCCTCCATCTATATTTTCTCCCTCCATAGGCCTTGACAGGCTAAGCTTCCATTGGCTGAGTCTTTATAGGTTGTGCGTCCACAAGTCGAGCTTCAAGATGTGAATAAATGTGATATATAGTGTAAAGTCTTGTCAGTGATAATTACCAGTACTTTCCTATTTGAAAAGTCAGCTTCACGCATGTACTATCGCAAGAAAAGTTGATGTTCCGCAATCGTTCGTGGCCAAATTGTTAAATTTATTTATCCCACAACATGCAAAATAGTAAGGTGTACGACGGTAAAACAAAGTAACAAAAAATACATTACACCATGCCAAACCAATTCCAGGATTGCAAATATCTACTGAAGGTGTAGACAGTACCGGATTAGCTTCGTAGCAAGGGTTAGTAAATTAAGGGGGTGGAAAAAGGGAGAGGGATAAAACTAATGTACACAGTATTTTTCTACTTGTTTGATTGTATATGTGTCCAAAGTTCCATCGAAATCAGATAAAAAAGTGTGAGTTTGTATAATAATTAAGTGGTGTACAGAGCGAAAGGGTGTTGGTTTTTTATTTTTTATTTGATCTGAAACTTCTATGAAAAAATAATTATTTAAAAAAATAAAAACTGCCTTAAAAAAACACATTAAAAATTTGAAAATATCTTTATACCTTGCTTAGAAGAAAATAAATCTAAATGGACAATATTTTACGTTACTGTATTGAAATTATTATATTAATCAGTTATTTTTGGAGTCGGTGCCAGCTGTTACATCACGAGGAATGAATTACTTAACTTTATTTTCTGTTCGAGGTGATACAGAGATTACGAACAAAAATTCTGAATTTTTTACAGCATGTAGTGAGGCAGATATTGTTTTTGCGGGAGACAGTGTAGAGAAACAGAAGGTAACTTAATCTGTGGCTCAACCTCATTGGTCATCGAGGCATCTCTCTGGCGCTACATTGTTAGTTAGTAGGCTGTATCATGCGGTAAACGGTTTACATTTAGTATAGTGGTTTATCATCTGTAAGCTATAGTTTTTCTGAAACATTTTTTTCGGCATTAATTAGAGTTAAGTAGTAACATGACTTATATGTATTATTGTCATTCCTTATTGTTATCTTTTTTTGTTTTTCTTGCTTTGGCTGGCACTGCCTCAAAAAGTAACTGATTAATATAAAAATTTCAATAATAGTAATGTAAAATATTGTCTATTTAGTTTTATTTTCTTCTAAGCAAGGTATAAACTTATTTTAAAATTTTTAGTGTGTTTTTTTTGTTGATACAATTATTTTATAATTAAATTTTTAGTGGTGTTATAGTTTGTTTTGTATTTTAAATATGCAACAGAAGAACTTCCTGGTAGTTCAGGGGTTAAGGTGCTTGATTTCAAAAAATTCTGGCTTGATGTAACCCAACAATTTCCAGAACAGGGTGAATTTGATGCAGTGATAATGAATGTGTAGGGTAAAACCAAGAAGTTCTTGTGGATGACTTTTTAAAAATCTTAATATTCTTCCAATGACTTATCAGTATATATATTCTCTCATGTTATTTGTCATAGAACATTTTAATCTGTTTACATCTGATTCACAGGTACACAATTTCAATACAAGAAAAGAAATAACTTGCACAAAACACAATCATCACAGTCATTAGTACAAAAAGCAGTTACTTATTTGTTAATTAACTGTTTAATAAACTTCCCAAGAGTATAAAACAGTTTGGAGATAATAAATATATATTTAAAGAAAAACAGAGATTTTCTTATTTCCAATCCTTCTACTAAATTCATTTTTTTTTGTATTTATGGCTTTACTCCCCGTTGACATTAGAGGCGGGATGTGACTGGAGTCATGGAACGGGAAGGAATTCGGCCATCAGCTTTTTTGAAGGAAGCATCCTACAATTTGCTTTGAGTGATTTGGGGAAACCATTACTCCATTCAGGAATTTGAAAAAAATATTTAATTGTATTCAATATGATCTTTTGCAAAATTCAGTTGTAAAAATTAATGTTGATTTTTATTATCTTTATTTGTCTTTGTAATACATAATTGTCTTCACTATGATTATGACTCATATTGTATATGTATTACCCATGACATGTTTCACACCCCAGAGGTTCTTCCTCATCAGGGACGCATGGAAAAATATTGATAAACAAATAAATAAATTACATTTTGGTCCCGGCTGTGTTTCAACCCAATTCAGAAATCTGTGAAAGATGCTGCTCGACAATCAAAAAATGTAACATCCTGGAATTAATACATACCACATACCCGAATCTGTATCTGGAATTTATCTGTTTGTTCGGGTATCACAAATAAAATATGTATTTTTAATGGGTTTTCACAACGTGAAAGCTTGGGGTCAGGGTTAAAATCTGACATATATGTTGAGAAATTAGAATATATTTATTTTATGAATATTCTGCCATAAATTAAAAATAGCTGAATTGATTTGGAGGGGATTTAAAACTGTGGGTTTCTATAAAGAACAATGGAAATTAAAGAGGGTGGGAGTAAAGAGGAGGAGGGTTTGGGCTTCTGTATACTAAATGTGGAAAGTCTTTTTCTTTTTGATTTAAAGTATATGCGTGCACATTTTAATTAGGGTAAGTCCGGGATAGTTGGACCATGTTTTTTTAAAGTAATTTTTTCAGAAACTTTGCAATGTCTAGGATTTGTTATATATTTTTATAATATGTATATATGACCTTAAACAAATGTATACACTTCTTCAGCTATTACACTGATCACACTTTAAGTTATGATTTTTTCTTTTTTTTACTCGGTGGTCCATCTATATCGAGGGTACTCGGGTTAGATGGACCAACTCCTAGCGATTGATGGACCTCTGGTATACGTTACTAAATCAGGGTGTAACACAAGAAACACAAGTTATCAAAGGTATAAACATTGTTTATTTTCAAATATAAAGTTATAAACTGCTTGAAAAGTGATAAGTAAATTTGATAGTCAATATACATAGAAAATATAGGTAGTCTAATTTTCACATGGTTAAGAAGATTTAATCATTCTGCAGTAATTTTCTTTCGAGAATCTCGCTTCCCACAGTAATTGCATTTATTTTTTAATCTTGTGCAACCTTCATGTGTCCAGCGAGAGCATGACACATTTAAACCAAATTTTCATCCAGTTTTGTTTTACTGTAGTTCTCATTACACCACACACAATAATCAAATCCCAGTCACTTTCATAAAGGTTATTGTTACAATTTTTTTTATTGCTTTACACCTCATCGACGGCTAAGGTCATTAAAGGCGGGATGGGACTGGGGAACAAGGAAAGGGAAGGAATTCGGCTATGGACTTTTTGAAGGAAACATCCCGGCATTCGTCTGGAGTGATTTGGGGAAACCATGGAAAACCCAAATCTGGATACTCGGACGGGGATTTGAACCGCTGTTCTCCCGAATGCGAGGCCAGAACGTTAACCATTCACCCACAACGCTCGGTCGTTGCAAATTGTATTAATATCGATATTTTCAAATTCTGAGGATGACGTAAGTTCTTTCTTCTTTTGCGTTCTCTTCCTTTTATTAATCTCCCTTTAACTTCTTTTTCTTCCTCCTATTCTTCTCTTCCTCCCTGTCTTTCTTCTTTTCCTCCCTGCCTTTCTTCTTTTCTTATATTTCTTTCTTCTTTTATGCTTCCTTTCTTCTATTTTGCTGCAGCATTAACTCCCATTTCCGTATTCTCAACATTTTTGACTGAATTTTTCAAACTGTCTTCAGACCATTCTCCTTCCCCCGACATGCCTTTTCTTTTATAAAAAGTAGGCATTTTTAAGTTAGAGAAAAAATCCCAACTTATCAGATTTTATATTTAAAATAAGTTTTTTATACGTATTATTTTATTTATGCAGAAAGTATATCCCTAATAGGAGAAATGGTCCGACTATCCCAGTTTTTTTTAAGTGGTCCAACTATCTCAAATTTCACTGGTCCATCTAACCCTAATTGTCGCGACAGATGGACCAGCTCCCGGTTCAGACAAACAACGCTACCGGCATGTCATTTTGGGTTAAGATTGTACCAAAGTATACACTTAGGTTATAGCATTGATCTTACGTTGAAATTATTTAAACTAACTTAACCACATAACAAAGAAATCTCGTATAAAATATTTTTCAACTCACCAAAAGAAATAAACTAAGTTTTCTTCTAAAATACATAAGAAACTCCCGAGAAAACTAAACGTGGGTCCATCTACTCAACAATAACAATTCTAGACACCGACTGCAGCGCTGCTGTGGCAGACCAGCCAAATATTCGACTGGTCCGTCTATCCCGGTGGTCCATCTAACCCGGACTTACCCTAATATCAGATAAAAAATGTAGTTTGTATAAAAAAAAAAAACAATTGAAGGGATGTAGAGGTGTAGACTAGTTTGGTTTTTGTAAAACTAGTGTGATCAGTATTTCTCCCTTTGATTTAAAGTATACGCATGCAAAGTTCCATCAAAATCTGATAAAAATTGTGGATTTCTATTAAGAATATTGGAGATTGAGAGGGGTAGGGGCAGAAGAGAAGAGGGGTTGGGCTTCTACAAAACAAATTTAAACTGAATTGTTATGTATATTTTAAAGTATACGTGTGCATACTTCCTTCAAAATCGGATAGAAACTGTAGCTCTGAATAAGAACAGTGACAGTAACTTATGTAAGATAACCTAAATATTTTGTAACTGCATAGCAAAATTTGTTCTCAGAACCACGAGTTAAATTGAATAGCATTGCTTATAATTTTTAAAGTCAGTTACTAAGTTAATCCAAGCTAGAAATCAGATTTTTACAGTTTTGAGAAAGTATCTGAATATGCTGGTATTTGCTGTTGTATCATCTTGATCCAGCGTCTATTTTAAAAATTCATAATAAATGAAATAACATAGGTAGTGGCCTCAAATTTTCTCAGTAATCATTTTCGAATACATAAAATCGTTTAAAGCCACTTTCAGATTGATAGCTTTAATAGCTTAGGAAAAAATAAATAGTTAAATTCTATTTTTGTTGACGAATTTCATTTCACCCTTTTGAAAGGTAAACATGCTTTTTAATATCAAATGAAAGAGTAGTAAATTATAAGTAAATTTAAAGTTATTTCAGCTTCGCAGCTGATATATTGTATAAGTTATTAACAGGTTTTGGATTTTAAGAAAATAAATTTTAACGGCCAAACTTTTGAAGCTACAAATTTTTATATAAGGATCAAAATTAACACTTTTTAATCAACCTAACTATTGTCAAAATTTCAGATCTGTAGGAATATTTTAAGTCGCCAAAGTCATAAGTCTGATGCAATCTTAAAGCTCGAAATCCGACATTTGATCAGTTCATGAGATTACTTTCGTGGGAAATCGGAAGACGTTATTTTCACAAGGGTGTTTGTATATATAGCAGCCCTAGGTTTTCCTCGCGGCCAGTCTGTTTCAAGTCATCTAAGCATAACCACGCTCCGCGGCGTGTCGTTTCGAGTCTACGATGTAAGGCGCATGTAGACGCCGCCCAGTCTTCCAGTTTCAGTTAGACGTGACTGCGCCTCTTTGTGGAGCTAATTGGGCGCGCAACCGGGCGGATGTAAATCTCGGGCAAGTATGGGGAACTTTTAGGCTAACGTGTGGTGAAATTAGAACACATCATGTAACTATAAAGTCAGTTATTGGTCTCTGACGTTGATCTGTCTCGAATGTCTTAATCGAATCTGCAAATAAAATTCTTTGGAGAAAAATTTCGATGCCAATTTAGTTTTTTGACTGTGTTTAAAATTGAGGAATATAGTTAACATCTATCAGCATTTATCAGTGATTTTTATTGACTGTTACCTTTCCTAATTTAGGGTTTAATCAAATTAGGTGGCGGCCAAGTTAATGTTACAAAGCACAGAGAAAAATTATCCAAGGCATAATCACGGTTACAGCTATGGCAGATCGATTTAGCACTCACCCCAGTGCTGAGCTTATCATCTTACAAGTAATTGAGGGAGATGAGAGGTGGCAGGGATTGGATTTTTGTAAAACTAATGTGGACGTTATTTTTCTTTTTCCTTTGTTTTAAAGTATGTGTGAAATATTCTATAATTCTTGGCCACTAAGTTTGAGGGAAATAACGTATATGAAATATTGCTGTACAGTATAGTAATGTGACTGATTAATAGTATGTGCTTTGCTCTGTAATAACAAGGTGACATGGGAACAGAAATGTCCTGTAGGTAATATCCACTAATGTGGACTTCTATTGTTTTTAGTAAGAAATAGCAATGGTTCACGCTTAATCAAATGCAAGTATATTTCACAAAATCACGACACAGAACCGAAGAAAATATTTTACTGCGCTGAAATATTTGCACGTTGCTGTCGATAGTGTGTGTACAGAGCTTTCGCAAGAGATAATGGACTCTGCTTGTCGCTGAGCAAACGGAAATAATGTTACTTCACGCCGAGAATAACTCCATGGTTTCGAAATACTTGTCACATTGATATACCGATAATAGCAGACAGACAGCAGGCAGGAATACCTGAAATATTTCTCTTAGAAGCTTGGTAAATGAGAAATGATGCATGCCGCGCCATTTATCGGAAACCGGGATACTTTGCACCTCGGCAGTCGATTTTTTTTAAACTGTTTAACGTCTCTCTAACAACGTGGTCTTTAGAGACGGGAAAGGATGGGTGGCAAGGAATGGGAATGAATTCGGTCATGGCCTTTTGAAGGTAGCATCCCAGCATTCACCTGGAGTGATTTGGGGAAACCATGGATGCCTGGATGGGGATTCCCTTTATACCTCGTCCGCCATCTTCTTTTAGCTATGAAACACATCAAACACGTGCACTTCTAATAGGAAGAGGGTCCAGCACATAATGGAGACCATCATACTCGATTTCCAGATTAATAGAATATATTATCTTCCATTTTCTACCTACACCAATGGGTCCGTTCAAAACGCGTGAAGATAGAACTTTAACAATATTTAAGTTGCTCGGTAAAGGTGCATATGGTACCCGCATTAAACGTCTAGGCACACGAATCCATAGTTTTGTCGTCATGATACACGACAGCCTAATGCGTCATGTGGAAACATGTCTGACGTCCGCATTCCAGAAATAGTTGCAGGCGAGCGCACCTGTGTAAACACGCCCCGAGCGGTGGAATTTCCCCGCTAGCTTTCTCTCGTAAGGGAGTGGAATGTCTGCGCCCAAAGAAATTAAGAACTTGGTAGATGCTGCTCCCTAGCGGCCGGTCAAGGAACTAACGTATGCGCAAGCCCGGCTGGTGCTGCCCTCCCAGCGGCCACCAAATGAACTAACGATCCGCCATCTTGTGACGTCATACGACCTTGAACGCTGATTGGCTGCTCACTTCGTGACGTCATGGGTTTTCCCGGTTCCTGGCTTGGTCCATTCTTATAACACTACTGGTGTGAGCTGGAGCGACTTTTTTTTACTCTTGTGCGTCAACGCGGATGCTGTGATGGCGTTTAAAACCGTGCTTTCAAAAGCCTCCAGAGCTGTTTCAGGATTGTTATCTGCAGGAGGATCAGCCAGGATTCAGCTATTAGATTCTTATATCTCCTCCAGATGGTTGTATCGTGGTCGAAAATTGGTTTTAGCCTGTCATCTGGCTGCCACTTGCCCACGCCGACTTGAAATATGACCGGTAGGTGATCCGATAATAGTGTATCCGCCGTGGATGCTGCGATGAACCCGTTTATGTTCTTTGTTATGAGCACATCGAGGATGTCAGGGCGGCCTCCATTGTAAGGATAGAGCGTGGGCTCGTCTGGAGCCCATACATACATGTTGTGTCGATTTATAATTCTTCTCATGACATGTCCCGCCAGCTTAGAGTTCTGATAGAGCCAGTCGGTAGGTTTTGCGTTAAAGTCTCCTCCTAAGTTTGCCCACTCACTGCTGCCAATACCTCTAAATTTGTGTCTGGAGACATTCGTCTGGGCGGAAATGACGTTGATGGTCTCGCTCGCAAGGCTTATTTCTTTGGCTTCGATGTGTTGCAACGTTGGAAGTGGAGTTTCGTGATGGGGTATACCCCTTTTTATGTACATAAATGGCAACGCCACCTCCAGCTGTGAGTCGGTCTGTTCTATAGCAGTCATAGTTAGCAATCGACGCACGTAGTCCCGGCTTAAGGTGTGTCTTGCTAACGAGGCATAAGTCAATATTGTGCTATGCGTTGAATTGACTAAATTCTGTGAGTTGTGGGTAAAGCCCATTTGCGTTCCATACACATATGGAGACGCAGTGTAAGTGGTGTCTTCTATACATTGCTAGGTACGTTAGCACTTGAGGTGATCAAATGCAAACAAGGAAAGCATAAGGGCTAGGGTGCTAGCTCCGCGTGCTGAAGGTCGCCGGTTCGAGTCGGGCCGCGGGCATGGGTGTTTAAGTGTTGTGTCTGTGAATGTCATGTCCGTCCTATGGTGTGTCTAATTAGCTGCAAAAAAATCAGATGCCGAAAGCCATTAAAAAAAAGACAATAGGAAAGCACTCTTGTAGCTCCAATACCAGCTCTGTATGCGACCGTAGTTGAACGCGAACAGTATACGGCAAGTCTCCATAATGCCCGAGGCGTCAGTTACACTGACTGCCAATACAGCGCTGCTTGGCTAACCGAAAATCTCAAATAAATCTTATATGAGCTTTTATTACTAAAAGGAAGTGTAAATTTCAAATAAATAATCGAATTTGATTTTATTTGCACTTAAATTGTTAGCATAAGGTATAACTGTGATAGTAACTGAAAGGCGATTGCATGTACTAGAAGTAAAAGTATAAAAATACGAAAAATTATAATGTGGGGCAGAGATTTAAAAATTGCATTGCGACATTCGTTTCACTTCGTGTTATTTTGCAGTGAAAACTTCTTTAGGTGGATTGGGCGATTTTTTGATGGGGATAAATCTATAAGTTCATGACTTTCCGTCACAGTCAGGCTATGACGTGTTGCGCGTATGATATGCACGTTGAAAGCTTTTTGGATGGGCAATTCTTATGAGTTTGTGTCACCAGCATGCTGCAATAGCAGTATATTTGTAGCAGTAAGTATGGCGTGTTGCGCTTGGAGAGCACGGAAAGTATAGATTATACTTGTATCTAGGAATGAAAGGATAATCCTGCAACCGCAGATACGTCACATCATTTCCTACTATATGGCAAAATTTTATTTTAATATAAGTCTCATCATTTTTGAGATATTGATTTTTTAATATTTTTTCGAAACATGTGACTTTGTTCAGTTTATTCTCTATCACTTTTTGAAGCCTGTATTTTTTTTTTAATTTACTCAAAGATATTCGAGTCATCTAAAACAATGTTATATTTTTCTTAAAACGTTAAAAAAACTTATAAAAAATCTTAAATGGTATAATTATGTTATACTTCTTTTAAAATGATTGTTTTATGGTAGTTCAATCTGCTAAAAAGACCATTGTGCATTTTAAACATGTAGTAAAAAATGATGATAATGATTTAAAAAAAGGTTTTTGCTATGGTGTGCATACAAATAATAGACAGAATAAAGTGAAGTAATATTTTTTATTTCGTTAATTATAAAAATTGCTCAAAATGGCCGCCATTTGCTCCTATGAACGCCATAAGTCTTTTGATATAAAATCTTTTTATTCGACGAGCATAACCTTTGCGGTGTATGTGTTCTGCAGCTATTTATATTTTCTCACGCAGCTATGTAATCAAAGTTACCTTCGTCTTGTAAACTAAATCTTTTAGGCAGTCCTAATAAAAAAAAAATACAAGGGATGGTTTTGTGGCCTTAAGAAAGGGCCGAGGCACCCCATCCACATAATTTTAAAAGGAATGTTAAACAATTATACCATTTTAAAATTGGCAATAACGAAGCAATTTTTAATGTAATTGGCACAATCCGCTTAGTACATTTTTTTTACACCAGAGGCTGTAAAAGTCAACCATTTGAATAAATTTGTATACAATTTTTATATAAGATTTTTTAAGTTATTTAAAAAAAAAGGCTTTATGAAAAAAGAAGAAGATTACTCAAACACCCTTTAGTAAATTTTAAAACAAGTTCAAAAAGTATTAATTTGTAGAAATGGTACGGAATAAACTGAACAAGTCACATTTTTTTAAAAAAATTCAATATCTCGAAAATGGTGAGACTTATACCAAAATAAAATTTTGTCGTATAGAAGGACATTATGTGACCTATCTGCGGTTGTAGGATTATCCTTTCATTCCTGGATACCTTGTATAAAAATTATTTTTTTCCCTAATGTTCTTTATACAAATGCACAGTTTTTATCCGATTTTGATGGAACTTTGCATACGTATACTTTAAAACAAATAGAAAAACACTGTTTACTTTTGATTTATAAAAATCTAAACCCTCCATTCCCCTCTCACCTTAATTTCTATCAACGTTGTTCATACAAACCAACAGTTTTTATTTGATTTTGTTAATACTTAGCTCATGTATACTTCAAAACAAGGCGCCTTTGTAATAAAATGTAAATTAAAATTTTTTATGTTCGTTTGTCCTTAATTTCAACTCTCCGAAACTCTTTACCAAGTACTTTTGAATTTTCAAATCGACTAAAACGTATTTTTCTTTATTAGTGAATGTTAATTTTATTACATTAGGAAGTTTAGAATAACATTGATCCTACTGAGTCACAGCAACGCGTGACCGGGTCAGTTAGTGTTATATAGTGGCAGAGCGAAAAAATGAACCTAGTTGCGGCTATACAACACCTAGACGCATTTACGCATTGACTTGATAATTATCAGGAAAATGGTATCCAATCATCCTTTCTAACAGAGAGAGAAATGGTTGAGCAAAATAATATTGTCAGAAAGTTCAAAGTCGTAAGAAGGAGACTTTAATGAATTATGAATTTTGATTACGAAGGGAAAGATGAAGCTCTTGAATGGGCTGCGAAAGGGATTTTAAGTGCGTGCGGGCAAGCTGCCAACCTAGATTGGTGGCACTTAAACATCATGAGAGCGTATTTGGTGTCATGTATAACGTAAATTGATTGTTTTTGAAGCAGTGCAGTGACTTGTAAATATTTAGTATAACATTGGAAGAAACATCGGATATTGATGGAGATGAACTGTATGAAGAGATGAATTTGGTGATCCATGTAAATGAAGGAAATGACTATATCTGGGTGCTCGAATATATAACAACAACAAAAAATTAACTTGCTATCGAAGTAGTCCACTACGCCTGCGACAGTTGCGACTGCAAAGTTTTTCGAGGTTCAAAATTATTAAAACATAGTTGAGAAATTCTATGACACAAGATCGGCTTTCAAATGAAAATGACGTATCATTAGTCAGATTATTGTGCTTTAATTAAACATTTTAGTCACAGGAATTTATGCACCTTAGTTTATTAATAAGTTGTTAGTGTTTGTGTCTTCTAATGTCATACATATTATTTCTAAAAGGTGTCTTTTTTTGGTCACAAGCCATTATCTCCCTTCATTCCCAACTGAAATCGATAAATGAAGGATCATTTTAAAGATTAAGGTATCCGCCTGGTCACATCATTCTTTAAGAAAGGAATTTTTCGTAATTCGACCATTAAAGAGGAAAATTATCATAATTTCCATAATGTATTTTTTTCTACCACGATCTATTTATCTCCCTTCATATCAAACCGAATGAAGAAAAGAGGTATTATTTAAAAGAGTAAGGTCTACACTCGGGCAACATAATAAACTAAGAACGAAAATTTTCGGAATTTGACCCTTAAAGTAATAACTGTGAATGTCGCGCGTATGAAACAGTTCTGAAATAAGCCGCTAGATACCAATAGCACATACCACAGAGATATTAATAAACTGCTTCACTGGCGTGGACTTTTGTTACATACCTATTACTCTAAACAAATAAACAATTGAAATAAATCAGGCGGTTTTTCTTTCATCCTATTACAAACGCCCAACCTTACTGTTAATTGTATTCGCGAAATTTTCGCATGGGTTTTATATATATATATATATTAATTTAAACGCACTACATACTTTTATTTCAGTATCTAGGCAAACTATTTCTTGAAGTATATTATAACAGTGACTTAAAATATCTACATCCAATATAAATATCTTGTAAGCCCGTCAAAAATGACGTTTGAACACATTTATTTTTGGCAATTTGTTTCCTCACTAAGTTCAATTTTCATCAAGTAAATGTCGATTTTTTTACGAAATACATACTTTTATTTTAGTGTGATTGCAGCTTATTTACTCGTAGATGGTAAGCCAAATAGAACTGTTATTAAAAAATGCGCATGACCTCAAACAACATCTCGGGTCGTTGTTGGTTGGGATCGGAGGAGTGAAGTGTGACGTCAGAGAGTTACAGACATCGTGACTAAGAACAGAGTTTTATTAGAATACATATTTTTATGCGAATACAGTTGACACTGAAGAAGGTTGTATAGGCTTGTTATCCGTCGAAAACACCACAGCTTTAAGGAACTATTTATGGAATCACAAAGCTACAAGTAGAATAGCTGGGTATATCATTACAAAACTGCAGAGGCCAAGAATGTGATAATGAAGCCAGTATGTGTAGAGGAAAGAGTGGTGTCCAGAAATATATACTTAAAATTAATCCACTTGTTTATTTTTTACCTTAAAGGAGATACAGCTCGAATCTGATCCTGGACGTGCAGCATCGTCTTGTGTTGAAGCCTTTTTCTTTTTTTTGGGGGGGGGGGGGGGGCGGGGGGTTGCTATATAGGTTCTATTAGGACTATTTTAAAATCACTTCCCTAAACTAAAGGGAACGCAGGGCAGAATCGGTGAAGGTCGTTAAATACCAACTAAGCGATGTAAGCCATTCTTCAAGGGATGTAGAAGAAAATACAACAGATTCTCGGTTAGTGGATGCCATTCTATAGAAAAGGAAATCAGTACCTACGAATTTGTAGTTGCACTAGTCGTATGGTGCGACATTCATACAACGAGAAATGTTTAAAGGTAGCGTCCATTAATTACGTGTGGTGTTTTTTTCGGAAATCTGGACCCCCCCCCTCACCCTTCCGTGGTAAAATTTGGTGAGATGTGATCGAACCCTTCCCCCCTGCCGACGACCTCGTAGGTTTTCAATACTTTTTTTTTTATCTCCTCAGTTTTCAAGGGTGGTTATACCCCCCTTAACATTAGGATTTTCGCCTTTTATGTACTTATTTTTAAGCTCTACTGTTGTTTAAAAAACTAAAAAGATGACGTGAGATTTCGCCGGGCCCTTCCTTCCCCAATTTCACCCCACGTAATTAATGGACGCCTTCTAAGTAAAATGCGATAGAGTTAAAAAAATGCACCTCGTACAATACCTAGACGCATTTACAAATTGTCTTGATAATCATCGGGAAATTGGTAACAGCGAGAGAAATAGTAGAGAAAAAATGATACTGACAGAAAGTTCAAAGTCGTCACAAGGAGACTTAATACACTGAAGAGCCAAAGAAACTGGTATAGGCATGCATATGCAAACACTCAAGAGTACGACGCTGCAGTCGTCAACGCCAGTATAAGACAACAGGCGTCTGGCGCAGGCGTTAGATCAGTTACTACTGCTACAATGCAGGTTATCACTATTTAAGTGAGTTTGAACGTTGTGTTACAGTCGGCGCACGAGAGATGGGATACAGCATCTCCGAGGTAGCGATGAGGTGGGGATTTTCCCGTAGGACCATTTCACGGGTGCACCGTGAATATCAGGAATCCCGTAAAACATCAAATCTCTGACATCGCTGCGGCCGCAAAAAGATCCAGCAATTACGGGACCAACGACAACTGAAGAGAATCGTTCAACGTGACAGAAGTGCAACCCTTCCGCAAATTGCTGCGGATTCCAATGCCGGGCCATCAACAAGTGTCAGCGTGCGAACCATTAAACGAAACATCATCGTTATGGGCTTTCGGAACCGAAGGACCACTCGTGTACCCTTGCTGAGTGCACGACAGAAAGCTTTACGCCTCGCCTGAGCCCGTCAACTCCGAATTGGACTGATAATGATTGGAAACATGTTGCCAGGTCTGACTTACTTTTACTTATTGCTTTACACCTCGTCGACTGCTAAGGACATTAGAGGCGGGATGGACTGGGGACAAGGAACGGGAAAGAATTCGGCCATGGCCTTTTGAAGGAAGCATCCCGGCATTCGCCTGGAGTGATTTGGGGAAACCATGGTAAACCCAAATCTGGATGCCCGGACAGGGATTCGAACCCGCGTTCTCCCAAATGCGAGGCCACAACGTTAACCGTTCACCAACCACGCTCGGCCACCTGGTCTGACGATTCTCGTTTCTAATTGTATCGAGCAGATGGACGTGTTTGGGTATGGAGACAGTCTCATGAATTCATGGACCCTGCATGTCAGCAGGTATAGGGCGTGTGCAGTTGGAGTGACATAGGACCCCTAATACGTCTACATACGACTCTGACAGGTGACAGGTAAGTATGCATCCTGGCTGATCACCTGCATCGATTCATGCCCATTGTGCATTCAGACGGGCATGGGAAATTCCAGCAGGACAATGCGACAACCCACACGTCCAGAATTGCTACAGAGTGGCTCCAGGAACACTCTTCTGAGTTTAAACACCTCCGCTGGCCACCAAACTCGCCAGACATGAAGATTATTGAGCAATCTGGGATGCAAGTGCAACGTGCCGTTCAGAAGAGTTCTCCACTCCCTCTTACTCTACGGATTTATGGACAGCCTTGCAGGATGTATGGTGTAAATTACCTCCAGCACGACTTATGACATTCGTGTTGCGGCACTTCTGCGTGCTCGTGAGGGCCCTACACGATATTAGGCAGATGTACCAGTTTCTTTGGCTCTTCAGTGTAGAACGAATTTTGATTATGAAGGAGAAGATGAAGCTCTTGAATTGCAGGCAGAAGAGATTTTAATAATATTTTTATGCATTTGTCGACAATATGCGCGCAAGCTGCCAATCTAGATTTGAGGCACTTAAACATCATCAGAACATTATTGGTTTCATGAAAAGTATAATTGTTGTGAACTTTTGAAGCAATGCAGCGAGTTGCAAATAACAGTAGTAGAAACGTCTGCTATTGATGGGCATGAATTGTATGAAGAACTGAATATGTTTATCCGTGTGAAGGAACGACATCTGGGTGCCGAACTATATAATAATAAAAAGTAACTGACGTTTACCCCACTAAGTAGTCCTGAGAATTACTACCATCGCACGCTTCTGCAGAAAAGATTTTTGGGCGTTAAAAATTATTAAAACATATTTGAGGAATTCGGTAACAAAAGATCGGTTATTTATCAACCTTCTTTTAATTCAGCAGAAAATAACGTATCTCATCCGTTAGATTATCGTGGTTTAATTAAAAAATTTAATTTAGGAAAGGCGACAGCCATCATTTTTAAATCCCTGCGCATATCTTTCAGAACTCATTAAATAACAAACTAATACATATTAACCCAAAACAGAGCCTTAAATATGGTACGATACAGTAACCTTAACAATGGAAGTTCTAACTACTGATTTGAATTAGATACGATATGTAAGAAATTAAAGCTGTTAAATAACTTATACCACAATGTTTACCTATGCCATAGTATTCTAATCAAACTAACTACCAAGCTTATACTATGTGTAATTCAACAAAACTTGCAATAACCAGAAGAGGGGCTTAATTTCATGGCTCATTGAACTTTACAAGCACCGGTCATGCATAATAAAATGGCAGAATTGGTAAGAAATAACGACTAAAATTAAGTTAAAACAACCCTTATAGAAATGAAAAAAGGTAGTCAAAATAGTGGCGCATCAAGTGAAAGAAGAATCTTAAAAAATTATGGGAAGAGGTAAAACAAAGGAAAGAATATAAATAGAAAGAAAGTTGTCTGCAACCTGGGAGTTAAAGAAGCCAAGTTCACATGATCTAAAAAGAATGAAAAGACTGTGTTTGGTGTAGGTAAACTGGGAGGTTTACCTGAATGAACTCATAAAAGTATCTAAAAAGATTTGTGTTAAGTTTTTAGTGCTAATTCGTACAGACCAACGAACAGGAAACAATTACTACTAAAACAGTACACTGTACAGCATGACGGTACAAAGATTTTACAACAGCAAAGATATAGCACACACACACATATCGAAATCATTCAATATATTTTGACCAACTCAACACCCCCACTTCAAAACATTTGAATGATTTCCTTAAATAATATCTAAACCTAGACATTTCGGAAAGTCATAATGTTTCTCTTTTCCCAATCCTTTAGTCATGATATCTGCAGGCATATCAGCAGTTTGTAAATAGAGAGGTTTTACAATTTTATTTGACACAACTTCTCTTATAAAATGATGTCGAACATCAATGTGCTTTGACCTCTTGTGATTTGACGGGTCAATAGACTCTATCAGGGCACTCTGACTGTCATTAAACAATGTTATACACTTATTATTGCCTATGAGTTCATATAACAAATTCTTTAAATAAATGGCCTCTCGACAAGCTTCAGAAAGAGCCATATACTCTGCTTCTGTGCTAGACAGAGCAACAGTCTTTTGTTTAGCACTCTGCCAAGACACTACAGAGCCACCCCAACTTAAAAATAAAACCAGTATATGACTTCCTGTCTAAGGGACAGTTTGCCCAATCTGCATCTACATAACCACATAATTCTAAACCTCCTTTCTTAAACTTTAAAACATAATTCTTGGTCTCTTTCAGATATTATCTCAAAATTCGCTTAGCACATTTCAAATGTTTTTCAGTATGAGAAGTATTGAACTGGCTTAAGTAGATTACACTGAAAGAGATATCAGGTCTTGTTAGTACTGATAAATACATTAAACTACCTATTAGGGCCTGATAAGGCACATCATCAGTTTTAGTTCCCTCTTCACTTAGATAATCAAGTTTAGTTTCAACAGGAGTCTTTGCAGTTTTACAGTCTGTCATATTGAACCTTTTCAATAATTGATCAATATAGTTCTCTTAACTTACAGCTAGCACTTCATTAGCCTTATCATATTTGATTTCCATTCCCAAACAATTTTTAGCCATTCCTAAATCCTTCACTTCACACTCTGAACTCAAAGTGTTAAAAATTCAGTCTCACTTGAGTCATTGGAAAAAATTAAAAAATCATCAACATACAATGCTACCATAGTAACTAAATCTTCATCTTAATTTTTTGTGAACAAACAAGGTTCCAAATCAAATTTTTTGTAACCTGCACAGCTTAAAACATCATTTACCCTTTGATTCCACACTCTGGATGATTGCTTTAAACCATATATAGCCTTTTTTTAACTTTAAAACTTTTCTTTTATCACTATAAAGATTTAAACCTTCAGGTTGTTTCAGGAAAATATCCTCTTTAAGAATACCATTTAAAAAAGCAGTCTTAACATCAAGATGGGTAATGTTCAAATCTAGTTCAACAGACAAAGTCATTAAAAGTCTAAGTGTTGACCGAGCGGGGCGGTGTAGCGGTTAGCGTTATCGCCTCGCATTCGGGAGGACGGTGGTTCGAATCCCCCTCCGGGCATCCAGATTTGGGTTTACCATGGTTTCCCCAAATCACTCCAGGCAAATGCCGGGATGCTTCCTTCATAAGGCCATGGCCGAATTCCTTCCCATTCCTTGCCCCCATCCTTGCCCCCCATCCTTTCCCGTCTCTAAAGACCTCGATGTTAAAAAGAGACGTAAAGCAGTTACAAAAAAAAAAATCTAAGTGTTGAATGTCTTACCACAGGCGAAAAGGATTCACCATAATCAACTCCAGGTTTCTGAGTGAATCCTCTTGCTACTAACCTGGCACGATGTTGCACTTTACCTTCACTGTTGATTTTTTTCTTGAACACCCACTTACAATGCACAACACTTGCACCTTTTGGAAGATTTACTACTTCCCAAGCATCGTTGTCTTCAAAAGCTTGTATCCCTTCTTCCATGGCTTGTTTCCACTGTTCTGCATCAGGTCTATCAAGGGCCTCCTGCACGGTTGTCGGGTCCTCGAGTTGATCCAAAGTTCCAGCCAAAACACAAGTATCATAATCATCAAATCTTCTATTTGGTTTGGGCTGCCTTTGTGATCTTCTAATTTTCTTTACTTCATCTTCTTGCGTATCACATTTTTCATCATCATCAGTTTCTTTCTCTGATGTAACAACTTCTTTTGAGACATCATGTAAGTCCTCTCTTAATGCAGTATCAGACTTCTTGTTTTCTTCACCATCCCCCACTGAAGTGATGATTTCTTCATGATTCTTTATTTCAGTTTCTGCATCATTAATATTTTCCATTATTGTCACATCTCGGCTTATCACTACATCATTCGTTTCAGGATCATAAAGTCTATAGCCTTTTTCAGTGTTCCTGTAGCCCACTAAGATCATTTCTTTTGCCTTTTTATCCCATTTCTTTCTCTTAACTTTGGGAATATGTACCATGACCTTATTTAGCTTGTACACATCATCAGTAAGATCTGCAGTTGTAACTAGTTTATTATGCCTGTTATAAATATTGCATTGGTCCTTATTAAATTTAACAGAATTTCCATGTTCAATCAACTTACTCACAGAGAGCAAATTTGTAGTTAGTTCTGGAGCACACACAACATTTTTCACAGTAATATCAAAAGCGTCCTTTCCAACTACAGTTGTTAAATTAACTTCTCCAGAGCACAACACTGGAATTTCTGTCTGATTCGCAGCCATTAGTTTATGCACTTTAACATCATTTACTTTGTTACTTATCCAGTCTTCATTAGCTGTGAGATGCACACTAGCCTCTGAATCAACATACCAATCACTTTTGTTAAAAGAGCTACTCATAAACACTGCATTGAAAACGTTTGAAGCTTTTCTTTGTGTTGTATCATTGTCACTGTTAGGACACTCTCTTTTAAAATGTCCTGATTTCTTGCAATTATAGCAGACAACGTCCTTCTTATTTTGATTTACCACTACATTTCGGTGAGAAAACTTCAGCTTACCTTGCCAACTTTTGACCTTAAAAGCACTACTGGCACTAGTAACATCTTCTTCCATATCTAGAAGCTTACTTTTTATTGCGTCCGTTGTGATTTGAATTCCTGAATGCTCAATTGCCATTATCATAGGAGAATATTTTTCCGGCAATCCTCTGGTATCCCGTCCCGACATCGCCGCATGCCCGGCAGAGGGCATGGATGTTGACCTCATATAGACGGCGCTGGCATCGGGCCAACCAGCGCCACCACATCATAGTTTTCCGCCGCGGCCAATCGGAGCCGACCCGCCGCACATATAAATAAAGCCCGCGCAGCTCCACTCCTCAGTTCAGTGTTCACTGCGCTTTCGGTACTCTCTCTTACTGTGAATCGCCTCTCTGACTTCTGACAGTGCTCGTTCTTGGCTACGTCTTGGTACTCTCTTTGGACTCTGTGAACCTCACGCCGGACTCCGCCAGTGCGCGTTTTTGGATTACGTTTCGGCCTGCTCCTGGGACTTGTTCGGGTTGTTCGTGACCGTCTCCCGTGGACCGCCTTCTGACGTGTGACGTTCGGCCGTCGTAAGGACATAGCAATCCTGCTAACAATAACGAACCTATTCACTCATCACTAATACCAAAACCAGTTCCACGTAATTTCTGACCATTATCTACTACATGGTTCACATAGCTTGTCATCGAATCACAATTTCTAGACGTATTGATATGAGTGTTCTCAATAAATTAATTCTTCTCGCAAAACCAGAATCGTCGAACATTGACTTCAGCTTCTGCCACAAGTCCACTATTGTTTTTGCTTCTTTTACATACACATACAAAGATGGATCAATCGTTAGAATTATCTTCGCGTTGGCCTTAGAATCTTCCGCTGTAACTACTTCTGAAATACATTTCGCTAATCCTTCGAGAATAAGCACATTTTCGATAGCGAACGCCCAATCTCCGTAGTTCTCGCGACCTTTCAGCTTCGGCACATTTACTAGATAATTCGTCGCCATATTTATCATTTCTTCTCTGTGAACAACAACACACAAAGGACTTTAACGACAGGTAGGTTTTATTCAGCGATTCCTGCATTGGGTACCTGGGCCTATAACCTGTTAAGGTTTTATTGCTAATTCGTACAGACCAACGAACATGAAACAATTACTACTAAAACAGTACACTGTACAGCATGTCGGTACAAAGATTTTACAAAACAAATATATTGCACACACACACATATAGAAATCATTCAATATATTTTGACCAACTCAACAATTTGCTATTAGGAGGACTGAAGAACTGGATGTGGGCAAGCGGCGGCCTTAACCATCGCGAAACTCCGGGTGGGATATATTTGTGGGACCCTTGTCCTTTGAGCAGAGTATGTGATTGGAAAGTAGATATTTCTGATTATTGACTAGGAATAAAAAGTTACAAGTACATAAACTTTGAGTTTTAAAATATTACTAGATGACCCGTGCGAAAATTTCACGCACGAAATACAATGAGTAATGAGGATGGGGGTTTGTAATAGAATGAACGATGTCCTTCTGTTGTAATAATTGTTTATTTGTTTATTGTACAGTACTATGTACGTAACAAAAAAACTTCCAACACATTACGAATAGGGTCAAGTATTTTAATGGAAATTAGTTTATACAATAATGATTTTTCAGACACCAAAATTAAAAACTGTTTAGGAATTAATTTATTATATCAGAAAATCGGAGGTTTATCAAACACAGTCAATGAATTGTTAGTCCACATAAATGAATTAAATGCTGTCAATAGATTTATGTGTTATGCTTGTCTGAACACCATATAACTTACAGGTATAGGTATGTCAAATGTAACTGACTTTAATTTAACTTTGCATTAGGGGGCATCCATAAATTACGTGAGGTGTTCTTCCGGTTTTTCGGATCCCCCACCCCTCTCCCAATGGTGAGACTTTGTGAGATCTGGTGTCCGACCCCCGCCCCCTGCAAATCACCCATGCGACTTTTTGAGACTTTTTTAAGGTCTGATCCTTCCAAAGCCGGTTACACCCCCTACTTTTCGATGAAATACCCCCTAAAATCGACTTTCACTTGTTTTGTAGACTTTTTTTAACTCTAAAGTAAAAAAAAATTTCAAGAATCTCACGTGAGATTTCCGTTGACCCCCCCTTTTTTTCTGTTTGACCTCACGTAATTTATGGACGCCCCCTTTACTTTAGAACAAACCTGGTGAAAGGAGGAGTTCTTACTTAGAAATGGTTATAGTTTTGATGATATAAATTTTAGCAAGTATTGTCCTGATCAACATTTTGAACCCTATGCTATACAGAGAACCTTCTGGAAACATTTCTCTTTTACTGAACCAATTTTAACTCTTTATTAATATTTTTATGCAGAAAATGTAGATTTTTTTAAAAAATGACTTACCCTGTAAAATCATGTTGGAATCATTAGTAGGTTCATTCAATTTAACTCAGGCTGTTAATTTTCCAACTACAATAATTAATAATAGTCACTCAACTAAAGATAATATTTAAGGTATGCCAAAATTCAGTTATATAATCAAGTCAACTATAAATGGGCTTTTGGATAATGATGCCTAGTTATTAACTATCAACACTTCAATAGGAACTAGCTCCAAGAGTAGAGTTTTTTAAACTTCAGCGTGTAATAAATAATGAATCAGTTACTTGTTTTAGATAGTGCCTCAATACCACAACTGAGAACATGTTTACAGTGCACAAGGTATGATTGAAAAATACGAGAGGGTACCCAAAAATAACTGGAATAGCATTGCCGTGAGTGGTGCTTGTGTAGAACACGTTTATGCCGCTAGGCATTTATAGTGCAACTTATTATCAATTCAGTGCTGCCTGTGATGTTGACCTGGCTTCTTCTGTTAATCTGCAGTGATTGTTTTTGCTAGCGCTGTTTTGTTTTTTACTATGGCAAGTTTAAGTGAAATTTTGTTTTCTACTCAGTAAAAGTGCTGCTGAAACTGTTTTAATGTTGAAAACAGCTTACAAAGCTGAAGCTATGGGAAAAACAAGAGTACGAGTGGTTCACTCGGTTTAAAAAAGACGAAATGTCGATTGATGACAAACCTCGTTCTGGACATCCATCAACTGCCCGAATCGATGAAAATGTTGAAAAATTTGAGAGCTTTTGCTCTCAAACCGTCGACAGACCACTGATCAAATGTCAGAGATTATTGGGTTATCGTGGAGCTTGGTTTAGATAATGTTAACTGAAGATTTGGGAATGAAAAGGGTTGCTGCCAAGTTTGTTCCTCGGGCCCTGACGAAAAAACGTAGAGTTGAAACATGTCATGCTTTGAAACAACTGCTTGAAATTGAACCAGATTTTCTGTCAAATGTCATTACTGGTGAAGAGTCACAGTGCTATGGTTACGACCCAGAAACAAAGCAACAATGGAAGACTTGATTGTCACTCCATCCAAGAAAAGTCATCAAGTCAAATCAAACACCAAAACAATGCTCATCTGCTTTTCTGATGCCATGGGCGTAATTCATTCATCAGACTGTCAATCAAACCTTTTATTTGAAAGTTTTAAGAAGATTATGCAACAGTGTTTGTCAAAAAAGGCCAGATTTGTGGCAGATAGGAGACTGGTTCTTCCACCAAGACAATGTCTGTTAGACAGTTTCTGGCTAAAAAAAGGCATGGTTCCACTGTCCCATGCACCTTACTCGCCTTACCTGGCTCCAAGCGACTTTTTCTTATTTCCACACATGAAAAGGGGCATGAAAGGACACCAATTTCACAATACTGAATAGGACAAGAAAAAAATGAGGAAGGATCTGTCAGCCGTTTCTAAAGATGACTACAGAAAATATTTCGAATATTGGAAGCACCAGTAAGACAAATGTATTAGTTGTAATGGAGAGTATAAGGTTGTTTTGTAAAAAATTTGTAATTATATAGCTTTTAAAAAATAATTCAATTTATTTTAGGAACCCCCTCATACAACATTTTAGTAGCATTGTATTAAATTACTTTGAAAGTTGCTTCCCCTTGAAAAAGTGTAGATTCTCAAAAAGAAAAAAAACCATGGATAACTGTGGGCATTACAGCGCCTCTAGGAACAGTCAGAATGCAAATGTTAAAACACACTACAAGCAATACTGCAAAATACTGAAAAAGGTTATAAAAAAATCAAAAAGTATGTATTACAAACATAAAATTCATGATTCTGAAAATAAAATTAAGACAATGTGGGACATGTAAAAAAGGAAATAGGAAAAAATAATCATAACAAACATTTTTTTTATCCGTTGCTGATAAATTGACTGCCATAACTCAGTGACACACAGAATGGATTTTGTCAATACAAGCTATGTCTGTAAATTTAGATACTCCAGAATAAATACGAAAGTTATCATGTCTGTCAAGAGCAAATAGCTACACAAAATTTTGATTTTTCAACATAGTCTCCTCGTAACTATACACTTCTCCCAGCGATGCTCCCATCTCTGTAACCCATAGGTTCCCAACCTTTTTAGACCTACCGCCCCCTTTTTGAAAAAAATTACTCACCACCCCCCTGTTTAAAAAACAAAACAAAAAAAAACTACACCGACGCCTTTTGTTGTTGTAATCAACATTGTGTAATCCATTGCGCTTCAATTTAATTGGCTTGTTGCCCACTTCTTCAAACAGTGATTTGATGGCACCCTTCTTAGGTGAATTGGGCTACATTAAATAGGTACAATTATAAAAAGGCACAGGTTTCAAATTTGAGGAGATATTTCAGAGAACAATTCAGCAAATGGAAGGAAGGCTCAGGTACAGTAGAGTCAAGGTGGGAAGAGTTCAAGGAGATAATAAGAAAGGGGGAAGAAAAATTTATTCCAAAGCAAAAAATAAAGAGAAGTAGAGAACCTATGTACTATAATAGGGAAGTGAGGAGGTTAAAGAGGTTGGTAAGAAAAGAACATAACAGAGTTAAGAGACAGCAGGGTAGCAGGGAATATTTAAAACAACTAAACAAGGACTTAATAACAGCAAAGAAAGTGGCTAAAGATGGGTTTATGAAGAGTATTGTCAGTGCAGGGGGACCATTGACTGATGCATCTAGAAATTTCTATGGCTATATCAGGAAACTGAGGGAAGGGAGGATGCAGAGACACTTATAGATAAGGATGGAGAAGAAGTTACTGACGATTTGAAAAAGGCAGAGATTTTAAGTAACTGGTTCAGTGAAAGCATTAGGGACAATGAATCAGAAACAGGAGGGTCTAATTTAGAGAACAAGCTTAACAACACAATTAGAAATGACGATAGTAAAAAATTTGATATCCATCCTGAGGAAATCATGAAGGAAATAAGAAAGCTTAAAAAAACAAAAAGGGGCTGGTGAAGATAATATTACTACAGATATCTTAAAGATAGCCGGATGTGACATTGTACCTTATCTTGAAATATTATTTAAATTGAGTCTAGACACTTGCTGCTTACCACAGGACTGGAAAAGTGCAAAAGTAGTACCGGTACATAAGGGAGGGGTGAGAAATAGAGTTGAGAATTACAGGCCAATCAGTTTGACATCAGTGGTAAGTAAATTAATGGAAAGATTGATATGCAACCTGTAATACTCCTCCCAATTATGATTTCTTATTACTAATTAAAGTCCACAGGTTTGTTGACGGTTTGGCCCTTAAATACCGTCATTTCACCCAAGCACGCGGACTGAGGAGCTACTTATCTTCTTTTGAAAGGTTCTTATTATACAAATAATAAGGCGTTTAACTTCGTACCATCAATAAGTTTCTATTTTATTGATCAAAGTCCATTTGCTACTCTTAACAACTTTATAAAACCACAAATGAAAACACACTCTTTCGTATATTAAGAACAATCACGGACTCAGCAGGCTCATTACAAAATTGCTAGACCGCCACCACAATCTTGGCGCGCAACCACCCGCGCCCGCTCGCGGCCAGACACACACTCTTACACCCTTCTCACACTCTCCAAAAAACCAAAGATATTAATGTCACTTATATTACCTCTGTTTACAAACTTAGTACCGTCTGTGGTCTCCATGAGTTAAATACACTTGCTTACAATTCATATTATACATTCATTTCAATAATACAAAATATACTTATAAATACATATATATTTTCGGGGCTAGTGGATATGCTACAAACCACATCAGAAATATATGTGAGGAACGTAATTGGTTTTCAAGCAGGCAACATGGTTTCAGGCAAGGATATTCATGCGAATCTCAGTTGGTGGGATATATGCAGGATATTTCAGATGAAATGGACAAGGGAGGCCAAATTGATAGTGTAACACTAGTTCTGTCTAAGGCGTTTGACAGAGTAAGCCATAAAATGGTAGTAAATAAGGTAAAAACCATTGGAGTGGATAAGAAAGTCATTTGCTGGGTAGAAGAATTTTTAAAAGGTAGAAAACAGAAAGTTAGGGTAGGAAATGTAGTATCAAAAGAAGTGGAAGTAAAAATGGGTGTGCAACAGGGTAGCGTATTGGGACCATTGCTATTCATTATTCTAATGAATAATTGTGTTGATTGTTTACTATCTGAAATTAGATTGTTTCCAGATGACATAATGCTGTATAAAAGAATCAAAACGATAGAGGATTGTAAACAGTTGCAGGGTGATCTGGACAGGATATCTAATTGGGTTGGTAAACATGGAATGAAGATAAATGCAAAGAAGAGTCAGGTTATTAGATACACAAATAAAAAACAAAAGGTTAATTATGAAGTTAAGGTGGGGAAAGAATTGCTTGCTGAAGACTTGAAATGCAAATATCTTGGAATTACTTTTGATAACAAACTTAACTGGGCAGGACACATAGGTCAGGTCGTAGGAAAAGGTTTCAAAGTTCTGCACTTGTTGGAGAGAGTTATGAGGGGATGTACGAGAGAAGTCAAGGAATTGGGTTACAAAACTTTGGTCAGACCATTGCTCGAATATGGTAGTGTAGTATGGGACCCTCATTTTATGTATCAAATACAGGAGTTGGAGAGGGTGCAAAGAAGGGCTGCTAGATTTGTTTCTGGAAATTATCGCAGAATGCAATCAGTGACGGATATGATAAAGGAGCTGGAATGGGATTCATTGCAAGACAGGAGGAGGATGAGGAGGGTCATGGGAGTGTACAGGGCATATACTGGTGATGAGGCATGGAAAGATATTGCAATAGGTATGAAAAGTAGTGCATGGAAGGGAAAAGATGACCATGACCACAAGCTGGCACTCGATTTCAGGCACAAGGGTGTGGGAAGATTCTCTTTTTTAGGTAAGGGTGTCAGGGATTGGAATGAGTTACCAAGAGAAATGATGAATAATTTACCGAAAACTTTGAAGGAATTTGAAGATAAAATTTGTATAGGGCAAATGTAGGTGGGTGCAGGATAGGGGTAAGATGGGTGTGTAGGGAAATTGCCACCAGAGCCTGTGCTCCATTGCAATTAAATTAAATTAAAATACCAAGTTTAAATAACACATAACACAAATATTGAAAAACATGGACAGATTTTTAAAATTACTTTATTAAAGAGTATTAACAATATTGGTGCCTTGTACAAAATGTGATTAAAAACATATATTGAAAATTATTGTAAAATTATCAGTGAGAGGTCTGAGCTTGGTGCTATATTTGTCAGCAGGAGTCTTATCGTCGCGTTCCACTACTGACAGTCTGTTTCTTTTCTTTGTTAGTAAATTGCTTACTACACTAAATCCCATTTCGACTAAAGATGACGACGGGAATGAAATAAAAAAACTTTTTTGTTGCAGTCCACAAAGCGGGATATAACTCTGGAATTTGCCTCTGCTGCCAAAATTCTTGATATCCATTTTTTAATTTCAATTTTAATTCTTCATTTGTTGACAGTTCTATCAACTATTCTTGTAGTGATAAATCTGCTGTATGTTCTAATACCAAATCTGAAATTGTCATGTTAAGAATTTCCTGAAATCTGTTTTTAAAATCTTCTTTAAGTGCTTCCAAATATTGACAAAATACTAAAATATCTTTATCATTTTTTTCAACGAGGAAAGATTTGGAAACTGATAGAATTGTCTTCGACTCACAAGTCACATTCTGTTTGTACAAGACAAGTTTTGACAGGAACGCACAAATATCTGACCTTGCTTTGATCAAATTATCTCCTTGCAGCTGTAGGTTCGTTTAATTAAATTTATTATATAGCTCAATTAAATAAGCTCTATCATTCTTATATTTCAATAAATTCTTTCTTACTGAATCATCTTTGTTTTCAAAAAACGTTATAATGGAGTCAAAAACGTCATAAAATCTTGTTAAACAGGTACCCTTTGACAGCCAACGAACATCTGTGTGCAATAGCAAACGATTGAAATCCTCGTCATTTTCATCACAAAGTTTTCCAAATAATCTACATTGCTTCTGATCTTGTTAACTGTGGTAATTACATACTGTAGTGAGCAGTAAAGGCGATCACTTAGCTTTTTGCATGGAGGAAGGAAATATATGGAGAAGTGACGTTAAATCGGTGAAGCAGGCTCGCGCATGCGTAGTGGCGATATTGCGCTTCCAAACAATTGCGATGTTCACATTGTGTTAGATGTAGTGATTAATTCATTTTGTAATGTGTATAAGTGTTTTATAATGCCATCTTGTGTTGCGTACGGTTGCACAAATAGGCCAGACAGGAAAGAACCTGGAATATGATTTCATAAGTAAGTTGAATTCTAATTATAGTTGTTGAAGTGAGCTGTAGAAGTTGCAAACTTCGCTGCCTGTCTATAAATATTTAGTCATAGCTCTCAATGGGATGACTTTGTTCTCAAATTTTTGTTGGTGTAGTGTAGAAAATCAGCATACCTTGCTATTTTGCACATAATAGACTAGCATTACTTTTTAACGAGTGTTGAAAATGAGATTTAAGGGGGTGTGTTTTACATCGCGATTCAGTGAATTTAGTATTGCGCTTTCTTTCGTCACGTTGCAGTTTATACTGTATGATGAAATGAAATGTAATAAATTATGCTATGCAATCTAGGAATCTTGATGAAGCAAACGATGTTGTTACTGCAAATACAGTTTGCTATTCAAATACGCGTGTGTGGGTATGTCTACATAGTTTGATTCTGTAGCGACAATTTAATGGAGATTGTGGTTAGGTCTAAATGCAGTCTGTACCAGAATGGTTTTGTTGTTCCATGAGGGACAAAGAATTTATCTATTACTGTTAGTAATTTCATGAGAACCAAGTTAGTGACAAAACGTATATCGCGATGGAAACTACTTCCAGCCATTTCCAATTAAGCTTACGATGTATGTTAACAAGATAACTATTTTTATTCTGGTCTAGGTCGCATTTCAACCTAACCACAAGTGGTAGTAAAAAAACCTAAAATATCCATTCTGCATGTAATTCATTGTAGCTATGGCAGAATTAATTTTTGGTCCAGGCCGCATATCAACCCAGTCCCAGTATATCCCAAAAACTAAGCAAGATATCGAAAAATTTTATTCTTTATTTTCGATTTGTCTCGTCGTGTTACATAAGAATCGATCATTAAATTTGACTTTTGCGAAATTTTTCTTCTCCATTTCAACTCAAGACACCTCACTTTTGATACAGTATATCTCTAGAAATAGGTGAGATATCGAAAATTTTTATTCTTTATTTTTCATTTGTCTCGTCTTTTTAAATAAGAATCCATCATCAAATTTGACTGTGACCAATTTTTTCTTCTGAATTTCAACCAAAAACATTTCACATTTGGGATAGAATACCTCGAAAACTAAGCAGGATATCAAAAAAATTTATCTTGATTTTTATTTGTCATATCGAGTTACATAATAATCCATCACCAGATTGCGGCGTCACGTTTATCCTAGAGTCCCCTTGAGGTTTTTGTACATATTCACCGTGTCTGTATGGAAGCGGCCATGCACCCCCCACCCCCCCCCCCCCACCCCCGCCCTGCTTCACTTCAATGCGTGGTGAAGGTCTCTTGCGTCGTCTCCATATATTTCTTTCCTCCATGCGCCTACTTGATGCGACTCTCGGCGACGGGCTATTGGGAGGTCCAGCAGATGTTAACAAGCCTCTCTGATTATCCGTTTCATCATTCTTTTTATATGTTAAATATAAAAATGTACGGAATAACCCATTTTCGTCATTCTGTTACATACCCTTTGTAAAAATCTCGAAATGTAAAAAATGGTACGATTCTTAACCTTCCTTACAATATGTGATAAATGATGTTGATAATAATAATAGGAATAGTAGCAGTGATCAGTACAGAATCGAGTGCAGTTAGGTAGCACATGATAAATAAAAGATTAAAACTTAGTTGAAATTTCACAGCACATTCCTCACGTAATATCGATCAGTAAATAGAATAATAAGCAAATAATAATAATGAATATGTATTAACCTCTGTGGCATATAGAAATTCCAAAATAAATAATCTTCAGTAAGTAGGTCCACGTAAGCTGTAGAAAACGCACAGGTTCACATTCGCTCTGTCTGAAGGCACCACCGAACAATCGAACACTGACCAGTGTAAAGGTATAAGCATTATTGATCGAGCCGGAACATAAACATACTAACAATGGTGATCCCTGTGGTGCACAGCGCTTGCTGCGACTCATTCACGATCTGTTGAAGCAGGTGTTAGGAGCAAAGCTATTGTCAGTACTAATACCAACTTTTTGTGCACAGCACTTGCTGCAACTCATTCATGAACTATTGAAGCGGGTGTTAGGAACAAAGATATAATGTACTAATACCAATTTTTAATCCCCACTGATCTTGCTTAAAGGACATTTGGAATTACTTGCTAAAACATTTGTTCAATGTTTTTTGTTATTAATTAATCTTATCGGCACGTCCTTGCCAGTGGCTAAGCGTCAACGCCACCAAATTTGTCTTTGTTCACAAACTCACCCTTAGAGCGCTCTGAAGCCCACTGGGGGGCGGTACGGCCTACGTTGGGAACCACTGCTGTAACCCTGTCCAAATAGTACTCGGCGTTTTTCTCTGCAAAATAATTGTTCACGAAGGATGATTGCCTCTTCATTTAACGAAAATCTCTGTCCTCCGAGCGCAATTTTTAGATGAGGGAACAAAAAGAAGTCGCTTGGGGCTAGATCTTGGGAGTATGGCGGATGGTCAAGCAGTTCAAACCGTAATTCGTGAATTTTCGCCATGGAAACCGCTTGAGGTGTGAGACGGTGCGTTGTCTTGGTGAAAAAGGATTTTCTTTTTCTGCAAATGTGGCCGTTTTTCCGCAAGTTCTGCCTTCAGGCTAAGTAATGATGCATAGTATGCTCCTGTAACGGTTTTTCCTTTTTGAAGGTAATCGATTAAAATAACTCCATGACGCCGTATTCCCAAAAAACAGTCGCCAGCACTTTCCCAGCCGAAAAACCCATTTTTGCCTTTTTTGGAGCAGTTTTCCCCTTTGCAGTCCACTGTTTGGACTGTATTTTTGTTTCAGGCGTATTATTGTGTATCCAAGTTTCATCTCCAGTAATTAATCGGCGCCAAAACTCGGATTTATTGCGCCTAAACAGAGCGTTGGAAATGTTAATTCGAACACGTTTTTGGTCTAATGTGAGCAAACGCGGCACCCAACGCGCGGACATCTTTCTCATACCTAAATGTTGATTTAATATGTAACAAACACGTTCTTTTGAAATTTTCATAACCCTCTGCTATCTCACTCACTTTAATTCGGCTGTGGTCTAGCACCAATTGGTGAACTTTGGCTATGTTTTCGTCGGTAGTTGCAGTTTTTTTACGTCCCGAACGTTTATCGTCTCCCAAGCTCTTAAGGCCACGTTTAAATTCAGCTGCCCAAAATTTCACTGTGGTAAGTGACAGTGCAGAGTCCCCATACACAGAATCCAACTCATCTTAGAAATCAAATAAATAGGAAATGCAAAATAACAAAAGAAAAATGGCTACAAGAAAAGTGTGAAGAAGTAGAAAAGGAAATGGTTGTAGGAAAAGTAGATGTTGCATATAGAAAGATCAAACAGAATTTTGGAGAAATGAAGAAAAGAGGTATGAACATTAAAGCTGCCGATGGGAAACCTCTTTTAAGGTCAGAAGATAGAGCTAACAGATGGAAGGAATACATTGAGAAACTGTATGTTGGGGACGACTTGAACAATAGTATAATGGAAAAGGAAGGCGATGTCGACATGGATGACTTAGGAGATCCTGTTTTGAGGACAGAATTTAATAAAGCTCTGAATGACTTGAAAGCAAAAAGGCAGTTGGAATTGATGAGATCCCTGCAGAACTTCTTCAATCTCTAGGAGAGGAAGGAATCGAAAGATTATTCAACAGGAGAAATTCCAACTGATTTTAATAAAAATATCATCTTCACACTTCCAAAGAAAGCACAAGCTGACAAATGTGAGAATTATCGCACAATTAGTCTAACATCACATGCTTCAAAATTACTGACCAGAATAATACACAGAAGGATGGAAAGGGTAGTAGAAGAGATAGTAGGTGAAGATCAGTTTGGGTTTAGGAAAAATCGCGGTACAAGAGAAGCAATTCTGTCTTTAAGATTAATACTTGAAGGGCGGATCAAGAAAAACAAAGATACTTTTATGGCATTTGTTGATTTAGAAAAAGCTTTTGATAATGTTAGGTGGGACAAGATGTTCAAAATTTTAAAGAAGTCAGGTCTAAAGTATCGAGATAGAAGAATACTCTATAAACTATATAAGAAGTGGCTGTAATAAAAGTAGAGAATCACGAGAGACATGCATCGGTTAAAAAGGGTGTGAGACAAGGTTGTAGTCTATCCCCGTTAATATTCAACTTGTATGTAGAAGAAGCAATGAAGAAAGTCAAAGAAAAATTTCCATGCGGCATAAGTTTTCAGGGAGAAAAAATCATTATGCTACCATTTGCTGATGACATTGTCTTGTTAGCAGAGAGGGCTGAGGATATTGAGAAGTTATTGAATGGCATGAACAAAATATTGAAGGAAGATTTTGGACTGAATATAAATCAAAGTAAGACAAAAGTGATGAAATGTAGCAGAAATGATACCAATAGTAGCAGATTAAATATAAAAATAGGATCTGATGCAATAGGAGAAGTGAATGAGTTCTGTTACTTGGGAAGCAAAATTACAACCGATGGCCGAAGCAGGAATGATGTTAAAAGCAGAATAGCACTAGCAAAAAGCCTTCATGAAAAAGAGAAACCTTTTAGTTTCAAATATTGATCTAGGAATTAGAAAGAACTTCTTAAAACTCTATGTGTGGAGCACAGCACTTTACGGTAGCGAAACATGGACTTTAGGAATACCGGAAAGAAAGAAACTTGAAGCATTTGAAATGTGGTGCTACAGAAGAATGCCGTAAATTAGGTGGACAGACGAAGTAAGAAATGAACGAGTTTTAGAAATGATGGGTGAGAAAAGAAGTTGATGGAAGAAGCTTACAGGAAGAAGAGACAGGCTGGTAGGTCATATTTTGAGACATGCTGGATTGGTTAATTTGTTAGTGGAGGGAACAGTTGAAGGTAAGAACTGCAGAGGTAGACAGAGATTAGAATATATGAAGCAGATAATTGAGGACGTGGATTGTAAGGGGTATGTAGAAATGAAGAGGTTAGCACAGGATAGGAAGGGATGGAGGATTGCATCAAACCAGTCTAAAGACTGACAACAGCAAAAAAAAAAGTGACAGTGCAGAGTCCCCATACACAGAATCCAACTCATCTTTGATTTGCCTAGGCGTATTGCCTTTTCAAAAACAAATATTTAATGACAGCTCAATTTTGTCCATTTTCACAAAAACACTCACATCAACTCACTCAAATGACTGTTACATAACAACTGGCTGAATCTTTGGTGAGTTACTGTCAACAGATAAACAACGAAATTCACTAGCTTTTATTTACGAATGCTGCCATCTTCATGTTGAGGTCGGAAACTTTTCAGACCACCCTCGTACAGACATAAAATTTGCAGGCCCATCCATTCAAGAGGTAAGTGTGTGAAATTTCTAGGTTTTCATATTGATCATAATTTTAATTTAAAGGTACAGGTATATGACTTACCAAAGCGATTGGATGCAGCCACAATTGCAATTCATACAATTTCAGCTATAGGTGTTCTCTGTGTGAGGAAACTAGCGTATTTTGGCTATTTTCACTCCTTAATGTTATAAGGAATAATATTCTGGGGAAATTTTACTCACAGAGACAAAGTGTTCAGAGCCCAACAGCGGGTAATAAGAATTCCATGTTGGGTTAGCAGTAGAACTGCTAGTAGTAGAATGTAGAGAGCTATTCAAGAAGTTACGGATTTTAACATTGGTGACTGAGTATATATACACATTAATGTCTTTTGTAGTTGCAAATTATACTTTCAAAACAAATAGTAAAATACACAATTATGGCACTAGAAGTAAATAAAAATTATCTTCACAAGGATTACAAGTCGTCGTCATTTGTTTTTAAAGGGGACTGATATTCAATACGATCCTAACACATGTTAAATGTCTAGCAGATGATAAGATTAAACTCAGGAAAAAATTGAAAAAAATTTTAACTGACAACATACTCTGTAGAAGAATTTATTTCTAAGGTATCTACAAAATAACTGCCAGTAGTTTATGTAAATGTAGTTGACATAATTAATGTACCATTTATTCAATGACTGCACATCTTCTGGTGTATGAATTATTTTGATATGCAATGGTTAACTGTAAATTGACAACATTCCACATCCCACAGAGCCACTCTCTCATATATGGATCAATGGGAAATGAATGTATTCGTATTGTACAAGAGTTGGTGAACAAAATAAAACATGGAGATTTCCCAAGGATTGTAAACACTATGAAAGTAACAAATCCGAGTGTTCAAGTGGTTGTAAAATTAAAATAGTATTGGATTTTTCAATTACAGTAGAACTCCAATTATCTGTATCAACTTGGACAGAACCCCATTCAGATTTATTAAAAATTTCGGATAATTGGATTTTTTCCGAAAAAGGGTCTATTTTAATTAATTACTGAATGTATGTTGAAAATGGGAGAAGAAACTATATTTGAAGGAAAAGAACTTATAATTTATTAAATGAAAAGGCAACACTTTTACATGTTAAGTGTAGTTATAAGTGCTGTACATTAGTACAATGTACGTACTGTAAATAAAAGTCATTGCTTGCTGAACATCTTGGTCAAAGTAAGCTGTCTGACTGTATTCATCTGTTTTCTGGCAGCAAAGTTGCGCATCTGCTTGACAGTGAGAAGTTTCATGTGGTGTGTAGGCAAGATTATTATTTTTTGAATCACAGTTTTAATTAAAAAAGCGATTCGGATAATCAGTGATTCGGATAATCGGAGTTCCAATAATTGGAGTTCTACTGTGTTTTTCAGTGAAATTTCAAAAACTATTATTATTCACTAATAATCTTACTTTTTATACGAATCTGAAATTGAATAAATCTAAATGAATTTTTTTATTTATGCATTCATTATGAATAGCTAAGTATTAAATCAAAAGTTTTAAATATAAACTTTTTTCTACTTGGGTTGTTGTGTGAGGCCCCAACAAGAGCTCGCCACCCCCTAAGGCCGCCACTGATTAGTAGCATCATATATTAAATGTAACTTGCAATCTTTACCCCACGAGAAGACGATGCTTACAATGAATTATCCATTTAACTAGTTTGATGAAATCTTAGTATCTTCAAGCCCAACTTTTACACTTGTTTACAGGAGTAACAAATAATTCTGATGAATGTAACCCTTTACCTCAAACTGATCAATGACTATTTTACAGCTGAGCAATAGCCACTTAATAATTTATTGATTCTATTTAATCTCAGAATTTCATTGATAATTGACTTTTATATTTGACTATAAGGATAACCCAGAAAGCGAATTTTACTTTTCATTTGAGTAATGGTGTACCAATATCACTAACTATGCAGTGTTATGACTAGGGCTGGCGTTAGGGAAGGGTAAGTGGGGCAAATGTACACCAGGTCCTTCGGCCAAGAGGAGGGGGGAGGCTGATGACTGGCCAGAGGAAAGAAAAGGTCGCCCACCTGACCTGAGGGAGGCTCCATCCAATGAATCTGCCTTGGGCCCCAACTGGTTACGTCACTGCTAAAGATGCTTACCTGGGGCCCAAGAACCCTATCACTGGCCCTGGTTATGACATCATACAGGACATCTGATGGTTTTGAAGGGAGAGATGCATGAAGGTCATTTTGGATACATATTTTGATTAGGAGGAATTAGTTACATGAAATATTTCGTGAAGTTAGTGGAGCTTCAAGCAGACCAATATGCTAGTGCGATCATCAGCAAGAATTGTTTACTGGTAAACCACTGACTAAGAGGCAATCGCTCCATTTAATGACGCAAAACTGCACTTATATGTTAGCACAGGCACAGCAAGCCATACTCGTCCTCACTTTGTTGATCATTACCAACCAGTACTATGGGCTAAATATTAGCTAGACCATGTCTCATATAGCTTGCCTCCCCACCATGTATCCATCAAGTCAGTTCACCATGCAATTAGTAAATTAACATTCTCTAGCATTCAGACTACACAGCCTATATGCGGCTAGCCAAGTAGTTATTATTTGTAAAGGCTATTGTGAGTTATCCTTGCAGATTGCACTCTCAATTGTATGTAGGCAGTCTTTAGCGGTCAATATTTATGAGTTAGAATCTCAGATAGGTAATAATTTTACTCTGGCCTTTCCCTGCCTAAAATGTTTCTCCAACAGTAACTAGTAGCGCCAATGATTCCTGACAATTAACATCTTTCTATACCCAATGAGATATTGCTTAGATCCGCAGATGTACCAGAAGATCAATATGCCTCAAGATTTCAGAAGACATCTTTGAGAAAGAAGATGGTGCAAGACAAATTAGAGGACTTGACAAAGGTCCTGAAGGTCAGTAAACTTCCACCCTTAAGTCTGCTTTCACCAAAAACCCACAAAATTCATTCCCATCCACTCAGGCCATTTGACACCCTAAAGTTCGGCACAGGGGGTACAAGCTGACCATTAACACTAAACGATTTGTAAGAACTCCCCTGTTTACCTACTCTCTTGTTCATTAACATTCCATGCTCTGACTAGTAGAATGTGTCTATCCATTCTGATGCCTCCTCCCTGAGCCGTCCCCACTTGAAGATCTGACTGGGGCTTTTTACCTCTGGAATATTTTACTGATGAACAAGCTATAATTCTATATGAGATTTGGAGGATTACATGGCTCTGGATACCCTTTGGGTCTTTAATGTAGAGGCTTCCCATCTGCATCCCAATGTTTGGTCATTTCTGATTAATCAAACTTTAAGGGCAGTTTCCAACCCTAATAGCAAGAGAATGTGCTAAACCACTCCTTGCTCTTCTGCCCTCCTTTCAGAAGGTCCTTTGTCAGGCAGTGGCTGACTCCTCATATCAACAACCATTTATATGCCAGAACCTCATCTGTGCAAATGGGGTGCACCACATGAAAGAAAGGTTGACAATTGATTGGAAGAGGCCCCCAGGCCCTTATGCCCACAATTTAAAATAACTCAGAATATATTTATCATTTTTAATTTGCTATGCCATATTACCTGATTTAGATTTTTGTCTTATTTTGCATATTTTTGTTAAAACCGGAGTGTTTCATACTGTCACAGATTATTTGCCATAAAAGCTGTCATGATTGAGTCAAATTTTTCTACTAATTGCACCAAACCAAGGAAGTTGCCATTGTTTAATGTATTTAATCTTACACTACTGCCAACAAAAGAGTTTGCATTCAACCAAACGAATGTTATTGCCACTGCTCTCTCCAACTCATAGGCCCATATACATTTTTTACTCTTGATATGATACTGAAGAACTTAAGCAATTTGAGCACATGTTCCCAATGTTTTAACCATTTAGACAAAGCTGTCTGATGATCTTCAGAATTTCCTTGTGAATTTAATACAGTAGATTCATTTGCTCATTCATCAAAAGCACTTTATAGCAAAACAAATTTATAGCTGACTTTGAAAATCATCATCATATTATACATGCAAAAGGTTCATACTAATATTATAAATGTGAAAGTTTTTGTAAATGGCTCAATGGATTTGAATGAAATTTGTTTTGCAGTTTAAAATATGATATGTATCTGGAAATGGCCCAAGAGCCAACTTCCTGCCACCTTTACTATTTACTTCTCACGAATGTCACATCACTGCTTTTCTTCTTGGCAGAGATAACAGATGGCTTAAAAGCTATTTTGAAAAATAATTTATTGATCAAAATGTTTTTTAAAAAAAATTTCAATACAATATGAATCACTACATGCTAATTCCTATTGCATCACGATTGTTGTATTGCAGTTATGTCAACAGATGGCACTGGTAGTGTGTATATATATAATTTATCAAATTAATAATTCTGAAGTATGTATATCAAAGCTTATATTAAAGTTCTGCATTTTGTCAAAACTGACAAATGTCACCAAAGAGTCTCCCTTTTTTGGAGCCGATGAATTGCTTCTTACGTATGTTCTATACATTGCTTTTCTACTTGACAGTTGATACAGATAACAGATGGAGTATATGGGCTATACTTAATTATTCTTTTACAAAAAAAAAAAAAAAAAAAAAAAAAAAAAAAAAAAAAAAAAAATTTCTCTTTGGGCATTATTCTTATTCTGAAAATTTGTCAATTCAATTAATCAAGTTTTTTTATATTTATTCTAATTTTTGTTCCACAAGACTTGTCAAATAAGTGAGTTTAAAACATGCTGGGCAAAAGTAAATCAAATAGTTAGGAGTATGAAAGTAACTAGAACAAGGAGAATACTACTGTAAGAGATTTAAGAAGGCAAAGCATAATGAGGCTTGTAGAGAGGTTTTGGGAAGGGCTACGAAGTTTATGATGAAACTTGGTTCACAAGTTGCTCATTGGGAATTCTATATTGTAAAGTAATCACAACCAGTGAGGGCAATGCTGGGTATTCTGATAGCTAAAAATATTACATGAATATGCAGCACTGAAGATGACAGTAGTTACTGTAATGTTAATAATGAGCTTGACCTTTAATATAGACATGAATATTATCCAAAATAGTAATTGGCAATTGAAAAATCTTTCCACAGATTTTGAAACCTGGTGTGATTGGCCCTGCCCATTGATATTCTCCATGGTTGAAGAAATTTCCACTCTGGCTTTTAAAGAGACAATATTTTTAATGTACATGCATAATATTTGTGTGTGAAAATGCTTTACCATTTTTTTTCTAGTACCTACCAAATATCATCATGTAGCTGAAGGATACAGAGGTATTTAAAGATGGAAGTAAAATGTTTTCTTATTCTAACAAACATACAAAAAAGGGGAAAAAAACACGATCTATGGTGCTGATCCACTCAGATTAGGTAATGTTCACAGTGAAGTAACTACGGGTAGACACAGCAATAAACATGAATAGAGACTATTTTGGTAGCAATGGAAAGCAGACATTATGCCGACATATATTTTTATTTTGTATGAACCACCCATAAAATGAATTAGCAGTAATAATGTTTGAAGACACAATTTAGCTGCACGTCCTATTTGTTGGCAATGGCCACTTGTGATTGGTTGCCAATTGTCAGTGATGTATCAGTGTCTGTTGCTAATCAGCTACATTTAAAAAAAATATTTAATCTGCCTTTTTTATTTATTAATCTTTTCTGTTGGCTGGAAAAGGTAGACAATTTAATGAGAAAGGTAACAAATTATTGGCACAATACTTTGTTATCCCCTATGCACAACATTATATTTGAAGCCATTTTCTTGTATTTCCTCGCGATGAAAGAATTATTAGTAACATCATGTGTGCAAAATGAAACATAATTTCTTCATAAAGGGCTCTTGAGCTTAGATTGTAATGCACCATGGAGCATTACGTATAAAATACAATTTTATACTAGAGGCCTCTGTGGCAAATATTCCAAGATTGACAAACTTCCTATGCAATGATTTGGTTAATTTTGCACTAATGGTCCTCTGCAGATACCACTCCTACCAGGATAGTAACCTTAATCTAATTTGTTTGTGTTTAGGTTGTAACGCAGCCTAGACCATAGTAGTAGTAGCACAATGAGCATGAAAGTAGGATATCCAAAATATTCTGTCGTATGGTAAAGTTTTACAGTGTTCAAGCTACAGTTTAACTTACATCAAAACAAAAAATTCAATGATTATTGACAACAATAGGGAGTTATTGTTATTATCGTATGCCAATATGTACAATAAGAGACATGCACAATCAAATAACTATATCTATACATTCAAGCCATCTTCTGGCAGCTGGTCCAGCTTGATGCAGTGTGAAAAGGCTTACAGATAATCTTCTTGCTGGACAGTCCATCACAATGTGGTCAGCAGTTTGTATACCACCACAGTCACACAACGCATTTTCACGGAAACCCCATTTACGCAATGCTGCAATGCACACTCCGTGACCTGTGCAAAATCTATTCAATCAACACCAAAACAATAGTGAGTGGACAATACTCATAAACAGGACTGTGCTGCACTAAATAGTGTCAAATTAAAATTAATTTAATTGCAATGGAGCACAGGCTTCGATGGCAATTTCCCTACACCCCCAACTTCCCCTTATTACTACAGTTAATTCAGTTTATGGATCGTTCACACAAAATAAAAAAAATTGTGCCTCAGCATAATGTGTGCTTCCCATTGCCTTCAAAATAAATTTGTAATTTGTGGGCACTTGTTGTTTCTACATGTATTAACATTAAGCACAACTATGTTTACCTTAAATTAAATCCACAATTTAGTTATACTTTCTGGAGAGCATCGACGAAATAGTGGTTTGGGTAATGTATTCTGTTTATTTTAGCTTACTGTGCTTCTGAAAACTAAAGAAATAAATAACTAGTTAAAAACTAATATTACTTAATATTAATTCTGTATATTTTAATTTCTACATATCAGACAACTGAAGAAATAAATAGGCTAAGCCCACTCTGATAAAAAAATCAAAGAGTAGCAAGATTATATTTTGTGAATATTTCTTGAAAGCAGTGCTCATTTAAAATGCTGAATGATCTGTGGCACCTATTTTTTCCCCAATTCAGAAACTATTATCATTTCATGCTATGTTCCCTGGTCATGTTGAATCACAAGATCTTGTAGAGTTTAAGCTAGACAAAAATTTGCAAATTATGAAAATACCATCTAAATGAGGGAAGTAAGAAAGAAAGGCACTCCGAATTCAGTTAGTCTCATCAAATAATACTGGAGTAAGTTCTTGCAGTAAAATAAAAAGTAAGGAGGTCTAGATAAATCTGGAGACAATACAATCCTAATTTTAAGCAAATTTTCAGAGAAAAGGAGTAACAAAAGGAACAAATACACAATAAAAACTCTTGTTTTATTTCATGTATAATCAATGTACAACAGTGATAAGAAATTTATCACTTGAAATGCAGTGCTGTATTTACTGAAGTAATTAAACACCTGAAAAAGAAAATAATAAATTTATTTTAACACTCGTAATACATTGGATATTACTATTAAAAGATACACCAAATTTCAAAATTTGGACTTATTGCACTTCCTACTACAATATTTGTTTCAAATTTTTGGTCCAGAAAATGAATGACATTCAGATGTTCTGTAGCTAGTTAAATAGCAATATACTCCTACAGAGTAGTCACTTTAAAAAAATATGATAAGCCCAGTATTGCTGTAATCCTTGCAATCATCACATACATCTAAGGATCCCCAAGTGCTTCCTTCTTCAACATTTTGCCAATGAAAGGATTCTATCACCTGCAACTGTTATCACATCTTCATTTGACTAAAAAAAATATATATTTTGTAATTAATTTCTTAAGATTTCTAAAACAGATGGAAGAAGGGTACAAGTCCAGTGAATAGGATGGATGTTCCAACAATTCATACTTCAGATCCCAAAATTTTTCCATTGTCAAATCACACCCATGAGCAGATATCTTGATGAAAATTTTTTTCTTTTGTAATGCAGTTCACTTTTCACTTTTTTTTCATCACACTGTTCTAAAAGTTGTGTATATCCACCAGTTATTGTTTTAATCCAAACTAGGTTGTTGTTGTTATTGGCGCTTTAGGGCATATCGAAAGTGTGGTCAGTAGGGCCCTAACAATAACCAGTGTAGCATGTGGCAAATTACTGTCTGCATGGTCGACAGTAAAGAGGTCGACAACACAGACACAAAATAAAATACAATGAAATGAAATATCAAAGTGTTGGCTGTAAAGGGGCCATAATTACTGCAAACTTTAAAAACTATGTCTGGCTGGCTGTAAAGAGGCCAACCAAATTTAATAACGTAAGACTAATATTTAAAACAATACCCATGTACATGGATGAATGGCTGCATATGGGCCACCCAACCTTCTAAAAATCTAGGCCGGCCTGCCCAAAACTATTGGGACAAGACTGGCCAGTGAACAAAATTTTAAAACCTTAATCCACATTGCCCATCGTCATCATTTAAAATAAGGAACAGATTTTTGGCTAAGCCAACATCTGTCCTTAAATCTAAAAACAGTAAACAATCGGTTAAAATGTGGTGTACCATCAAAGGTACACCACAAGCATCACTTTCTGGTGGGTCCTCCCGGCGGAGAAGAAAGCTATGTGTCAGAGGACTGTGCCCTATGTGGAGGGGTGCAAGGTGAACCTCATCTCACCTCACCCACTGGAGCAGCTCCACGGCTGAACAGTCGGTTTGACCAGCCGGAGCTTATTATGCTGCACTTCCAGCCACTGCCTCTGCCATACATCAAAGACTGTTCTTTTTGCCGCCAAGGCAAGGTCTGACTTTGGGACAAGAGCATAGTTGATTCCGACCTTGTTGTAAGCTAACTTGGTAGTTATATCGGCTGTCTCGTTCCCCCTGATTCACAAGGCCCAGTACCCAGCAGAATAAAATCTCCTTTTCATAAGATTGGAAGGAAAGGAGAATGTCCTGAACCAAACGGTCTGCTAGGTACATGTTTAATAACACCTCAATATAACTGAGGAAATTGCAGCATGTAATGTACTTCATATCATGATTTATCTCCATATGCTGGCAAGTCCACTATCCTCAGTCCTTGAACCTGTTGACACGAGGAGGGTCTGAACGCGCATCAAGACAGTACACTCGTTCCAGTCCACTAGCATCGTGTAAACACTGGCTAAAACTATTCAGAGTTTGGATATGACTGTATATCCTCACTGCTACTGTTTGAGAGCAACAGGCTAGAGCGGACAGTGTTTCGGACCAACACAGCTACTAATCCTTTAGCTCAATCACCGTCGGTATCATCCTTCCTCTATACATCATACCCTCTTAGCACTAGGTGGTGTTGGTCTAAAATGTGTCTCTTGTAAGCAGAGACACATTGGTTTAGACCATACTTAGAGTTGTAATTGTTCTTTGTGAGCTGTAAACCACTGCAGTATGGGAGCTATCCTACCTAATTAGCCTCCCAGACTGGGTGGGTTTTCACTCATCTAATGAGGAACGGGACTAGGTTCATCCACAAGCATTTCAGAATCTTCAGAGACCTAAGATACAACAGACATACCCAACTCTGTTAAAACCTCCAAGGACCCTCGTTTTTTCCCCCCGAGAGGTGAAGAGGAGGATTTTACAAAACAGAGCCGGGTCCATCTGTTTGAACTTCTGTTGTTCTTCCATCGCACTGATAGAAGCAGTTACTGCTTCTGCTGCAAATGGTTGAGTAATGCTAGTTTTGGAAGCAGTTGTTGTTGCTGCTGGTGGTTTTACCTTTGAAACTGCTGTTTCAGTGGTCGAGGTAGCAGACGTTTTGCTACTGATGTCCGTGGTCTTGGGTGTAAGACCTTGTTTAGCACCACATTTCACATTTGCATTCACATGAGCACGCTGTACTTGTGCTCATGTCTGCAATGGACATCTCAGTAGCAACACTTACTTTCCTGAAGGGAGCTGAAGCCATCTTGGCAAAGCTAAATGCAAAAATGGGTGCGGCTAACACCTTAATTTTCTTATTTGCCCCACCATAAGGTATTCGCTCAACAATCCCAGTTCCAGGCTGGATTGGCTTCGGAACAGTTTACACACACCTGTGGTAGGTGCAATCAATACCGGGCTCATGTATAGCCATGCCACACTTACCACAGGTGGGGTTGCCCTTGTAGTTCACCATTGAATGACCAAACAGCTGGTATTTAAAGCAGCACATCGGGTCTGGTACATTCAGATGCAAGAATCCAGCTTATATTGACTTAAGCAAAGTTGAAATGTCGAATGTCAGGACAAAGGTGACAGTCTTTTCAATACTGTCATTCACCCTTTGTGTGATCTGACATACCACAACCACTTTTTCACTATCCCATTCCTTAAAGAGCTGATCTGTCCCTAAGTCCATTATATCACAGCAGATGATGATACCCTTGCTGCAATTTAGGGACCTGTGGAGATTGCATTTCACGGCAAGCTTATCACAATTAAGGAGTTGGAAGGCCTGCCTGCTGGTACATGTTTCCAGCAACAGCGTCTTGTTCCTCAATTTTTTTTATTGACTTTATGGTCCCTACCAGACCTTCCAGTCTTTTGTTAATATAAGAGTGGGATACCTGTTTGAAGGATTTCTCGCTTCAAGACATAATAATAAAAGCTTTTTCAAAGACCGCTTTTCCATTATTCTCTTCTGCACTACCAACAGGAGGGCAAGCAATCCTGGATCTTTTCTATTTTTTGGGCATTTGAAGGCCCTTGTGGTCCACCTGAGCCACAAGGGGGATGTAAGATTATTGTGTTGGGGATTTTGGCCCCATGAGTTCAGAGGAAACTGGTCAAGCAGCGGGGAGCCCCCGTATAACACCGCCAACCTGTTACAACAGGGGTGTGGCAGGTGCCCCTGGGCTTGCATGCTAGCAAGTGGTTCACCTTACCATCCATTTTACCGCCTAGACAAGTAACTCACCTTGAGGTTGAGAGTGATCCAGGCGATGAAGCCAAGATCCCTGTTCTCCTAGACACACAACTTTACACTGTCATGTCCTATGGTGGTCATTGAAGTGAATATGCCATGCTTATCTTCCAAGCATCTACCTCTATAACTACCTGTGGTTTGTGTATATATATTAAGTTATAATACTCTATTAATTTGATGATTATACTTCTATGGTCAGTCCCTATACACAGTGCCTCCAAGCTATTCATTCTTTGATTCGCATATCCATTGCAATTTTACATGCCAAACAGCAAATTTTCTTACCTTCTGAAACTATTCAAATTTTGTATATTAATCCATTATTGCATCTACTCACATCAGAGCCAAGCAATCTAATGTCAATAATACTCTTTCTGCCATATTCTTTTCTGTTCCTGCCCTTTCTACTGATCCTAAAAATAACTTCATGTCAATGCCTTATATTTTAGTGTTTCCATCTTGCCTTTATTCTGTGATGCTTCCTGAAGCTATATCATAATCTGGCACAACTTGTGAGTTGCATTGTCCAGCAGACTAACTTGGAGACTGGTATGGCAAGATTAGCTGTACCAACTGTATCAGTTCAGTTGTTTTTGTTTCTTGCTTCTAGCTTCACCTAATTGACATTGAGTTCATTAGAGGAAGGAAAGGACTAGCAGTAAGGAATGAAAAGGAATTCAGCCATGGCATTTTGAAGGAACCATACCAACATACACCTGGAATGAATTGGGGAAACCATGGAAAACCGAAATCTGTAAGGCCAGACAGAGATTCGAACCTGCGTCCTCCTGAATGCAAAGCCAGAATGTTATGCTGAGCAGTATAGTGGCATATACAAAACTAATAAGAGAAAAGTACCCCTCACTAATGGGAAAAAGGACATATAAATCAACATTGTCTAGGTGGAGATACTAGAAATGAGAAGAAGATAAGAAGATGGACATCATGAGAGAAAATAATGTGTGTTCAGTCTGGAAAACATGTTCGTTGTAGTCAAATGTAGAATAGTCATTGCCAAATTGCACTTCACGATGTATGGGAAACCTTACAATTAAGACCCCATGCTTCTGATAGCATTTCTTATGAAACTGAAATAGCCACAATGTCCTAAGTAAACATTAATCTTGTACACTTTCAAACTTTTGAAACTTCAATGTGAATAAAATAAATCTCTAGATCTATTATACAACACTTAAAGCCTTTAATGTAATATTAATACATAGCACAATTACTCATTTACAGATGTGAATGTAACTACACAAGGTCAAGTGAGAAAAACAATGTTCTAAACTAAAAATTCAGCACAATGAAACTACTCACTATTAGAGAACATCTTAGGCTTAATACTCACAGTTAGAAGAGTGCCTGTTTAAAAAACACAGCAATCAAAAATGAATGTACTTACCAGCTATGAAGATTTCAGAACAGCGTTGAAACCATTTCACCAAGTTACTAGTCAGGTCTTTGGTTGTTGTGAATTCTATTTGCTTAAGTGTAGACCATAAAGCAACATCAGCAATTGAAGGAGTTTCTCTTCCGAAGACAAAACCAGACTTTCCCACTTCAGCACTGATAGCACGTATATTTTGTAACTTGTCCTTTTTGGTTTTACATTTTACAATATAATAACATACATCAAGCAGTTCATCTATTTTTGCCTGAGTACAGTGATTCTCATTTAATTCATAGTTATGACAATGTGGGCCAATTCTGCTTAAAAACCTGACAATATTTGATTCACCACAGACCGTTGAATGATTTGCAGGTGAAATAACCAGTTCAGTATCTGCACCAACTGCAAAAAAGGGAACACTTTAGTACATTTTGCAACAGATATGTCCTTTTTACTAAAAAAAAAGAAGAAGCTAGCTGGGCCTGTAACTTTTCAATACAGAATTTGAGTTTTTGTGGTGTCAATTCACAGGTAAATGATCAAAACAATATTGGCTAGGCAGCAAAAAGCAGAGGAGCAGTGCTTTTTTCCCTTTTCTTGGATCTCCTCCTGTCCTTCTAAATTTTAAACTTTACTCAAGTGTTTGAAACATATTTGTACATGTCATCAGTTTCTACCATTCCTTGAACTTGCAATTAATTGGTAAGATTTTATGGTCATGGATGATCCACTGGCATACTTCTTTGTAAGCAATATGTGAAATAATGCCATCTGGAGTGTGTTCAAATAGTTTGCTATAAACTATGATACAAAACAGCTTAGAGAATCACTAAGTTGATCTGTTACAGATTATACAATTTAAATATACCACCACTGCAGATACAGAGCTAACCATGGTAAACAATTTGAGTGTGAGAAGGATTGTGTCAGACTATATCAAATGCATAGACACTGTTAGAGAACAATTAAATTAGCACACTATTTTATTTCTTGATGTGTTGTTTACACATTGAAACATAAAAGAAGCTAATATTGCATCAAAATAGTTTCATTTTCCTTAATATCATTAATATGTATAGTTTACTTACAATGGTTGATTTTTTCATAGATCCATGAACACACATCCACACTTACAAAATCTGAAGCTTTGCCTTTTTATCACAGATGAAACTTTTATTGCTATGTTATAAAACTAGGGGAAGGGGATGGGGGGGAGAGATTATAAATAAGGATGGATAAAAAGTTACTGAGGATTTAAAAAAAAAGAGAGATTTTAACTGACTGGCTTAGTGAGATCATTAGGGACAAGGAATCAGTAGTACCAGGGTGTAAATTGGAGAATGAGCTTATCCACACAATTAGAAATGAACAGATTAAAAAAATGTGAAATTCATCCTGAGGATATCATGAAGGAACTAATAAAGCTAAAAAAAAAAAAAAAAAAAAAAAAAAAAAAAAAAAAAAAAAAAAAACACAAAGGGATTGGCGAAGATATTACTATGGATCTCTTAAAAACAGCAGGACGTGACATTCTCTCCTTATCTTGAGGCATTATTTAAATTGAATCTGGATACTTGTCGATGATTACCAGATGACTAGAAAACCGTCTATAAAAGAGGGTCAAACATTACAGGACAATCACTTTGCATTAGTGGTAGGTAAATTAATGGAGAGATTGATATGCAACCACATCAGAGGCATCAGTGAGAAATGTAAGTAGTTTTCTAGTCGACAACAAGGCTTTAGATAAGGACATTCATGTGAATCTTATTAATAGTCTATATTCAAGTTATTTCGGATGAAATGGACAAGAGAGATCAAACTGATGGTGTGGCACTAGATATTTTTATGGCTTTTCAATAAGGGCAAAATAAGGTAAAAGCTATTGGAATGGATGAGAAGATGATTTGCTGGGTGGAAGAAATTTTAAAAGATAGAACACAAAAAGTTAGGGTAGGAAATGCAGTATCCAGAGAATTGGAAGGAAACATGGGAGTTCCACAACGTAGTGTATTGGCACCATTGCTACTCCTTATCCTAATGAATGATTGTGTTGATGGTTTACTATCAGAAATTAGGTCATTTGCAAATGACAGAATGCTATATAATAGATTAAAAACGTAGAAGACCATGAACAGCTGCAGGGTGATCTGGACTGGATATCTAGCTGGGTAGGTCAACATGGTATGAAGACAAATGCAAAGAAGAGTCACCTGATTAGATACACAGATAAAAATCTAAAGTGTGATTGCAAGGTGGGGAAAGAATTGCTTATTGAAGATTTGATATGACCTTGGCATAATAATTGATAAACTCAACAGAGCAGGAAACATTGGACAGGTAATAGGAAAAGATTTCAAAATCCTTCACTTTTTCGAGAGAGTAAGGAATTGGGTTACAAAACTTTGGTCAGACCATTGCTTGAATTTAGTGGTGTAGTATGGGACACATTTTAGATATCAAATACAGGAGTTGGAGGGGACACAGTGTAGGGTTGCTAGACTTGTCTCTGTAAATTACCACACAACGCAATCAGTAACTGATATGATAAAGGAACTGGAATGGTATTAAATGAAGCATAGGAAGAGGATCATGGGAGTGTAAAAAAGCATATATTGGTGATGTATCATGAAAAGATATTGGTGGAGGTGAAAGAATTGGACAGCTGCATGAAAGGGAAAAGATTGGACTTGATTTGAGGCATAAGGGAGTGGAAAGATTTTCTTTCATAGGTAAGGGGGTCAGGAATAGGAATAAGTTACCAAGAGAAATGACAAATAATTTACCAAAAAATGCTAAAAAAAATAATTAAAATTTAAATTTGTAGAGGGCATAAGTATGTGGGTACAGGAAAGGGGCAAAATGGATGTGTAGGGAAATTGTCACAGAAGCGTGCACTCCACTGCAATTGAACTAAATTAAATAAGTTTCAAATCTGAATAAAAAATATCCTAAATGTCAACTGATGACAATATTAAATGGATAGATCCTATTATGTAACAATTAAATCAGTGGAACTTTTATTATTTCTTAGCATGTGGTTGTCATTGAAACATACCATTAGCTATCACTTACATAACACACTGTGGCATTATCTTCTGATATCAGCATATATTAATACCTATATTATTGGAAATGTTTGAAGAAACCAATTCATTTGTCCCGGTCGCCAATAATTCTGTGTATTAATATACTTTATTGTTCAAAGGAGAATCACAAAATAAAAAAGAAATAAACTTTGAAATATTAATGGAAAGTTTAATTAAATGTTTGAAATCATACAAACACCAATTTGAATCGCAACATTTATCAGATTTGGATTTTAGCCAAGGTTGCGAGATTCATAGTTAAATAGTTCACATCAACAAATTGAATCATTCACACGTGTACAGCATGTATACATAATGAAATAAGAAAACGGTTTAACAAATCATCACATATGTGCACTTCAAGAGAGTTTGCACAGGTGAAAAAAAAAAAAAAAAAAAAAACACTAAAAGCCTGTCAAATAATCTCCCAAAGTCTTTCGCCCCTTTGGTCGGTTGGGCTCACGCGTAACACGTCTGATTAACAGCATTGCTCCAGCAAGACTGCCAGTAGCTGGGGCTCACATGCACCATTTCCTGAATTCACAGCCAATTCTTAACAAATTTCTGGGAGCCAGCATTCATCCATGGTCTTCCTGATACTTGCATGGACACGCAGGAAGTTTACCTGTGAGAATACTTGCAGTGGTAATTTAAATGTAATAGCCAATGTATAACTTCTCGGTCCATTAGGTTTAGATCTGGCCTACAAAATACCCCCTCAAGATTAACATAATATTTTGGATAGTCTAGGCAAAATGGCAATGATAAAATTCTAAAAAAAAACTACCCCTTCAAAATATTTTACTACAAACTTCACTCCCATTCAGTCACAAACAAGTTACAACATCAGGTTCCTATCTAAAATACAATGCTAAGTATCAATTAACTGGTGAGGGAGGTACAATACATGTCTCGAAACAGTTCTTAGAAAAAACACATTGAAAATAATTTAAAAGAAAGAAAAAAAACACACACACACACATCAAAACTGATTCATAATCAAAAGGGAAAACACAATAAACTGAAATCATTTAACACAATACAATGTATGATTAAAATTGAAGTGTATTTTGTGCAATGCTGTAACAGGTCGATTTTAATAATTGCAGAGTATTTTTGGGAATAATAATATATAAATAATGGTAATGAACTATCGGCGACATTCGCGGGCAGCGAGGCGCAAGTGAGCGCCCGGCGTAATATGTCGCAAGAACGTCAGCTGGAAATCGAGGTCAGCGAGCAAAGCTATGGAAGCCAGGCTCGTGGAGAAGCTTCCAGAGCATGCTAGCTGTCAGGTTATTGCCCATAGAACAGGGACAGTCTATGCAACTGGTGACATATAAGCACGGGCCAACCGGGGCTCGACAGGAGCAGGAGGTCAAGTGTTAGTAACCACACAGTTACTATGCTGCACTGAAGACCGAGCAAGAATTGAAGACCAGCCGCACCCTCGCTAGCCAGCCAGCCAGCCAGCCAGCCGAAACCATTCTAAGTCCAACACTCTTTCATATTGGCAAAGTGCTTGGAACCTTGCTCGTGGCAGTTGGATAATTGTAACAGCCTGCTTAGGAGAGAATAAAACTGTCTATGCACTTAGCCTCTTTCCTTGAAGTCAAGCCCGAGATATTAAGCTCAAAGCAAATAGACCGTTCAGCTAGCCTAAAGCTGAGACCGGAGTACCAGCGACGGGAGGAGCAGCCACATTCGTCACCAAGTAAGTGTCTGGCAAACGCTCACAACCACTGGCCTAACCTAGCCATCCTGACGCATAAACAGCGGGCTCAAATATAATAAGACAGACCCATTACAATGCAATGATTCTTCAAGTCCATAGTTTGAAGGGGAAATTTGCATGCACACTAGAAATGTCTGTGAGCACCTTAACACCAAATTCTCTCTTTCGTTTAGTGCAAAATTCCACAAACAGAATGTTACACCACAATTAGAATCAATAACAAAGGAATAACAGTAAAATATTAATTCTAAATCACAAACAAAACAAAAAAAAAAAAATCATCAAACTTTATCAATCTCTTGAAGACACAAATAACCTTTAAAATGGTCCTTTGATATGATCATCATTCTCATTTAATACTAGGGTCCGTAAGTATATATATTTGTTCATAGTAGTAAGCAATGTTTTGCTGTTAATGACAAAGAAACAAAAATATTTCATAACTTATGAGGGTATCCTAATATTAATGTTTGAAAAAGGATTGACTGTTACATTTCAGCAAATGATTAATACTGCTTGTCTCAACCTGTGTGCTGAGCAATGTAGTGGTAATTTTTCATGATGCAACTAACATTTAATGCAATTGATCAAAGTTTAATAATTAACAATGTTGAAGAGAAAAAATATACTTCCTGAGACATTATCACCCACAACTGCCTTCTTGAAGTCCATTTAGGTACTAAACAATTACATAAGGCGACTGAACAAACTTAGTTGACACCATCTCACCACTTGATCCTTGAACACTGCTCAAAGCTTGCAAAAATGTTAAATACATACATTTGTAGTAACTAGTCTTATCCCTTTTTTTGTATCTAATTACAATGCAAATTAATACTAACAGAAACTTTTAATTTTAAACAACATGTTTCCTTATAGCCACAATTTATCACATCTAGCTAACAAGCTTAGCTTTGTCCCTCTACACCAGTGTTTCCCAACCTTTTTTGGGTCATGTCCCACTTTCAACATTTTTTTGCCCCCCATACATAATTTTTAATAAATAAATTATTTGTTAGTAAAGAAACTGATATAGGATGGTTTTTGAAAGAAAATACTTTAATATTATCATAAAACACAGTAAGTAAAATTAAAAAAACATATAATCAAATACTAAAATTCAAATTCAAAAGATTTATAATAAACATTTATTATGGCAATTTAGTGTGATCCTTTTAAGAATTTGCTTTTTTGCTATATTTTGTAACCATATCTGGCATTGCGTTTAAATAACCCAAAGAGAAAGCGGTAAAGTCGCATCAAGTCAATTTCTAAATTGCCCCCCTAAAAAAACCAAATTGCCCCCCTGTGGGGCGTGGGCCCCACGTTGGGAAACACTGCTCTACACCAACAAAATTGTTTCTTCCTCTGTTTCCAGAACATTCTTTCACAACTATCCATAGCAAACAACTGTCTACCTCTAACTTCTTTAACAAAAGAGAATGATTCCCCAAATTTGCAAATATAGTGCAAACTTAATTTCACAATTCACTGTAAATTTTCACCACTGTTCCCAGAATTCTCTTCTATGCCATAAATATCAACAAGTAGTCTGCTGTCATCTCAAAATTCAACAAAACAGGTTTTTCATCAATATTCAAATTATCTTTTATTGGTAAGTATAAAACACTTTGGACCCATTCACCACTAGTTACATTAATTATTATTTTCATTTACTTTCCACAAAGGTTTATCATTTAGTTCAATTCCACTTGTGTCGGTGTTTGGCCAAATATTTTCTATTTGTTTGTCTTCTATATTCACCCTAACAAGCATAGTGACCAAACCTTGTTCACCTTCTTTTAGAAAACCCTCCAGACTTTCCCTTATCTTCAAATCATCTGCTTTAATTTTAGATCTTCTAGAATACCACTGAAACTTTCATTAACATCTTCCCCAATCCTTGACCCCAATAGTCCTCTATAATTCTTTCCAAGTTGGTTATTTTGTTCCCTAATTCAGCTCTAACTCCATTTGTCAAGTCTACCATAGTTTTATGTGTCTCCTCTGTATGATTTTTAAAATTATGCTGGATGTCAACTGCTCGATTTTCAAATATGTGCTGGATAACAGTTGCTTGAATTTTAAGTTTGTGCTGAATCAAATTTATCCTGAATGTCAACTGACAGGTTTGATAAAATTATGAAAATCTTCATTATAATGTTGGAATTATCCTTGTTAATATTTGCTGGACCTTCAAATATTGATGCATTAATGGTGAGGATGGGAGAGCAAGTTTCATAGTTTGTTTGAATACCTTCACGAACCACAAAACTGTTTTCCTTACTAATTTTGAAAATTTGAAATAAAGTGGACTTAAATGAGTCTCCCTGTAACTGTAAAAATTTATTTGCACTTATCTTTTGATGTTCCACATCACCAGTGAATCATCCTATCTTGTTCTAATTAGTTGTTTGTTGTTGCTATACTGATTTCCGCTACTGTTCTCCTCATCTTCTTTAGTTTTGAATCTTTTAGCCAGTTGCCACTCCAAAAATATGTCGATATACCATTATAACTTTTTTCTTGTCACTTTATTCATAGGTTGTGAGAGTCCTGTCGCCATGTGGCATTATCTTCTTGTCAATGGAAAGTTTAATGATATATTTGAAATCCTACCCGGTCTAGTTTGAAACACATCATTTAACAGACATCGATTTTACCCGAAGTTGCGAGATTCATAGTTGAAACAGTTCACATCAAGAAAACTGCATCATTCACAAGTGTCCATCATGTATCTATACTATTATAAATTTGTAAGCAGGCTGCGTGTGTCTCATTATTTGAATAGGAGCCACGCAAAAACTACCGCAGCAGTTTGGATGGTGTTTTCAAATCTTTAGAGCTAACGGTCACAACTGAAATAGCAAATGACTTATATGACCCAAGGTACGGAGGGAATAATTAAATACAATTCTAGAGATGAAATTATGAGATACAGATAACACTATAACTGAGATGTTCACTCCTTGCACAAAAATATCACACAACTTAATTTAGAATTCTGTTTAATATTTTGACTTTGAATATTTAGTTTTTCAGTTTTCTTGAATGCTGTAAACGGAATACCTGAATCAGATGTTAAGCATTACTAATAATGATGTTTAATTTACTGTAAAAATCATGCATTTGACCAAAGACAAATATCTCTGGATTGTATATATCTGTGTTTGGTTATAATTTCACAGTTTTATCTGTTCTGATAAATGTAATTATACGGAATTCATTACTCAAACCACTACATAATATTTTAACTCTTCAATGCAACAGAAGTGTAATATTTACAATAAGTAATTTTATGCTCAATATAGATAGTAAAGGGTTTTAAAGATACTGGGTCGCCGAAATTTGATGGTGAATAGTGTAAGATAATTCGAAAGTAAAGAATAAAATTGTGTGTTACATCGCTTACCGGTAGTTCTCGAGAAATCGAAAGACAAAAATCAGTTATATGTGTAGTTCCTTGTGCCTTTTGCGATGTTTTTAATCTGTTCCAGACTGCATTTCGACCTAACCACAACCACAAGAAGACAAAAAGAATAAATGTTACATTGTGATACTGTCAATATATTATTGCACGTGTATTATTCCTCTTGCTGTGCAAACTGAAGTTGTATTATGAAATTAATTGTTATAATTTACCCTACACGTACTTTGAATCCTGAAATTGACAATGTATTTAGCGATGCATTTCATGTGTTTAGGTGTATCTGCATTGTTTGATTTTGAAGAGCCAATACCAGTGGTCTATAGATTGTGGTTAGGTTGAAATGCAGCCTGGACCAGAATGTTTTTGCAGCAACATGAGGCATGGTTATTTCAGTTACTAATAGTAATTAATAAGCTACTTTAGTGAGAGCCAAGGCAAGAAAATGTTACAAAAAGGATTTAACCAGCATTTAAAAAGACTGTCATTGGATTTGCAGCGCTGGTGGTATCTAATAGATACATGTCACTCTCACATTTTGGCATTTTTAATTTAATTTGTGAAGACTTGTCCGAAAAAGTAGAGTGCAAAACGTGAAGAGGACATTATAACGAAGCAGTTAAAACAAAATTCAACAGGTCAGTACCAGTTTCGGGCAGGTGGAGAATGTCCCCTCCCTCCCATAAGCTGCTTTAATGAGTGCCATTTCAGTGATGACGTGTATTCCCGGAAACAAAACAAACGTAGTGCATGTCCAGCCTATACTTATGTATGGCGTTGGCGAGATGTTTTTTTTGGTCCAGGCTGCATTTCAACCTAATCACTTAAATTTTGAGATACCATGAAGAGACTGGTGTATATGCATAGAACTCATTAAGCAAGAAATACGTGTTGCTACCCACGGCATAGGAATGTACACATATAGTATTACGAAAATTTGCCAGAGATTTCAGATTCGTTATTGCAAATGCTATCATTGGCGGCAAAGATATTTTTAGAAATGACCGTTCGCTACTGCCAACACTACCGCAGTCGGTAACTTTTATTTTGGTTCATGACTAAGGCACATTTCTTTTAGCCTTGATATTCATTTTTAATTTCAAGAAAAGTGTTTTCCAAATTTCTGACAGAAAAGTGAACTAATTCTTGATACGTTTTTATTATGTTTCATCTAATTTTAATTTCTTATTTTTAATATATTATACTGTGTGAAAATATAAATATAACAAAAAACTTTTGAACTATAGTATGAAAACCGAATCTAAGGTAATAACTAAACGAAAGGAAAATATTTAAACAAAATTTGTATTTTTTTTGCTTCTTCAAGTTAATATTTGGTACTAAAACAAAAAAAGGGTATTTCTATACACACCAAACCCTGTGCATGCGAAGCAGCAGGTAAATGCTAGTACATAATAAAATAAGAAGATGGTTTAACTTTAATGTGCACGAATATATCACTCCAATCCAAACAATGAGAATATTACGTGACTCCGTCCAATGTGTGTGCTTGTGTCACAGAACATGCATGAGGGCAACGAGAACCGAGATTATTCGGATCTGGTTGTGTATACATGCGCTTCGTGCAATGGATATTTAGATACTGGCTATTCTTGTTGAAGAAAGAGTCCCTACGTATTATCAAAAATTACCCTAATATCACCAGAGGAATATACAAATGAAGATATGGGAAGAAATTGGAGTTTAAATGACTCTACCATGTAATTATATTACTTATTTGATGGAAATACCAAAATAAAAACCTATTATTTTTATAAAGTACAAGTGACTGAAGCTTATATAGCCATGGTAAAATCTTTCAGAGAAATGTAAAGGTGCTGCAGACCTTTTCTGAGCTCCAACAATCACGGAAACAATAACAATCGTACAAATACAATTAAAACTTACACAAAATTACTTGAAATCACTATGAAATGTTTTTAAATAAAAACAGAAAACATATACATGTACATGTATTATGAAACAAAACACTTTTAAACATTCAAAATATCACTCAAAACGTATTAGCTCACACAGTATTCTTAATTACAGTACTCCAATATTCCGCACATTCTATTGCATTTAATATATTCATAGCAGTCATTCAGTTCATTCAGACCAAGACTGTCATACCAATTTTGGAGATGGGCCACAATTTCGATTCCAAGTTAGCTTGTGGGCCACATAATATTTGCCTATAGTTACAATAGATGTTTAATTATAACGAACATATATGAGAAACAGTTTAATTAAAATTAAAAAGTAAAAACCACCAGTGAAACCTTTGCAGAGGTTTTTAAGCTAGCTTATTCTAGACCACTGCTGTTGGATGGCAAATGTGCCGGCGGGCCATTTAGTTTAGGCCATTTTAACCCATCAAAACACAAGACATTCATGGAATAATCATACAAATTTGCAATCAATTTCTTTGTTTCTCTCTCAACACAGATTCAAATTATTATGCGGACTGTAATTAGTGGCAACTAATCTTTGGCATGTAACAATGCATGTAGCATTATACATTAAGTTTGTTGTATTTTCAATAAAATTACGAAACTAGTACACACTGCATAATATTACGAACAAAACACCACCAATTTATAAAGATTAATTACAGTGTTGTTCATTTCAACTAATTTTTACCAGGCCATTAGTTAACTCGAATATAGCTGGAAATTATTTCAGCCGCCCTTTGGAATTACTTATTTTGTTTCAAATTTACAAGCAATTATTTTTCTCTTTATATAAAACTATTTTTAAGTGTACCAGTATATTTCCAGGATAAACTTAAACAGCTAATACATCATAAGATTAAAATAAATTAAAAAAAAGACATTTCCTCAAGTGCATATTTCCTGACTATCTTCCTCCATTTATATATAAACTTCATCCACAACCTGAAGGTAGATTGGATCCTTCAATAGAAGGCATTCTAAGCTATTGAATCAGATAGGATGGCCAGTTCCTTTCCTCTGGGACCTACAATTTATCGTGGAATCTGTACAGGTGTCTTCTTAAAGTTATGTACATATGTTTGCTGAAGCTAATTTAAATTTCTATTATTTACATTTTTTTTTTTAGGAAAATCATCTCTTTATTTTAACTGGTTTTTTTTTCTAAGTAGACTGTGTCCACTGATGATGGAATATAAGCCTGAAAATTTTGCCTATCTAAGGACTGAACATAGAAATTTATGTTTGTTCCTTCTTAATTAAAAAGTAAATAAATATGTATTAAGCAATTAGTGTTGTATTTTTTATATATATATATATATTCACTAACATCAAGAAAAAATGGAATGGGTTGTGGGATACAACAGAGAACTGGCGACAGAGTTGCTAATCTGCTTTCATTGGATGGGGCGTCTTTGTGCCAATTCAGTTTGCGCGAATACACCTTGTCCATTAAAAGCAGATTCATGCGACCCTGCCACCAGTTCTCTGTTGTATCCTGCAACCCATTTGATTTCCTCTTGAAGCCAGTGAATATAACAAAAGAAGATGGAACATAATTCCGTAACACATATTTATTTACTTTTTAACTAAGAAAATAAATTTCTTTGTTTAGGCCCTAGCTCAGCAAAATTTCCATTCTCAAATCCTATCAATGGTGACATGGTCTATTTCGAAAAAATCTGTGTAAAATATTGACATGAATCTTTTCAAAAAGTTTAAACAATAGAAATTTTAATTAGACTGAAGAAAGTACATGCACACAACTGCAATAGGACACATGTTATCAGAAGCTGATACTTTATTTTTATCAATCATATGTTCCTAATTTTTCTGTATATATATAGGTTATCAGGAAACAAAGGCACTCAAAGCGGATATATTAAACAAGTTGGCTGCCAGTCGCCAGCTTGCAGCCTTCTCACTCCTACTGATGAAGAGCCAGGGGCTCGAAAATTATATTCTATGTGTGTTCGTGTGTTTTTTTCGTGTACCAACGCCGCAGGAATACTCTTCTACACACAAAAAAAGTATACTATTATTTCCTGGTTACTCTCTCTATATATATATTAAACAATAGGATAGGATAAAAACCACCGCTTAGCATAGAAGAGGATTCCTGCGGCGTCGATAAACAGTAGTAGTGAGATGCATGTTGGAGGCCGGCAGCCAACTGAGCAAGCCCGCCAGGCCGGTAGTTCATGGTGGCGGAGGGGTGGAAACAACATGGCGGGGAGAGAGGGTGGGGGGGAAGAAAGGGTGGGGGGAAGAAAGGGTGGGGGGAAGAAAGGGTGGGGGGAAGAGAGGCATAAACTATAAAATACTAATAAACAGATAATAAACCATAGGTACCCATCGCGGAAGCGCAGTAGGTGTCAGCTGATGGTCCTAAATTGCCCATTAATGGATGTATGTGCAAAAAAACTGAGAAATATGCAAAAACAAAATCATTTTTTTCTAAAAAAATTGGAAACATAAAATTAAGCTAAATTTTGCTATCTTAAATTTAGTCCTAGTGGTTGTCTGGTGCCCAGTTGGTACTGATACACCAGTTCCCACCTTCTGAGTTTCGAAATGCTGCTTCTGTCCAAGAGGAATCTGATGGCGTGGACCGCAAAACATGTTTTAAGATTGTTGGTGCCATGAGTGGTGGCACGATAAGATACAGGGTTGTCAGGGTTCTGGGTGAAAACCGATTGTCTGTGTCCATTCATTCTGATGGCTAGTGGATTTGTTGTCAGACCAATGTAGGAGGTTGGGCAATGGTTGCAGGTGAGTTGATATATAAGGTAGAAGGATACACATGTGGCCAGTCCTATGATGTGAAGCTTTCCCCAGTTGCGGTGTTGGTAAAGGTGGAAGGCGGGTGCATACTGCACAATTTGCAGTAGGATCTCTTGCAAGGAAACGAATCTTGGGGCTGCCTTGGAGGCTGGGGGGCCCTGTGTATATGGACTAAGAGTTGGTTGAGGTATGGAGGTTTGCTGAAGCAGGTTCTGGGTGGGTGAGGGAGGATTTTTGGAAGGAGGTTTCTCATCTCGGGACAGGCTCGGAGGAAGTTAAAACCTTGTCACAGGACTCGGTTGACGGCTTCCAAACCCGGGAAATATCGGGTGATCAAATTGGGGCTATGGTTCATTTTTGAGAGTTGTGGGCTGTTGATAGGTTGAGTGGGTTATGATGTGGCCCATGAAACTTGTTTGTGAACTAAATCTGGTGGGCAATTGCGGGAAATCAGGACTTCATACTGTTGGAGGGCCCTGTTCATTGGAACATATGTGGCTCCTCCGAATGCCAAGGCTGTAGGGGAGGGAGCGTTTGATGTGATGAGGATGGCAGCTATCGTAATGAAGGTACTGTTGTAGGTTGGTGGGATTGATATAGACAGATGAGTTGATGTAGCCATTCGTGAGGGATAGGTTGACATCCAGGAAAGTGGCATGTTTGTGGGAGTAACTCCACGTGAGTTTCAGAGTGCTTGCGGTATTTAGTTTAATGAGGAAACTGAGTAGGTTGTCTTCCCCATGGGTCCAGATTATGAATATATCATCTGACCCACAAAAGGGGATTCAAATGGGATATATATATGAAATGGAGGATGCTAGTCAGATTATCTGCACCTAAGGAAATGTATTTTTAATTCATTTTATTCTTATAAAGCATTACCTATTTAACTTTAATTGAAAATACACTGCTACACTTAAAAATAATTTTGTGTTCAGAGAAAAATAATTGCTTGAAAATGGGATGCAAAAAAAGTAATTTCCAGCTAAATTCGAGTTAACTAATGGCTTTATATAAACTAAGTGAAATGAACTATGCCGTAAATAATCTTTAATAACTGACTGAGTTTTGTTCATAATATTATTCAATATGTAGTAGTCTTGTAATTTTATCGAAATAACAACAAACTTAATATATAATGCTGCACGCAATGTTATGAACCAAACATTAGTCGCCATTAATTACAATCCACGTGTTTGAGAGAGAATCGAAGAAATTAATTGCAAATTTGTATAATTATTCCATGAATGTGTTGTGTTTTGATTGACTAAAATGGTTTAAATGAAGTGAATGACTATTGTGAATGTATTAAAAGCAATATAGTGCATGGAATATTAGAGCACCATGATTAAAAATGTTACGTGGGCCATAATGTTTTGAATGAGATTTTGACTGTTTAGAAGTATTTGGTTTCACAATATGCTGTTTTCTGTTTCTATCAAAAACCATTTCCTGTTGATTTCAAGTAATTTGGTGTAAGTTTTAATAGTTTTTGTAGGATTAAGTTTTAACAGTTTTTGTATGATTAGTATTGTGTTTGTGATTGTTGGAGCTCAAAAAAAGGTCTGTCGGTGCCTTTACATTCTGAATAACCATCGCGTGAAGCGCGTGTTTATGCAACCAAATCCAAACTATTTCGGGTCTCATCGTCCTCATGTATGTTCGCGAAACCCTATCGCTCACAATAGATGGAGTCCCATAACATTCCCTGTGTTTGGATTAGAGCAATCTGTTCACGTGTATACAGGCATAGTCGCACATGCATTTTTTCGCGTGAACATGTATCCATTGGATGGCCAGCCTAACAAAGTTCCAGGATGCGCGAGCATCCAAGGTCTTCCTGATACTTGCACAGACTTGTGGCAAATTTAACTACAAGAATCCTTTTGGTGGCAATTTAAATGGAATAGCTGATGTATAATTTCATGGTGAATTAGGTTTAAGTCTGGCCTATAACATACTGCTATGTTTCACTACAAACAGTTTTGCTGCAATGGTTGGTTTTTTCTTGATCCAAGGACAAACATATCTAACTCCCAAAATGTGTGATTTTGGGGTGGTTTTGGCCTATGTATTACAGACAAAATATGTTATTGATCAGGATAAAAATATCAAACATGATAACTGAAGGCATAAGCTACCACTATGTGCAATTTTGCTGTAACCCATTCATTAGCCATTATGTGAGGCATGCACACAGAATAAGATTCCAAAATTTGCAGTCCTGGCTGCCTTATCATAAGCTACTATGTTAGTGATCTATGTTAACAGATTACATAAGCTGTCACTAAGTGTAGTTTTTTTGAAACATGTTCATTAGCTTTTGTGAGATGTGTGCACAGATGGACAAAAACTTTCAAATATACTGTTTTGTGTAACTGTAACATTGGAAAGCATGTTACCAATCTTGACAAAAGTATCCTACAAAATATAAGCTTCTTGGGCGTTCGGATGGATATAAACACAATGTCGAAATGTTGTGTTTATCAGACACTATCCGGCTGAACATTCAAGAAGGCTATATTTCATCAGTATGCTGGAAAGTTTCCAGTCACACAAAATATCCAATATGTTAAATGGTGATGTACTCTAAAACTGTGTGCAGTTTTATTAAAATCTGTTCATTAGTTTTTGTTTAATAAACTCACAAAAAAATTCAAAATTTCTGATTTTGATCTCTCTGTATCATAAAGAAGTGTGTTACTAATCTGCATAAAAAGTATGCTATATCATAACCAGTATCACAAGCACGTAGTTTGATTAAAATCTCTCTATTAGTTTTTGTTTGTTGTATGAATATAGACTGACAGACAAAGGTAATAAATTTTTTTTATGGTTGTGGCACATTAAAATTACTATTTTTGAAATACATTTTCTACAATTTTATTATATAATGACAATGAAAGTTCTGTTGAATCATGTGGTAGGACTTGTTGTGCACACGTCAGATCTTTCTGCTGCATGTCTCAGATCTCACACAGTTAATATTTTTTACTAAAATATTTAAAATTGTGTTCATCCTGGCCCAGCTGCCTTCATCTCTGGTCATTGACTGGTTTATTTTCCCTTTCTTTCCTTATTTAAATCTATAGTATAGATTTAGCCAGAATATTTAGAGAAGTAATCATAAAACAAAAAACTTCAGCACTAATCTATATCTATAAAAAGAAAACCGGACATATTTGAAGTATAAAAACTCGGAATATACGGAGCAGATTTCGGTGGGGTTTTCACCGTTTTAAAGCTTTGAATCTTAATTCAGTTGTCTGACATGTCTTATGTTTCAACGTTAAATAATGTTGGAGCATTAAATGAAATTCTGAAGGAATACCGCAGGAGGAACCACTAGATGCTGCATACTAAGCACTAAACACACAACTACAATACAATATCTCTGACCATAGGCTTTAATGTGCAATTTACAATAATAACCGTTTTTTCATACTCCACACTGAACAAAACTTGAAATATTATTTCCTTTAATACGGGGTGTTTAGTTTTTAAACGCCACCGATGGCCGTATTGAATGCGAGGAATGAAGAACGAAAAATCAGTAGAGATTTTCTTTGCCTCCGATTTCTAACAATGTCTTTGACTATCAGCTTTAGTATATGTCTCTGATATCAATGTTTAGTGTTCTGGCAATTATTTACGATAATTTTCTGGATGTTTAGTGTTTTGGCAATTATTTAGGATAATTTTCTGGATAAATTATGTTGTATTATACAGGGAAAACTAATACTAAAATATCTATGGCGTTTAAGTTTGGATTCAGTTAACGTTTAACTGATGGTTTTTTCTACTATTGATTGTGTTTTTCAGTACTGGATTTTCTATATAGCTAAAATTTCAGGCGCTTGGAACTTACAGATTTTCAAACTAACCACCTCAATTTAGAGATTCAATATCTCAATGTATCTCGTCAAGTTATATAAGAATACTTCGTCGATTTGGCTTATTCAAAAAAATTTTCACGTCCAGGCCGCATTTCAATCTAACCATGTCAGTTGTGAGATAACATTTAACGAGAAGTGTAATCGAGTATGTATTAAACCTTTAGTGTCAAGAACAATAACGGCTTAGGACAACTGAACGTTTTTTTTTTTTTGATTTTTTTTTTTTGGTATTTACGCTGATGATTTTTTTGGTACTAAGCTGCAATTCTGTGCTATACGTGCGAGTTTCTGACGTACTCTAACTTTTATTCATATTACATTTTATCGCGTTGTTTAGTAATGCAATGGTTTTTAACATAAAATGTTATGTCTGTACTGTTGGAAAGTAGCCTATTATGACAACTGAACGTTCCTAGGCATTACTTTCTGCGATATACACTTGAGTTTCTGACATAATTTAGCTTTTATTCATTTCATAATTTATTGAAATGTTTAGTAATGCAGTTTTTACGTCAACCGTTTCACCACAATTTGATGATGAATTCTTATATAACTCAATGAGAAAGATAGAAAGTAAAAAAAATACACATCTCGCTTAGCTTTCGAGATATTGAAAGTCAAAAATTACTTATAGGTTCTTTTCTTCTGACAACGATTTTCTTCTGCTTTCAGCTTGACCACAACCGCTAGAAAGAAGGCGAAACTCCCATTGTACATGTCAGCGTATAGTACCTTGCGACTTTTTTTTTCTGGTCCAGGTTGCACTTCAAACTATCAATCTTAATTTACAGATACATTATCTCATGGACAAAGCAATATTATACATTTCACTTTTAACGTGTCTCGTCAAGTTAGATAAGAATTCATCGTCTGGTTTAACGAGAAGTGTAGACGATACATATATAAAATTTTAATTCTGATATGTCTTGTGATGTTACATAAGAATACATAACCAAACTGCAACACCACAGTTGAAAGATTTTTCATAAAATTCACATGTTTCTGGTTGGACGAATACTGTTATAGTAGTAATCCGCCATGGAGTTTTGTTTCCTTGTGAAGAAAGTTTAAATATTCAACATTTCTGAGATACAAAAACTCAAACGACAAAAATACTCTATTAGGCGGAAAAGGGGGTGTAGATAAATTGCTACAGGGTGTGTGCTCTATCGAAATTAAATTAAACTATGAAGGGAGCTTGATGAGTGAACGGTAGCGCTCAAGCCTCTTAGACCCGGACCTCAACATTAAATTTTTCCTCACTTAAAACCTTATATAAATTATCATCAAATTTACAATAATAATAAACATCAGTTTTGTATTATGAAGCTGAGTGGAGTGGTGCCAGAGCAGGAAACATTGATGCCAAAGCTGCAATCATAACCGGAAACAAACCCTTCGATAAACCTGCACAAGTTCGTAATGAAATTTGCTAAGTATTAAAAACAAATGCCAAATGTGTAATGTGTTGAATCGATTGTGGTGGAATTTTCACAGTACCAGACAGTTGTCTTCTCTGCTTTTCGTGATAATATTCATAGGGAGAATTACTCACTTACCCCCAATTTATTCAAATCGTCAGATGTGTGTCTTATGTGGTGAATCATACAAAAATTGGCTAATTGTAATGGTAGCAACAGGTACAGGCGGAGCGACAACTATATGAAAGTTGGCACATGATGATAACTACACCCCAGGCATATTATAATTGATGTCTCTCGAACATAATTCAAAGTTTTGTTTAGTTGTGAAAACTGCTTTGGCGATTTTGATGATACCCTGATTACTCGTTACCCGAATGTCGAAACCGTGTTTTAAACTTTCGTAGACTATTAAAAACGATCTAGAAATTTCGATAACATTATATAAACATAATTTACTTATTTTAATTAAACACTTTGTATGTTGCAGAACATTAAAATGCCTGTAAGAAAACGTAAGGCTTTTGGTCAAATGCTAAAAAACTGAAAGAACTGAGAAGTAAACAAACTACCGAGGAGCGCACTAGATGACTTGCAATGGAAATAGAGAGAGCTCGAGCTTCAAGAGCTTCAGAGACAGCTCAGCGCTGTGAAGCTCATCTTCAAGATCTGAGGGGGAGAGCTACTACGTCAAGACTTGCAGAAACCGAACAGCAACGGGAGAAACGTCTTACTTGTAGAAGAAAGGCAGAGAGAATGACTGGGGCCGCTAGAAATGTTGGCTTGAAATTGGAAGCATCTCACTATGATCGGCATAAGAACTATTCAAACCATACAAGTATTACCATCGGGAAAATTGACATAGTTTATGCCCATACAGCCATTTCCAAAAATCCGAATTACAATATACCATACATCTTATGATGCTACGTGACGTGCCTCCAAAAGCAGTAAATGAAAATCCGTCCATAAAATCAATATTTTTAGCAGAGCTTTTCAGGCATCCAGAACGCAAGGAAAAGACTTAAGTTTGGACATGGAAGTATATCACAACTTAGGATTCTCGCCGTGGATGAATATCATTCATGAAATAATGAGTTTTAAAAACTGTAAAACCTTCTCTAATCTGCAATATGCCTCATCCAAACTTATAGGATTTTAGGTCGAATTTTTATTGAATTTTGTGAATTTCCGTAAATTACGGAGGGAAAGTTCATAAAGTTTAATACACATGTTTCACATATGGCTTATCAAATTATTGAAAGGGTAAATCAATCTTAACCATACCGGGCAACGCCAGGTACTCTGCTAGTACTTAATAATACAATGCATCAAAACTTTATTCTGTCAAAATATACATTTTTCTAGTGAACAGTAAAACCTTATGCATTAAAATCGCACAACAAAATGTATTTGTGTTAGGTATATTGCCTTGCAAAGATTTTTGGTTAAGGTTTTACAACTCATCAATGTCAAGGTCAAGAAAGCTGAGATGATACTGGGGAGAAGTAATTTGGTCATAGTCTTTTGAAGGAACCATCAGAGCATTCACAGAAACCTTGATAGTTAGACTGGAGATCAAACCAGCTTCCTCTGAAAATTAAGCCTGAGCACTAACCATTTACCCAGCACACTTGCAATTGTGTTTATTGTCTAGGTTCTACTCTCTAGTAAAATTTGGTTTGTTTCTATTCAAATCCATATTTATATGCCTAAGTGATGTAGTTAAAAAATGTAAATTACAATTTTCTCTGCACCCTGTTTCTCATACATGTTCAGAGACAATTGCAGGTATGCATTTACTCAGCACCTGCAAACAGTAACTTCTTATTGTTAACTGTTTCCTGGCACAGTCAGAGGGAACTGGGTTCAGTTCCCAGTAAGTCATCTAAATTGTAGTTATTTTTTATGACATTCTGAAATAATTTCAGATGAAATCTGAAATGGATAATTTATGAGAGTCAAGGGAAATTTCTTATCTAGACCTTGTCAAATATTATGGCTTTAATAACTTAAAAATAAAACATGTAAGGGATTCAGGTAATTATCTTATTTGCTGTATGTTGCAGTTCCTCTTGTGTATGTGGTAGAATGATGGTATAGCCCACTAGCAATAATGATTTTACAGTTATGTTGCTGAAATGTTTGAATGAGGCTTTATTGAACGAGTACTTGAGGACTAAGCTTCCTTACATGATAGAATATTTAACAATCTTAATATACTTAATCTTCAAAATCCAGTGCTGTTACCGATGCCTCTTACCTGTTCAAAATCATTCACTCCTGATATGGTATATTTGGTATACTGTAAATTTAATTGTGATGGAGTGCATGCTTTAGTGGCAACTTTCATCCACACCTATTATCTACTTTGTTATTAATTTTTATCATAAATTCTTTGAGTGCAGTTTGCCCACCCACCTATATTTGCCCTTTGAATTTTAAATTCATTCTGTATTTCAGGTAAAATGTTCAGTACTTTCCTTGTTAATTTATTCCAATCCTCGAGCCCCTGATTGGTACCAAAAAATAAAATTTTCACACTACCTTATGCCTAAAATAGAGTGCCACTTTGTAATCATGATCAGCTCTTCCTTTCCATGCACTACTATTAATTCTTCTACAAATATCCTTCCAAGTCTCATCACCAATATACGCCTTGAACACCCCAAGTACTCTCTTCACCGTCCTGTCTTCCAATGAATCCCAATCCAGCTCCTTTATCATATCAGTTACCGATTGTATTTTGTGGCGATTTCCATAGGCAAATCAAGCTGCCCTTTAATGCAACCTCTCAAATCTCTGTATTTTATACCCAAATTGTGGGGCCTGTATTACAATACCATATTCAAGCTAAGGTCAAATCAAAGTTTTGTAACTCCACTCCGTTGCCTCCCTTCTTTGATACATTTTATTTCCAAAAAATGATGGCTTTTGAAACATTTTTTTAATATTTTTATTTTATTTTATCCAAATGTACACCTAATTTTATTATAAAATGTTATGCAAAGATATTTACAGTCAATGTCTTCAACAATCAATTCCTTTCCAACCATATGAGTGAAGAAAACCTTTAGTTTTTTTTTTTTTATCTGTGTACCAAGTGAGCTGAATCTTTGTAACAGAACATATACACTGTAGGCTCCCTTTTGACACATAAGAATATATTTTTTCAGTGCCAGAACCATGCAGTTGTGAGGGAGACAGGGGAAGTCACACAAAGGAATCATTTTCTGACCAGCTGGGTGGTTGGTAGGCCACCCTCCTGAGAGAGTGGCAGTGCCAGTCTCAGAAGTAACAAAGACAATAAAAAACATATTTGGAGCTCTTATGGAGAAGCTAATTGTTTATGAAAAGTACCAAAACTACTGAAGAGTTCCTTTGTTTATCTAGGGTCAAAATTGAGTTAAGTAACTAAGAGCTGGGTGGCAAAATAGAGACTTTTATGAAAATAAAAAAAGAATTAACAGGAACTGCTTCTTTTCTATCAAGTACCCTTGCCAAATACGAACAAACAAAGCTGAAAGTCATCTTACACAGAAACAGTACTAGTAGCCAGTAACAGCAAGTATACTACTACTGTAGGCGAAGAGGTGGTGGGGAGGAATTCAGACATACACTGAGGGTAAAGTTCATAGTAACAAAAGAAGGCACTATAAACACCACAAACAGGTATTCTTCAATGAGAAGCGAATACTTTTTCGTGGGTGTTAAAGTCAGTGTTTTTTCCCCCTATCAGCGTAAAGCCAGTGTAAAGGTGTCATTAAGATAAGAGCATGGAAAAAAAGGGTAATTAATTTCAAGATACTTTCTGCAAGGAAAGTTTTGAGGTGTATTTTTTTTGTGATGTTTAATAGTTTTATTTTATTGTATTTTTATATTTGTGTTTTCTGTTATTGTTGGTGGTTGTATTTTGTGTGTTGATGGTACTGTTTGTCCATGACCTTTTGGGTTTGTCTCTCTGGCTTTGTCTGACAATTTGTTTATTTGTTTTTAGTCTAAGAGTGGTAAACCTTGAAGTGAGAAAATTGATTAATGTTTATGATTTAAGCCAGATCTTCAAAAAATTGATAGAATAGGTTTCCGAACAGAATGAGAAAATTGCCAAGTTCAAGGGAAAATTGCAAAGGAGCTGAATTATATCACTTTCTTCAAAGCAGAAGCAGGAGGTTTCAAATCCAAATTGAGTGATGCGAGTTCCAAGGTCAGGGATATAAACCTGTAGCTAAATAAATAGGAAAAGTAGTACCCATTCAGGAGCTTGATGTTCAATTTGATGACAGGAAATTAGATGAAGTAGTGGGTGTATAATGTCACCTAGAAAAAGATGAGTTGCCTGGAAGAAAATGTAATTATTGAGAAGGTAGAGATACGTGGTTTGGTAGACAAAGTAACATCAGAGGGAATTTCATCTGTAAGCTGTATATTGGACCGTGTATTTTCACCAGGTTCATACTGGGACAGCCGCCCTCTCCTCTGCGGAATAACTCTTGGTATCATCTTTCCTAGACAGTTCATACCCTTTTAGTAATGGATGGTGAGTGGATCTAAAATGTGTTTTCTGGTGACACATGATAAGAATTTTAATTCCCCTTTGTGAGCCTGAAAATCATTTAAGTTCCACTGGAGTATGGGAACCATTCTACCTGTATAACTTCAAATGCCCCAGTTCAAGTGAATCTTTGTTCGTTTTCTGCTTAGAAATGGGGCAAGACTGTCCACCAACATTTCAAAGTCCTCAGGGCCCATAAATGGAATTGACATTTCACTCTTTCTGAAAGCCTCAAAGATTCGAGTCATGCTGGTTAATTCTTTGACAGCTTCTACCCCTTCTTTTCATTACTACTGTGTGGTCTAGAACAGGACGATGAAGAAGAATTCACAAGTTTTGCTGAGTCCATATTTTGAAATTTCAGATCATAGAACTTCTCCTTAGTTGGTTTCCTATGCTAGATACTGCTGCTACCACTTCTGTGGAGTGGTCGGGGTTGCAGAAGTATTGATACCGACATCCATGGCCTTAGGTGTCACAACCTTAGTGGGTTTTGTACCACATTTGCATTCATGTGATCACTTTGTAATTGTAATCATGTCTACAATGGAAATCTGCATTGCAACAATTTCCTCCCAGACAGGAAATTTAAACATTTTAAAGAAGCTGCAAAGAAGTAGGGATGTGGCATGTGCCTTAACTTGTTTCTTTACTTCTCCCTAAGGAATTCACTTGCAGGTTTTCACCTCCTGCATCTGGCATTTTCCCAGATACACTACATACTGCTTTTGAACTGGAGAAGTTAATACACACCTGTGTCAGGATGCATTAGCTACCTGGCTTAATGGACCCTATGCCATATTTCCCATAGGTGGCATCGCATTTGCAGTTTGCCATTGTTTGATTGTTGCATCCAGTACATACAGACGACTGTTCAGCTTTAAATAACCTGCTTTGATTGACTTTGGCAACATTGGAGTGTCTGGATGAAGGTAGTATTCTTTTCAACACTGTCATTACTGTCCTTGTAATGACGAAACTTGACCACTTCTTCTGCTTACCCCTCCTTAAGTTGTTCTTCAGTCTCTAAATCAATCAAATCATGGGAAACGCTGATGCCCTAACTACTATTAAGAGATTATGAAGTTTAAATCTTACAGTGAGCAGCCCCAGCTACTCAGGCACATAGGACATCAATCAACATGGAGCCCCGCTTCCCCCCATGTCACACTACATATTACAGCTGGGGTGCAGCAGGTGCTGTCTAGGTTGTATGGTTACTAACGATTTGCCTCACCACTCATTCACCTCCCTGTCATATTACTCACCTAGACGTAGAGATTTTTGAGCTTTTCTCTATTTCAAAAAAAAAAAAAAAAAAAAAAAAAAAAAAAAAAAAAAAAAAAAAAAAAAAAAGAGTGAGAGGTTTGTACCATTCTCAGATCTAGGTGTTAGACCCAAGATCCCTGACATACAATACACACAACATTCCACCTTCACACAGTATAGTTGTAGTTGAAGCATGCAAGGTATGTGTGGTGTAAAGAACTTGCAGCACTCAAGTTTCCAGCATGGAAACTATGGGTGCAACAGACCCGTGCCTGGCTCTTGCATTCCAGGGTACAGAGATGGAATCAACTAAAAAAAAAAGACCATCTGCTTGCAAGTATAGGATGGCCAGAATTCATGCAAAAATATAAGGGTCAGATTTTGACAGGTTTTCAATTCATCTTTTGGATAAGCTAGGTTATGTTACATTTTGATGTGACATCAAACAGCTATGAAATGTAAGATAAAAATTGTCCATAAATTGGTATCAAGTTTTCCTTGATTGTTACTGTCATAGTTTTATGGTGCTTCAATTAACATATAGGCTGTGGGTAAAATAGGATTTATTGCATTTTGATATAATACCATATAATTGATATCTATGATAATTTTTCATCAAAAATGATTCAAGCGAAAACTGTTCATCATATTGTGATGGGGGTTTTGATTATTGGGTATCCTGTGGTATTGCAAGGAAACTAGGGTATATTTCATTTGGACGGAACTTCAAAAAGCCTGAAAATCTTTAAATATAGTAAGACTGTTACTGGTAGAATGTATATTTAGTTAAGATATTTTAAAAAATGGGTTTTGTGTACTGTTTATAAGCTATGGGGAAGGAATCAACTTTTTTAAAAAATTTGTGTCTTTTTAGATGGACAGGATTTGTGCTATTGGTTGAATTTTGACCAGGTTTTGAATGACATATTGTCCTAGAGGTTAAATAGGGCATATTTCATTCTGTCATGAAACCAGAAAATTGATAAATTTATGACAATATCACCCCCAAATTAGTTCCCATTTATTGTTGAATGTGATTTACACAAAAACTACTGGTTGCCTTTTGATGGAGTTTCGACTAATTTTCAGACCATGGTGGCAGAAGTAAAATAGGGTATGTTTCATTTTCATATTTTAACATAATAGTATATTATAAACTACACCTAGACTACACCACTTAGTCTTGGCTTGGCAGCTGTCTAAGATGGAAGTACCGATTGCCACTCCCGTCATCTGCGAAGTTCGTGCAGTAATCCAGTTTTTACATGCAAAAAAGATGCCACCTGTGGATATACTTCGTCAACTCACAGAGATTTATGGTGAAAAGTGAATGCCCATCAAACATGTCACAGCAGTCCGAGGGTTTCAGAGGAGATTGTCGAGAAGGTCAAGAGAGAAATGCTTAAAGATTGGGGGGGAGGGGTCATCGTCTGTGAGCTTGTGTAACGTATTTCCGAAAGTTCCCATGGCACAATTGAAAGAACTTTGACTGACACATTGGGGTATCACGGGGTGCATGCTCAGTGGGTCCAACGAATGCTGACAGATGGACACAAGAAGCAAAGCCTCGACTGTGCTTCAACAATGTGAAGGCAACAAGGAGAAACTGATGAACTCTATCATTACAGGAGACGAAACATGGGTCTTTCATTACACCCCCAAGACAATACATGTCAATCATGTCAGTGGCACCACTCAGGTTCACCAATCTTAAAAAGTTTGAAACAAATGCAGTTGGCTGGAAAACCTATTGCTACTGTGTTTTTGGATCATAAGGGGATATGGCTCATCGATTTCATACCTCCTGGGACAACAATTAACTCAATCAGGTACTGTGAGACTCTAACCAAACTCAGGCGAGCTATCCACAATTGCGGAGGGGAAAACTGACAAAGGGAGTGGTGGTGTTGCTTCATGAAAACGCTCAACCCCATGTCTCTCATAAAAAACAGGGCCTTCTGGAAAAATTAGGGTGCACTGTTGTGCCCCAACCTCCTTACAGCCTGGATCTAGCCCCCTGTGATTATCACTTATTCCCAAAGTTAAAGGAACACTTACGTGGCTATGCTTCGGCAACAAAGATGAAGTGAAAGGAGATAATAAGCTTCCTCAATGGGTTGGCAGAAGAGTTCTTCGACATGGGGATACAGAAGTTGGAGCACCGTCTACAAAAATGCGTGGAAAAAATGGGGACTATTTGGAAAAATAGAGCAATGTCCAAGCTTTAAAACAGTGTAAATGGTTATGAGAACAAACAATGGTGCCTTTTTTTTTTTTTTTAAATATGGAACCTCACTTTTGGTACAACCCTCACAGCTCTAATGCAACTAGTAGTGAATGCATCTAAAGTGATACTACAATTACCAATAATTTTGACTTGGCAAAAGTTAATTTGAATACTAAAGGAAACCTTGAGTTAGAAGCTGTATAGATGGCAGCAGACAACTTGTTGATACTTCTAGGAACAGAGGTGAAAATTCATGTGATTTATGGTGTATTGTGAAATTAGGTTTGCACTATATTTGCAGATTTGGGCAATCATTCTTTTGTAATGGACAATGTGCGCTATGGACAGTTGTGAAAGAATCATCTGTAAATGGAGGAAGAAACCATTTTGTTTTGTAGAGGGGTAAAGCTATGCTTGCCACCTTGATGTGATGAATAGTGACAAGAATTAAAAGTTTTTCTTAGTAGTAGTTTGAACTGTAATTAAAAAACAAAAATTAAGTGGTAAGACTAGTAATTACGCACATATTCAACTGTGTTGCAGACTTTGAGCAGGTGGTGAATAGGTGTCAACTAAATTTGTTGAATTGCCTAACGTATTCCTGTATTACCTAAAGATACTTAAAGAAGGCAGTCGTAAGTGACAATTTTTTTCGGAGTTTATTACGAAGTGTTAAGGTAATTTTGTATTTTGAAGAGATTGGTGCAGTTGAATAATTTTGTACAGTGTTTTGGAATTAGTGCCTTATGGTTGTATCTTTATATGATTTGGTATTGATCTTTTTTTGCTGATTTAGGATTAGTATCTTACTCTTGTATCTTTGTTTTAGTGTCTAAAATCACATGGTGTAATATTCTGGCTGTGGAATTTTCAATAGATAAAGTTATAGTTTGGTAGAAAGATGCCATCAGACATTTCCAAAGGTCCTGAAGATTTCTACTTGAAGGAGCATTGCATTCTACAAAATTTACTTCGATTTTTCACTGCATATTATATTGTTTCTAATGATTTCGTATGATAGTAAACCAGATTTGACGTGTTTGTCTGTTTATTTTATTTTTTTAAATTCTTTATTATTTTCTAAAGATGTTTTGGAGATAGAAAATACACCTACCACACCAGTTAAGTGTTATGTAGTATTGTATTTAGAATAGGAATCCAAGATTGTAATTTTTTTGTGAAGTTTGTTACTAATTTTTTTAAGGGAAAGTTTTTTTTCATGAAGTTTTCCATTTTGTGTGTTACGTTAAAAGTGAGAGGGGTTGTAACATAACAGTATATTATAAGCTACACCTAAAACCAGCAGACTGGGAAATTTAGAACCGGTTATTTCATTTAAAATACCATAATTAAATTTCCCGTGGTTTCGTGCAAGTACCAGAGAGATCCTGGATATACATCTACATCTACATCTACATACATCTACATATATACTCTGCAATTCACAAAATTGTGGGTGGCAGAGGGTGCTCAGCACCAAAGCTAATCTCTTTGCTGTGCATTCCAATCCCTAATGGTACGAGGGAAAAAAGAATTCATATAAGAATCAGTCCGGCACCTTATTTCTCTAATTTTATCTTTCCTGTCCTTCCGACTCAAATAGGTTGGTGGAAGAAGTATTTCACTACACTCATGAGTGAAAGTTGGAGTACGCATGTTTTCCAATAAGTTTAAACGAAACGTGTGTCGTCTATCTACCAGAGACTCCCAACCCAATCTACTAACCAGTTCTGTGACGCTTTCATAAGGACTGTAGCAAGCGGTCACGGATCGAGCGGCTCTTCTCCGTACCTTCTCTATACTTTCGATCAATCCCTTACGAAACGGGTCCCAAATGGCACAACAATAATCCAAATGTGGACGCACAAGAGATTTGTACGCTATCTCCTTTGTTTGTTCATTACAATTTTTCAAGATTCTACCTATGAATCGCAGCCTAGAATTTGCTCTACCCACTAAAGAATTAATGTGTATGTCCCATTTCATGTTCCTTTGTACTGTTACTCCCAAATATTTAATAGAATCGACCATATCAATAACTGTATTGTTTAACTCGTATTTCTGAACAATCGGATTCTTTTTGTTAGTTATGCTCATTGTCTTGCACTTTTTACAGTTTAGAGTAAGTTGCCACTCAGCGCACCAAGCCAAAATAACATCCAGATCGCGCTGAATTTCTAAGCAATCGGCCAAAGTTCTTACTTCCCTATAAATAACCGCATCATCAGCAAACAATCTAAAAAGGCTTTTCACTTTGTCTCCGAGATCGTTTATAAAAATTAAGAAAAGAAGTGGTCCTATTACACTTCCTTGAGGTACACCCGATGTAACATCTAGATTAGAAGAACTTTCTCCTTCAACGACAACATACTGCGACCGACCAGTTAGAAAATCCTTTATCCATTCACAAAGCTGATCCGATATACCGTACGCTCGAAGCTTCGCTAAAAGGCGGTTGTGTGGCACAGAGTCAAAGGCTTTCTGGAAATCTAAAAAAATTGCATCTACTTGTGAACCTGTATCGATAACTTTCATTACGTCGTGTGTAAATAGGGCCAGCTGTGTTTCACATGATCTTTTCTTCCGAAATCCATGTTGATTTGTTGTAAGCAAATTATTATAATCTAGAAAATTCATAATGTTCGAGCATATAATATGCTCCATAACTCTAATACAAACAGATGTTATAGATATGGGACGATAGTTCCCAGGATCACTTCGATCACCTTTTTTGAAAATCGGAGTTACTTGCGCGATTTTCCAGTCTGAAGGTACTTTTCGCTCTTCTAATGATTTACTGAATATATCAGACAGAAATGGCCCGATTTCTGCAGCATACTCTGAAAATACTCTTACTGGAATTCCATCCGGGCCCGGTATATCAGTTCTCAGAAGCTTGTTAAAAAATTGCCTGCAAAACTGGGACATGTGTTGCAAAAGAATCCTGGTTCCCGCCAGTCTTTCTGGAGCTACTGTTTTGAGCAGGTATGTTACGTAAGCTTAAGTCCGTCCATCCATCCATGATGTAAAAGATGAGGCTGATTATTTATCATGTTTTCCATTTTTTATTTTCACCTGTGTGAACTCTTTTGTAGCAAGTAGCACACATCTACAATAATTTGGACTTATTTATAAAAGTTAACCCATTTTTTTATTTCATGTTCACATACCTGTTGGAAATGTGTGAATGATGAAGAGTGTTGATACGAACTATTCTAATTTATAATCTCGCAACCTCAGACACAATCAAAGTCAAATAAATATTCTGATTTAAACTGGTGTGGGGAGGATTTCAAACATTTAAACTTTCAATTGATAATTCCAAAGTTTATTTTTTTATTTCGTGATTCTCCTTTGAAAAATAAAGTGTATTAACACACAGAATCATTGGCGACCAGGTCAGAAGAATTTGTTTCCTCAAACATTTCCAGTGATATATGTAATATCCCACCATCCACAGGCATTAATGTACAGTATGGAGAATTTAATACCACAATATTATGTTGGATTGCTGTGAAATTAAGATAAAAGTGCTAGGAAATTAATATGATTCATGCAAAGGAAAAGAAAATGGCTTTTGGACTAAGTAACTAACAGAGGACAGAAAAAGAAAATCTATCACTCATCAAAGCTGAAGGCACGAGGTTTGCGATGAACACACAAAACACAAGACAAAGACAAGAGTACAGTATTTTGGTTCGATACCATACTCATGTCGAGAGGTACATGACAATTGGTAAGGGAGGTGTGCGCACCATGTGGTCTACTGGGTATACCATGGAGAACAGGGTGGAAGAAGTGTGGGTGGAGAGGGTTTGGAAAAAAAGAGAGTAAACTATTGAATCCATTGAATAACAATATCTCTGGCAGTTGCAGAACACATGGAAGGCTTACTTCCAGAAGTTTGCTAATGAGTATTTGTATATTTTTACAAGTAAAGAATGTAGTGGTAAGTGCACTCCATATGCAAGTAAATATTGTGATCAGTGAAGTGAAGCTCTAAATCTGCCAGTCCTTTTTCGATCCATCAGTGTAGTACAGGTACAGATATTGACAGTCTTTACCTCTTCTCAAATACAACAATGTGTTTTGATAGTATAGCAACCACTTTACAATTTCCTATTAACGATCATAAAACATACATCAAACTTGAAAGCCAGAGACTTTCATGACCATACACTTACATGAAATTGAAAATTAAGTCCATTAAATATAAGTTTAAATGGTAAAATTTAAACTTATGTAACTACAGAAATCACTAAGTTAGAAACTTGAGATTAACATACCACATTTCCATACAAGGAAGATATTTATAACTGGCAATTTTTCAAATTTCTTACTGTTGTTACTCAGTTTGATAAAGTCATCTAATTTTGGTTCCGTGGTAACTGTAGAATGAACATGACAACTGAGCTGGATTCTCATCAGTCCATTCCACAAATGAGACAGAGCAATAAGAGAAAATGGTGCATTCTCTGGACTTGCATTTATAACAATGTCTTGAAAATCAATCTGGAAAAAAATTAATAAAAAATAAAAACAGTGGAATTAAAGAGATACAACAGCAGAATATTAATTTCAAATGAAAACCGAGTGGGGCGGTGTAACGATTAGCGTTCTCGCCTCGCATTCGGGAGGACGGCGGTTCGAATCCCCGTCCAGGCATCCAGATTTGGGTTTTCCATGGTTTCCCCAAATCACTCCAGGCAAATGCCGAGATGCTTCCTCCAAAAGGCCATGGCCGAATTCCTTCCCATTCCTTGCCCCCATCCTTTCCGTCTCTAAAAGACCTCGATGTTAAAAAGAGACGTAAAGCAGTTAAAAAAAAAAAAAAAAAAAAAAATTCAAATGAAAGAGAGTATCTTAGTTGGCAGCGGGATGAATCATTTTACTTGTTATAGCTTTATAGCTTGTAAATGTCAAGATCATTAGAGCCAGGAGAGGATTGGTGACAAGGAACAAGAAAGCTATCTTGCCTTTTGCAAGAATCACACATATACCTGCGGTAATTTTAGGAACCCCACAAATCAGGATACTGTCACTTGCTGTTGGTGGAGTTAATATGAATACTAAATGGGGATTTATGTAGTTATGAAAATGTTCAGACTCACTTCAACAGTTGTTTTAATACTTGATTGCTTCTAAATGTTTCAGTTCTGAATAAAAATGGCCACTGCTTCCACAGATTAAGAAATAAAAGCCTAATGTCCATGCATGTGTTGAGCACAACTGAATAACAAAGATGGTGATAAAGTTCACTGTTGATTTTAACGAAACCACTGTTAAGGTCCCTCCAAACCAGCACTGCAAATTACTATCCAAATTTTACTGTGATATACACTTCACAAGGAATTATACTCCATTGCTTTCAGATTCTGGCTGCACACTTCTGATCCCCTTGAGAATTTAATTTAATTATGACGGAATACATATTCCGGTGGCAATTTCCCTACACACCCATTTTTCCCTTTGCTAGTACCGTCAAATTTCAGAATAAACCTTTAGGTTTTTTTTTTTTAAATCTATATACCTAATAAGCCGACTCCTCTTTTTATTTATCTTCATCCATGTTGACCTACCCAGCTAGATATCTCGTCCAGATCACCCTCAGCTTTTCACAGTCTACTACCATTTTGATCCCACTATATAACATTATGTCACCTGCAAACAATCTAGCTTCTGATAGTAAACCATTATTAGAATAATGAACAGCAATGGTCCCAACACACTACCATGAGACACTTCCATTTTACTTAAATTTTTTTGATACTGTATTTCATATGTAACTTTTTGATTTCTATATTTAAAAAAAATTTCTGCCCAGCAATGCTACGTAGCAGTCAACTAAAAGATCCGTTAACACTTCTGAATTCTTCTAACTTTTTTCAAATATTGTCCAAACCAGGTATACGACTCTCCCCCTCCCCCCAAAAAATACTCATAAAAATTGGACCTACACTTTTAAAAAGATTTTGATTGATTTAAACACTTTTTACTAAATTGTAATACAAAATGAAAGTGGACATGATGTGGAATGGCTTCTTGAACTTGCTCCAGTGAACTACGGAAAATCCCCAAACACAAAGTTCTTATAGGCTTTGACCTATATACCTCATAAGTTCTGGAAGCTTGGTACATGAACAAAATTTCTTGAAAATTAATTCAACAATATTACAAATGATTCAGCTTTTTTTACCTTTTGGCTTTATAATTTGTCAACATCTATGTCATTAGAGGCGGGAAAGGACTGGAGAGAGGAATTCAGTCATGGGCTTTTGAAGGAAGCATCCTGGCCTGGAGTGATTTGGGGGAACCACAGAAAACCCAAATCTGCATGCCTGGACGGGGATTTGAACCTTGCATCCTCCCGAATGTGAAGCCAGAATGTTACTGTACACCCACCACCCTCGATGATTCAGTATAATTTTCTTTAATATACTACATCAAAAAATCCTTTATCTAATGTTTACTTTTTAATAACTTATCTTAAATCTCTTGTATGGGGTATGTTACTCAACAATCCAATCAGCAAGTTTCCTGACTAGCTTGCTGTTCATGCTTCTCTACAAGATATACTTCTGGAATCATTTTCCCAAATTTGCCATCAAAGTAAATAACTAAATGAATATAAAAACATTTTAAAATAAAAATAACATAAAACTGACCAAAAATGTCTTAAACTTTAAGAATTTAACCTTCAACTCCATTATAACTGACTTTTTCATAAATAAAGGCCTGTATCCACAAACTTCTGTCTCATCGCAAACCAAACACTAAATGAGCAGATGGGAATTCAAAGCCACTTCCTTTTGAATGCCACATCTGGTGAGCATGAAGAAGATTTGAAAAAAAAAAAAGAGAAAACGTACATCCTTCCACAGAGAAGATGACAGAATATCTGGGCACACAGTAGTGCACACGCCAAGTAGAGTCAACTGCAACCCTGCCTACTATTCTCTCAAAGCCATTCAAGGCATTTTTGTAGCTCGATTTATTCAGTCTTAATGACACTAAACTAACTTAGTCCATAACTCAAAGGTTGGTTGGATCCTTCTGAAGGAGGCATACTAAGCCATTGTGTGAGAGGCAGGATGGCCAGTTCCTTTCCTCTGGGACCTACAGATTAATGTGGAATCTGAACCCTGGTTAATGACACTATATGCCTCAAATTTTTATTATACATAGATATTAGCAATATTAACAAACATATTACTAAATTTTGATTTGTTCCTGTTCTTATTTTGAAAGTTATTCAGATGAAAATTTCAGAGATTTTGTCTCTCAGTTACTGAGAATCATCAAAATTATACAGGTGAAAACAAGATGAGCCAGGTCGCGGTGAAGGTGAATGTTGCGCTTATCATCCATGTTTGATTCTTGTGAAACAAAAACATTGTAAGTAATGGATAAGCACATAATGAGGCGGTCACCCGCACCGTCACTCTCAACGTCACCAAACACTCACCGCTATGTTGATGATAGAATAAAGTGTTTTGTCTTTCACATCACAGTCTAGCTCGATAATAGAGGTCTGCTTGGCTCCAATTGGTTAAGCTATGTCACAAAACCCAGCTTCTGCACTTGATTGTGCAGTTTGACTTTCATATTATTAAGACTGGTTTTGTTCGACACAATGAAAGAAGAACTGATAAGTGCACTGTTTACATGCCCTGCTCTAAGGGATAACATCATGGAAAACACCACAATAGATTCATTGTGGACAAAAATAGCAGCTGAACTTGTATCTGAAGGTAAATGAAATAAAAGCATAGTCATTTATGAACTAATTTTCAAAAAAGCAAGAAATCAAACCACGTAACTTCGAAATAGCTTTATATATTTTAGCTTAATTAGCCTTATTCCAAATACTGATTTATTTAATGTTTGTCATAATTGCAGAACTCCACATACCCACCGAAATGGAACATCAGATAGACAATTCAACCCAACAACAATTGTTATAAATTTAATGAATATAAACATTTAGTTCTTGTAATAATGATCCTCTTAATTAAAATATAGAGTGAATTTGAAATTCAAATACTGATTTTGGCTGGGAAAATTCTAAATTTGTTATGGAAATGCTCTACTAAATAGTACATTTATTTATTTACAATAATTATCATTATCTTATGGTCATGATGAGATTTTCCTCAGCATGTATGTGGTTGGTGTGGTAACTGTTATAAACATATTACTTCTCCATTTTATTCAGGAATTTGCAGTAACACAAAGTAGATAATACTCAAGATAAACACATCAAATGAGGGTTTGCAAAACTATAATAAACGCTAGCAGCTATCCCTTGACATCGACTGTGACTGCTAGCTTCATCTTAACCACGACCTGTACTGCATCGACTGCATCATCGATCTTAATTGCAACCGTGCCCTGCTCAGCATGTTTTTACCATACAGTATTCCATAGTAGCAGAAAGCTGAAACCGGGCCCACAGATAAAATTTACTGCCAAATAATTTGATAAGTCTAAAACTGGTAAATTTTGGTATATCTACTTCAAGTGTGAAATCGCTATCCTAATATTTTTATATGCCTCCTATTTTCATTATAGATGGAGCTTACGAGGTTTAACTAATGCGTTAAATTAAACTTCGAGCCTCTCCCTACTTTGGAACTCAGTGATATTCAAATAATTTTTTTTTATCAACAATAACACTACCCATCATTATTCCACTACAATTACTGTGGTCTAGAATCAGGTAATTTGGTGCACATCTCACTGCTTACCATTTTCTCAAAGCTATTTGAGCCATTTTTGTACCTTAATTCACTCAGTGTTAATGACACTGCATGCATAAAATTTCTATTACACATAGATATCAGCAATTACCAAACATATTACTAAATGTTGTTTTGTTCCTGTTATTGGTTTGGAAGTTATTCATATGCAAATTTCAGTGATTATGTCACTCACTAATGATCATCAAAATTCTAAGGGCAAAAACATCGCACGCAGGTCGCAGTGAAGGTGTATCTGAAGAAAAGTCCAAGGTGGTGATTTTCCCCCACATTTATCCAATAGCAACCCTAAATGTGAAAATTTTTGGAACATAGTTTCAAGTTAATTGCTTTGCTCTTAATTTCTTTTATGCATATAGATCAACAAGCATAGCTAAATCATTAAATTTTATTTTGTTCCTATGCTTATTTGTAAGCTACTTCAAATTTACTAATGGTAGCAGCTAAACCTATGGCAACTGGTACTGCTTGGCCAAGACACACACACTGTTTGCAAAGACCGTAGGCATTAAGTGGGTGTGCAGACTTCCGCGGTCATTGTCGGTGTTATCTTGGTTGTCTGGATGGAACCGAGTCAATTTATTGAAACCTAACATTTCAGCCATTATTTTGTCGATTTCTTCAGAAGACTGTCATGGCTGGAATCGCTGACCCATATATATAGCTCCCGAGGAGCGCACTGAACATTTGGAGCGACATCTCTGAATCTCCCGCCGCCAACATAGCCGGTTTGATGGGGCTTACATGCAGTGTTTTCCTAAGCAAGCATTATCATAGTTGGTCAAGTTGTAGCCTGCTGTCTGCATTCATATTATCTGTTTTTTTTTTTTTTTTTTTTTTTTTTTTTTTTTTTTTTTTTTTTTTTTTTTTGTCACCAAATAAAATAGCATGCCCATTGTCAGCAGAATGTTGTGCTACAGTTGATTTGCTGACGTCGTTATTTTTAAGATGTCTCACGTGTTCATACAATCTTTTCTTGACCGTCCGCCTAGTCTCGCCAATACACACCTGTCCACAGGTATATGCCGACTGTCTGCAATTTCTTCTTCCCACCTTTAATCTTTACGAGCACATGAGAAGTCTTCCTAGGTGCTCTGTATACCAGACGGATATTTTTCTTCTTTAAAAGACAGCTGATTTTATCCATCACTCCTCGATTTAAGGCAATAATGCCACGGGTCCTTCTGTTTGTCTTCTGGCTTCATCTTCCAGTGCTGGAGTACAGGGTAGTGCTTGAGGTTCAAGCCTTGTGGTGGCCTTATTGATAATATCAAGACTGTAGCTGTTGGCCAGAAACATCTCCTTCAAAATTTCTCTTTCAGCAGCTATGCTCGCTTCTTCACTGACTATGGAAGAACAGACGGTTAAATTTTTAAATATTCCATGTTTCAACGCTGGATGGCGGTGAGAGGCTGCTTGTAAACAGCGATTCCTATGCATGGGCTTACGATAAATTCCGTGGCCCAGGGAGCCACCTTCCTCCGCTTCACAATCACATTCCATAAAAGGTGAACTTAATTTTATTGTGGGCACTATTTAAGAGTTGGAAAAATGCCTGGAGCTTCAGTGATGTCACTTCAAATGGTTAGTGCATGCTTTAGGTGCTATATATAGGTGGCGATGATTCCAGCCATGACAGTCCACTCAAGAAAACCACAAAATAATGGCTGAAATGTTAGGTTTCAACAAATTGATGTGGTTCCACCCAGACAATGAAGATTACACCAACAATGACCACGAAAGTCTGCACACCAACAACATCTGCTAAAGTCAGCGCACCCATTTGATGAATCTCTACAGGCAGGATGTCTTCAAAAATTAAAAGGCAATTCAGAATGCTCTGACAGAAGAGAAATCATTGGCTGTGTTTCCTGTGTCATTGACAAAGACATTATTCATGGCTTTCTCAACATCAGGCATCATATCACGTCGTCTTCCGCCTGCCGAATTTTGAAGAGAAGTAGCAAGGCACTTCTTCGTGAATGTATTCACTATACGCAGAGTGAACTGGTAGTGATGAAAGTAAGAATTGATAGTGTCCACTTAACCCCTTTAAACGTTGATGATTGGAACTTGCTAGACAAATTATTGTGGATTCAAGGCCATGATGCATTTGAAAAAAATAAAAATAAAATAAGAGTAGACAACTGGTTAAATTCTCCAAACTAGAAGAAAAGCAAAACCCAAAAACAGAGGAGAATCTGTTGAAAAGATGGTTAACCTCAAAAACAAAATGATAGACACTGAGTAGAACTCAATTTCTCTATAACCCGTGGACGAAGTCATCGCTGCAGTGCAATCTTCAATTTCCTCTTTCACCAGATGATGCTTACAAGATTCACCGTGAAATGGCGAGGACATTATCAATTTGCAAACCACCTCCGCAGAACCTCACTTGAGGGAAACGAAATGCCTTGCATCGAATGAGAGAGAAGACATTGTGGTGTTACCCGCCGACAAAGAAAATTCTTCAGTGGTAATGTATGTGGAAGAATACCGCCGAAAGGTAGAAGCGTTATTCCAAGATGGAACGTATGGAAAGCTGCCAACAGGGCCCGCTCTAGCGGTTTTGCCGCCCCGGACAAATAGACAAATTGCCGCCCCTTAAGATTATGTAGAATTTTATATATTAAAAAAAACTAATGTTTAATCGAATAAAATATTTTATTTTAAATTTTAATAAAATCATATATTCATAAATAAACTTATTGAATTTTTATCTAGCAGCACAAAATAGAGAAATTAATTATGAAATATATGTACATAGCCATAAATTAACCATTTTTTTAAATGCTATTACAGATGGATATTATCACACAAACAATCTAAATGCCATTATTTTGAAAATAAAACGAGATTACATCAAATACGCTAAAATCACAAATAAAAACTTTTTTCTTACTTTCAGTTTGCGAATTTTTTATTACATCTTTAAATTTACTTCATCAGCAATTTCATACTCAATTGCCAAAATGGCTCAATCATTAAATTATCAATTTCTTGTTTTTCGTAAATGCTTAGCAAGGCGTCGCATACATCTCCCAAATGAAATTTTAAAGGGTTTTATGCCTCTATTATACTCTCCCATCTAGTGTTACTCCATGTTTTCAAAGTTGAACCCTGAACATGCTTTAAAAGTATTGTCCATCGAAAAGTAGATGCCGAAAAGAATAAATATATTTTTTGGGCCTTGTTGAAGAAATTAGCGGCTTCCAAGGATGCTTTTGCCATTAATAACAAGATGATTGAGAGAATGGCTACTACAAGGAACATTGAATGTTCGCAAATTATATTGTTTAATTCTAGATTGCACTCCTGCTTTATTGCCCCCTCATATTTGACCCGTTGTCAGTCCCTGCCCTCTGATATCCTGCAAATTTCAAACCAAGTCATTAAGTTCTCCAACTATAATATCAGACATTCCTGTGGATCCAATTAGTTTTAATTCCAACATCAGGATTAAATTTATTGGTTGAAACATATCTGATTACAAAAGTAATTTGCTATATCTTACCAAAGTCAGGAGTACAATTTAAAATTACGGAATTTTTTTTTTTTTTAATTTAATTAATAACATGAGACATTACACTTTGATGCAGCAGATCTACTATCCCGGTTTGTGTATTTTCCCCCAAGATATTGAGCTTTAGTCTCTACTTTTTAAAGCACTCAACGGACGTGCTCTTCCATAATAGGATCGTATTCAGACAGTAACTCAATTTTTTTAAAGAAATTACCGTTATTATGCTCAAACAACTTGTCGCTTGTACCTTGAAAAACCAGACAACTTTTACCAAGCATTTTGGTAATTGCAACGATTCTTAGAAGCACCTCATTCCAATGATTTATTTTGGCATTAATAACTCTTTGAGTGGCAGCATCTACAGTTTTACAACAATTTAATCTTTCGTTCATTTCTAGCATGATTTTTTTCCCTGAATATGATTTTTCGAAATTTCATTCTCTTTTAAAGTTTCGTCGAGGTGCTTCTAATTTTTAAAACCCTCCTTTGAGAGAGAACTAACTAAACAGCCGAAAATTTTGCAACAGAAGCAGTAAACGCAGTTTTGTGAAAGATAGTAGCTAATCTCGCAATATTTGCTCTCCGTTGATTAAAATATTTTGCGCTAAAATATCGATCTGTGTCCTTGGAAGGAAATTTGTAATTATGTAATAGTTTAGGTGGACCTTGCCTTACTAAAAAGCTTCTTACGGCTTCTCGTAAAATTCTTGGCCACAAAGTTTTAGAACGCCTTCTGTGAGTCTCAAGTTGGAGTCAGTTCCAATTGGTTTAGTAACTGTGTTCATTTGTTTGCTATTATTTTCTGACGATTCTGTACTTCTGTTGTATCCCGACCTGATATTGGATTCTAAGATTTGTTTTGGTAAACCCTGAATACAGTATATTTTTTTAACGCACCAGATTAATTCTGCCTTTCCGCTTCCTTTAACAACCTTCTTTTTTTGTACTGGTAACCAGATAGTTTTCTTTGACCGTCAGACATTTTGGAAGAGGCACTCACGTAACTCAAATAAAGTACACTATAAAATAATATAAAAAGTAAATATTTATCCTTGTTCTAAATAAGCTAAAACCATAACTAAGATAAATTATTCTCAGTCGATATAAAAAAATATTTATGCACAACACAAAATATTTTCCATACCCTGTGGACATAAAGAAAGTCTAGTGTTACTACGCAGTCAAAGCTTATTCACGGGGGATACAATGCGTAAATTTGCTGCAAATACAGAAACCGTGTATACAGAATGGCAATTTCTATAGGTTTAAAAGGAATACGTTCCAAGTTCACAAACAAAAATAAAAAACAAAAAATGATGTTGTGGAATGATTGTCTTGCAATGAACTTATTAAACCAACTGACAAAGTTATTCACTAAAATAGTTAATGAATTTCTTTTTGTTGAAACGGTTTACAAATGCAGAAATTAGAGTATCTGGAAACCGCATTCGTATATATAATAAGCTTCATGGGTTATTATATATTAGCAGTTAACATTCAAAATTAAATATACTAATGGTATGTTAAGTAACTAATCGGTAATCAGCAGCTGGTAATATTATTTATTTATTAATGATTGTAAGTAGGCCTACTGTCCCACACCCACTAAACTACAGTATTTTCACAAGCGATCAAAGCTAGCGTATGTAATTTAACCCAGCCATAACACTTTTAATACCTGTATCTAATTTATACAACAAATCTGTGAGGCTCGGATTACGAGAAGAAATTATTATGCAAATTATTCCATTTCGATATCCAATAACTAAGATCCATATTGATTTGGTTCATCAATTCAATAAAATAAATACTCAGCATCTCCCGCCAAGCACTATCGATTCCATGTATTAGAGGCTAACTGCAATTGCGTGTCTAGTGTCTTGTGGGCAGTATAACGTCGGAATCAGTGCAAGCAGCCGAGGTCAGGCTTCTGTTGTGCGCTTTTGTCGTTGTGCGCTTATGTTGTATATCCAACTAAATAACAGTTTGATATGTAAATGGAGACTTTCCCGGCGTATTGATTCAATAAAAGTTTCTCGGGAGTCCAGCCGGATGGTGTCATAAAACGACGACGTTTCGACAACCTGCTCGGTTGTCTTCAGCAGGTCTATTTTAGATATTTCTTCTCGAAAACACAAACAGACTGGCTTCGCTGCCTCCAAAATTCGAATGTCGTGTATAGAGGGTTGCCAGGACGCCCAATCAGCGCGCTGGAACTGAGGGTATCAGTGTTGCGGACTGCGTATGGAGCCAAAATGGTCACCCATCCAAGCGCTGACCACGCTCACCGTTGCTTAACCGGTCTACCGCAAGCCGAGGATATCAGTGTTGCGGACTGCGTATTGAGCCATACGCGGTCACCCATCCAAGCACTCGCTAGCTTTGATCGCTTGTGAAAATACTGTAGTTTAGTGGGTGTGGGACAGTAGGCCTACTTACAATCATTAATAAATAAATAATATTACCCTCTATACACGACATTCGAATTTCGGAGGCAGCGAAGCCAGTCTGTTTGTGATTTCGAGAAGAAATATCTAAAATAGACCTGATGAAGACAACCGAGCAGGTTGTCGAAACGTCGTCGTTTTATGACACCATCCGGCTGGACTCCCGAGAAACTTTTATTAAATAACAGTTTAATCATAGATGTACTTACCTTTAGAAATTATGAAATCCTGAAATAAATTTTATGAACTTCTACTTATCACTAATAACGTAATAGTAAGACTAATGCTGTTGTGTAATGAAGCCACTTTTATAATTAGCAATAATAAGCACGTTGAGACAAAGAAGTCTAAACAGCGTTCTACTCGCGTGCTAAGGCCCAATTAACACAGAACAGACGTGGCGCGAACTTCGGGCTGAGACATGGCGCGGACGCGGCACATTTTGAAGTTGCTCCTATGGCGCAATTCACACAGAGGCGACTGGGCAACGGAGCTTCCCTATGAGGTCCGCGCCCTGTCTCTTCGAAGTCTTTAGGGGCGCACCCAAATAGATAAGAACTGTAAGTTTTTAACGAACGAAAAAATCTGTATGTGGATTTTTTTAATTAATTGGGTATTTAACACATTAATATTTTTCTCACACTTATAGCCGAAATGGCGCCCCTAAATTTTAGCTCCCCGGGCAAATGCCCAGTTTGCCCCTCCCTAGAGCGGGCCCTGTTGCCAACAAACCCCCTACAGAAGATTCAATGTAACTTTGTAACTAACATATGGGAAGCAACCTCAATAAAACTGGAGGTCAAAAGAAAATTAACTACATCCAATCACATAATGTCACGACTGTACTGCCTGCCCAAGATAAACAAAGGTGGGGTGCTGTTACGACCAACTTTCAGTGCGTTTCAGTCTCAGACACATCCGCTGGCGAGATATCTGGCAGATAAGCTAATGAATCTCATTAACTCTGCTTTTACAATTCAGAATTCTTCTGATTTTATAAACACGATCAAGGACAGACATCTGGAAGACAACAACTTACTAGTAAGCTTAGATATCATGCTAATGTTTACAAACATGCCAATTGCCAAAGCCATCAACATCATCAAAGAACGACTACAAAATCTCAGCCTGCTGCAAGAATGGGCGTCACAAACTGAATTCTGCATCAGGACTACCTCTTTTCAATACATGAATGACTTCTACCAACAGAATGTGGAAGCAGCGATAGGTTGCCCACTGTCTCCAATTGCGGCCGATGTGATTATGGGAGCATTTGAGGCTGAAGTCGTCAACAGTTACAATCTGAAACCATCTTTACGGCTCTGAAACATGGACGACACATTTGATATCTGACTTCAAGGACAAGAATCCCTCCGGGCAGTTTTTTCAACTCTTAGTGTTCACGACAAAATTAAGTTCATCGTGGAAGTTGAGCTAGACAAACAACTTCCCTTTATGGATGTGATCGTGAAGCAGAACGAAGATGGCTCCCTGGGACACAGAGTTTATCATAAGCCCACGCACACTAATCACTATTTGCATGCGCCTTCTCATCACCATACAGCAATGAAATGTGTAATTTTAAAAACTTTAACCATCTGTGCCTCTACAGTCAGTGATAAAGTGAGCATAGCTGCTGAAAGGGAAATTTTGAAGGAGACGTTTCTGGCCAATGGCTACAGCCTTGATTTTATCAATAAGGCCACGACAAGGCTTGAACCTCAAGCACTACCCAGTATTCCAGTACTGGCAGATGAAGCCAGAAGACAAACAGACTCATGGCAGTATTACTCTACATCAAGAGGGTGACTGATAAAACTGGCCATGTTTTAAGGAAGAAAAATATCCATCTGGTATAAAAAGCTCGTAAAGGTTAAAGACAGGAGGAAGAAATCGAGGACAGCCAGTGTATATCAAATACCTTGTAGTTGTGGCCAGGTGTATATCAGCAAAACTGAATGGATGGTCAAGGAAAGGTTGAATGAACACATAAGACATTTTAAAAATATCAACACCAGAAAATCAGCTGTAGCACAACATTCTGCTGGCAGTGGGCACCCTATTTTATTTGGTGACATGAGTGTACTGGTTCAGGAAAGCGGATGGTGGCCCAGGCAAATCAGTTGCAAATCAAAAAAAGTTCTGATAATATGAACCCGGACAGCGGGCTACAACGTGACCAAATATGGTCATGCTTGCTTAGGAAAATGCTGGATGCACATCCCCATCAGACCAGCCATGTTGGCGGCAGCTTCAGTGACGTAATTCCGAATAGTTAGCGGACTCCTTGGGAGCTATATATATACGGAGCAGCAAATTCCAGCCTTGACAGTCTACTGAAGAAAGCAACAAAATAATGGCTGAAATGTTAGGTTTCAATAAATTGACGCGGTTCAACTCGAACAACCAAGATAACATCATGGGCTTTGTTAGTATCGGAGAAATGTATATTTTTCATATTACTGAAATTCTGTGATGTCTTTATCCATGGATTTTCAAATTGAACCTTGGCATCTGAGATATATCTTACAGAAAGAAATGGGATTTCACAAAAACAATTCTTGTAAAAATAGGCCAAGTGTGTATTCACTTCACTTTCCGAATGGAGTTGACTCCAAGCTGGTCTCACACATGTTCTGATGGGGACTGCTCACACATGTTCTGTTAGGGACTGATTTTGCTGGCCACAGGAGTACCCCGACATCAAGCATTCAGTTCATAGAGGTATGTGCCATGTGTGGATAAGCATTGTCCTGTTGAAAAATGGTATCATGACACTGTTGTAAGAGCTGGAGAGATTTGGGAAAACCATGGAAATCCCAAATCTGGATGGGAATTCGAATCAGCATCCTCCAGAATGCGAGGCCAGAGTGTTAACTGCTTACCCACCACACTCAGTTTTTACCATTTATCTTAGAGTAATTATGATTTAATAATGATGGAATGCTGTGGAAACACAAAGGAAAGTTGCTTACCATAGTGGGAAGATGAATAACCAAAATGAAGCCCCCAGAAAGAAACTGAATACACTTATGAAGTTCAGAAAAGTTGGAACTATAACAAACTAGGTCAGTGTTTCTCAACTTGTGGTCTGTGAAGACTGGGGCAGGCGCACTGCAGACATGACATTTTGTTTGCAATTTTGAACTGCAAACATGCTTTTAGATTTTTATTATGATGGTAAAATACAATATGATCCAATTACTGATAATACACACACAGGTAAAACATTAGGCTCATATAAGTTAGTGGTCCGCAGAATTATTTTTGACATTTCTGATTCTCGGATCAAAAAAGGTTGATAAACGCTGTATTAGATGTAGACTGGGAAAGAATTAGGTTTAATAATAATGTGGTCCAAAGATTTAAACAGTTTAATAAAAGAAAGAGGCGCCAGACAATCAGTAAAAAAATAGCACAAGTGGGGAGAAGTTAGACGTTTTCCTGATAAAGTCTGATGGTAATTACCATATGTGGGTTCTTAAGTCACAGTAGCTGACCAAGAAACAGTTGTGATAGGTATAAGAGAGGCTGATAAACCAGTAATCAAGAACAAAAGTAGGGGCAGTGTATGTTTAACTATAAGGCAAGGGTTCCAGATGTGATAAGATATTTTATGGAAAGGTTTAATATATGGAAAGAGGACATCAGTACACTAAAGAGAAAGCGAGATCAGTTCAAAGAGAAAATAAGAATGGATAAAAAATGTTTACACCAGAGTAAAAAATGAAGATAAGTATATGAAACCTATATACTATAAAAGGGTAATTCCATGTCAAATCAACACACCTATTTTACCTCACCCTTTCAGATATTAATAAAATTTGGTACACTCAAAGTAGGGGTTGAGAGTAGAAAAAATATCGAATTTCAAAATTTTAGCTCAAACGGTTTTGAAAATACGGCTATGTAAAGTTTTCAAAAAACTGTCAAAATTGCGTTACGGCAACACATTGAAATGGTCATAACTCCTCTCCTATTTAAATTAGAAACACGGGAAAGGTGTCATTTTTTAGAATTTTTAATGCCCTTTCCAATGATATATATCACATTATAGGTTATGATAACATTATTCTTTTCAAAATTGAAATGAAAGTTTTAATTTTAAATATTTAAAAAAACACATTTTCAAAAATTTTCAAAAAAATGTATAAGATAGGTCATATCTTCACTAACATGTATACCAAGTTTGGTTGTGGGATTGCAATGGGTTCACAGTCAAAATAATTTAAAACCGAAGCGTGGTTTTTGACTAAATTGGTATTTTCATATACAAAAGCTTTTTATACTTAATTGTATGAAATGAAATCCAACAGTGACTATATATAATCACACACATTGTAATTTCATTATCTTAATGACAAAGTGTAATTGAAAATAAACTTGTATTTGTTATAATTAGTTCAATATTGAAATGTGAAAATAAATGATACTGTACTGAAAGGATTTTAAGTGAATGGGAACTAAATAAAACAGTTAAATATTATCAATTTGTTATATTTGTAAACATTAAATATCGGCTACAAACTGTAGTGAAACTTGTAACATTCCGGTGAGGTCTACATGTGTTTGAAGTACTGTGATAACATTTCATTGCTTCTTAAAATATCATCTTCGGATAAGAAATAAAATCTTCCTGTTGGAGTTGTTGGGTTCACTATACATAATACATCCGTAAATGGTAGCCATAATATATCTGGTCTTTTTGGGTAGTTAAAAGATGGAGAAGGTCCTCTGGGATGAAGGAAGGTAACTTTTACTTCGTCTTGGTCTTCATTTTTGTCCAATATATAAGCAAGCCACCAGTTAGAGTCATAGACAATTGTTGCGTAACCGTTACAGTCTGCAAAGATCATTTTATCATTTGACCTTGATACTGATACTTGAGAAGAAGTTGTTGATTCTGAAAAGATTTTCACAAATAACTTATTTTGGCTTGAAGCATCAGGGATAAAGGTATGGAACTGTTGAGTCCCCTTTATTGTGAGTGCTTCACTAAACCGATCTTTCAGAAACAGTTCTGCTGACACATAATCTTCTTGTGTATCAAAATCAAAACTAATCCCATGAATATTTTCAACTGACCATTCGTAAAAATCACATGCAGTCAAGATTTGATTTTCAAAGGGTCGTTGCAAACTAGCTTTTGCAGCTAATCTTTTAACCGTACCACCAATTCCATCACTTGGTCCTTTACCTTGGGCAGTAGCAAGAAAATGCCATTCAGCCTGGATGCCAAAGTCTTCATTATGGTGACAAAGGTTTATGAAATTTTTCTTGTTCTTATACTGGGCTGCACACCCATCAGAAAAATATATGATCTTTTGCGGAACTTCTCCTTGAAATTTCATGGTCAAAAAATGAACAAGCTTCTTTTGAAAACTGTACACAGCTACTGTGTTATGCTGAAGACATTCTGAAATTATTACATAGTTTAGATGTTGGAGTTTCCCCCTTCTTTGTAATATATTACAAAAGGATGAACTGTAGCCTGGTCACTAGCCCAGTGATAACTTTGGGCTTCGTTTTGCACAACCATGCTGTAGTTTTCTGCGAAATCTAGGATTACAGCAAATTCAGATACACTTAAGTTTTCCTTTGCCTTATTCAGGTATGAAGTTTGTTGTTTTGCAACAAAGTCATGTCGAATTAAAACTTCCAATTTGCTGCAAAACATGTCAATGAATTCACCTGGTGGTTTCTGTAAAGTTTCTAAAGAACATCGGTCAACTGAAATCCATTGCCTGAATGTCACTTTTTCAATTAAGTTTTCTTCGAATGATTTTTCTAGAATTTGTCTAATTTCTTGAACTCCTGGGCATGACGAACATTCATTCAGCAAGCAGTCTAGTGATGGTGGATTACATAACATTTTTTGCCATGCAGTGCTTGTACGTTTGTAATTCATTGTTGGTTACTGTCCCCAATTTTGCATTTTCAATCATTAATTTGACATTTTGATGTATTGTACACACACACACTGCATGGGTGCCAGTTGATCCAGCTAATACACAGTGCTTGGGTCGCAGCTCAGCAAATTTAGAGAAACCTATCTTGGTAGAAGGAAATTCACTTTTAAATTTAGCGTATGCCTCTTTCAAGTTGCATAAAATAAGTCTTTTTGAAACTTTGGTCTTGTTTCCACTTTGGTCAACTGTCGTAACACAGTCCTTGATTCCTGGCATAGCTCTATTAAGCTCATCGTTTTCATAAAAGTCACGGACATTTTGAATAGTTTGATTTGGCAAACTTTTATCGGGTTTAGGATTTGGGCTTTCTAAAATTCGTTTTTTCTGCAAGTATTTTTTTTTCGATTGACGCACCATGTAGTCGGGTGCATTAAACTCGAGCATAATTTTTCTGATGCCCCAAGCTTTTGGCATGCAAGTTAAAATCATTAACTTTTTCTTTCTACTAGTTGCATTAGAAAACTGGGCCTTGAGATTTTGTAAAACAGAATGATTTAAATCTTCCTTGTTGTCATCATCTGACTTAGAGTCTTTTACTGATATGAAAATTCTCTTTTTAATAGCTGAATCTATCTTTTTAACCTTTTCAGTTGAATAAGATTTTGATTTAATTTTTTTTATGATTAATAGGTGACTCACCAAGTTCTTTTAGAGAACTGTTTAGTGTCTCAACCATGAGTGACGATTCCTCAAAACTGGGATCTTCGTCTGCATCAAAGGGTTGTCTTTGTTCCTGAGTTCATTTGATTCTCCTTGATCATCCAAATCTAGTAATTTGTCTTTGGTTTGTTGAACCTTGTCAGAAGTAATGTTTTTTCCTGCATGTATCACAAATCTTTGATATCTTCGAAATTTCTGGATACAAACTACACATCCAATCAGTGACGGTTCTTAATTTTCTTTTGTCCCTAACATAGTGGTTATTTAGTTTTAAAGGATTGCAACATTGAGCATTTGAAAATTTGCAGCTGTATGCCATTTTTGTAGGTTAACACATGCAGTCTATTTTTTCCACACTTAAGTAAAGTACATTAATTAAAAATTGATAAATACACCAACTATTCACACTTAATTAATAAACTTTTTATGAAAAACTATGAAGTTTGTACTAAAACTCTAAACAGAAGAACTAATCTGATGTAGGCCTACATGTGCACTCCACTGACTTAAATTGTAGACTGAACAAAGCTGGAACACTCCAATTGTTGCATGAAGTGCAATAACAATGAAAAAGGAGAACTCCATTGCTGAAATTACTTACGAAAATATGCACCAGAAAAAGTCATTTCTGTTCAGAATTGACATTCCAGATTCAGATTATTGACATTTCAATTTGGACCTTTCATTTTCAGAAAACATTATTGCTACTTTTATCTTTGTTATATATTTGTTGTTTTATCAAAATACAAAAATGTGTTTGATACATATATATATATGGTCACTTGGATTTCATTTCATACAATTAAGTATAAAAAGCTTTTGTATATGAAAATACCAATTTAGTCAAAAACCACCCTTCGGTTTTAAATTATTTTGACTATGAACCCATTGCAATTCCACAACCAAACTTGGTATACATGTTAGTGAAGATATGACCTATCTTATACATTTTTTTTTAATTTTTAAAAATGTATTTTTTAAATATTTAAATTTAAAAATTTCATTTCAATTTTGAAAAGAATAATGTTATCATAACCTATAATGTGTTATATATCATTGGAAAGGGCATTAAAATGATAAAAAATGACACCTTTCCCATGTTTCTAATTTAAATAGGAGAGGAGTTATGACCATTTTAATGTGTTGCCATATCGCGATTTTGACAGTTTTTTGAAAACTTTACAGTGCCATATTTTCAAAACCGTTTGAGGTAAAAAATTGAAACTTAGTATTTTTCTTAGTCTCAGCACCCACTATAAGTATACCAACTTTCAGCAAAATCTAAGAAGGTGAGGTAAAATTTTTATTTAAAGTGTGTAGATTTGACATGGAATAACCCAAAAGGAATATGAATATGATGATGTAGTTGGTAATAAGTTGAAAAAAGAAAGCACAATAAGCTTCTCTCTTTTTTTTCTTATGGCTTTGCACATTATTGACACCGAAGTCATTAGAGATGAGAAAGGACTAGGGGAAACAAACTAGAGGGAATTCAGTGACGACCTTGTTTGAAGGAACAACCTTGGCATTTACCTAGGGGAAATCGTGGAAAACTGAAGACCAATACTGAGTGCAAAACTTGAGCACTACCACATACCCACAACGCTTGATGTAATACGTATAAGAAAGAGGCAGGGAAGTAAGGAACATATTAAAAAACCAAAGAATGAATTAATGACAGTAAAGATATTTTAATGAAGAGTACTGGAAAAAAATATATAGTTGGAGGGGGAGTACAGAATGATGCAAGAACAAGTTTCTATGACTGTTAGGAAATGAAGGGGTACAGAGGCCATTCATTGGAGCAGACAAAATGTTACAAAGCTTGTGAAACAGGTGAAAACATTACGAAAACGGTCTGAAGAGGCCACTGGGAACCACTATACAGGGACAGCAGGGAAAAGTGTGACATATTAGTCATGCACCACTCCCTCTAACAGAGGTTGTAGATATTTTCAAAGAACGTTTCTATCTATAACTGGCTTGCTAAGCTTGTCATAGTTTTTGTGAGGGGTTGCAGATGTGCTACGAATTTTCTGTTAATCCTGTGTTCTGTGTGTGAAGTATATATTTTACTTGTGAAATGTGTAGTTTATGAGGAAGTTATTGGGGACCAATGCAGCATTCATCAAGCCGATTACTGAAAAGCGCCTAAAAACCGCAATCAGGATGGCCGGTAGAAGGGGCCTGAATTTCAACTTTAGTCCTTTGTACCTAACTGATCTGGTGTAGTGGCATTTTAATGTATGCAGCCACACTGGAGTTTAGATGTGCCACATTACTACCAGTTCTTAAAGAACGAGAGAGAAATAGGACTGAGAGACAGACCAGTTTGATGTCAAATGAAAGTGAGTTTGTAGAGGGCTTGATATGTAACCATAATATGGTATTATCAGGAATGTATGAAGGAAAGGAAAAATGTGGATTTTGCAGATGTTTTTCATACAAGTTGCTTCTAATGAAATGAAAAAGGGAGACCAAGTACATAATATGACACGAAATCTCACCATGTGATTTGTATGAGCCATAGAATCGTGGGGATTAAGGTTAAAATTACAGGTGCGAGTCAGAATGTGAAGGAAGATGAACAGTATCGGTGTAGGCAACATAGTGTAAGGAGAAGAGTAGCACAGGGTAGCATATTAGAACAAAGGTTCTCATTATAAATAACTGATTCTGTTGGTGGTTCCAGATGGTAATGATATCATTTGCAGTCAACAATGTTGTATGATTAGATTAAAATATGAGATAAATGTGAGCAATTACAAAGTAATCTGGAGAAGATATCTTGCTAGGAAGATCAGAATAAAAAAGTCATATTATACAGCATAAATGGAAAATAAAGTTTTTATTTTACCATTTATAACTTGCCCAAAACCGATACTGTAACACTTGGCAGATTTTTCGCGTCAAACATCGATTTTGCTCGTCGCAAATGCGCAATGTTAAAACTTTGATGTAAATATACACAAGTGTCAATCATATATATTATTTCTATAAGGTATTTTTTTGTCACAAGCCTGTATCTTCCATCATACTTAACCAAAATCAATGAATGAGGTGTCATTTTAAAGCTTATGGTCTCCACTTTGGTCACATCATATTTGAAGAAAGGAAGTTTTTGGAATTCGACCCTTAAAGGGCAAAAATGTCAATATTTCTAAAATGCTGTTTTCTGTGTTACCAGTCATTTATCTCCCTGGATACCTATCTGAAATCATTTAATGAAGTATCATTTTAAAGATTAAGATCTCCGCTTTAGTTACATCATACACATAGACAGAAATTTTTCGGAATTCAACCCTTAAATGGCAAAAGTATCAGTATTTTTGTAAGTCGTTTTTGTGTCACGAGCCATTTATCTTCCTTCGTATCTAACCGATATAGATAAATGAGGTACCATATTATGTAATAAGGTTTCCGCCGTGGTAACATTATATTTTAAGAAAGGAATTTTTAGTAATTCGACCCTTAAAGGACAAAAATGTTAGGCCTAATTTTTCTAAAATGCGTTTTTTTTTTGTTTCGAGCCATTTATCTCCCTGGATATCTAACCAAAATCGATAAATGAAGTAGGTGTATGAAGCATAATGACTCAGCTTTGGTGACATCATATATTAAGAAAGATTTTTTTTTTAAATTTAATCCATAACGGGAAAAAGTATAAATGGTTCTATAACGCATTTTTGTGTCACTAGTCATTTTCTCCATTAATATCTAACCGAAATAGACAAATGTGGTATTATTCTAAAAATTAAGGTTTCTGCTGTGGTCACATTACATTTTAAGAAATGATTTTTTCTGAATTGAGCTCTTAAAGGGCATAAATATCAGTATTTCAAAAATGCGTTTTTGTGTCTCGAGTCATTTTTCTCCCTTGATAATTAAACAAAATCGATAAATGAGGTATCATTTTAAAGATTGATGTCTTCATATGGTCTTCGGTTCCGTTACACCACATTTTAAGAAATAAATTTTTCATATTTCTACCCTTAGAGGGCAAAAGTATTAATATTTCTGCAATGCATTTTTCTGTCATGAGCTATTTATTTCCCTTGATACTTAACCGAAGTTAATAAATCAGGTATCGTTTTAAATATTAAAGTATCTGTTTTTTGTGACAGTATATTTTAAGAAAAAACTTTCTCCAAATTCAACCCTTAAGGGGCAAAAATATCATCAAATCTAAAACTTTTTTTTTTTACCTCGCTTGATAAATAACCTAAATCGATAAATGAGGTATCATTTTAAAGACCAAGGTTGTTGCTTTGGTCACACTGTATTTTATAAAAGGAATTTTTTGGAATTTGACCCTTAAAGGGCAAAAGTTTCAATATTATTTCTACAGCGTGTTTTTTTTAATTACAAGCCATTTACCTTCTTCGATACTTCGCCCAAATCGATAAATATCATGTCGTTTTAAAGATTACGGTCTCCAGTTAGATAAAATCATAAATTAAGAAAGAATTTTTCAGAATTTGGTTCTTAAAGTGGTAGCACGTATGAGACATTTCAGAGGCAAGTCCCTAGATTGCGGCAGCAGATATCACAGAGATGTCAATAAACTTTTTTTATTCAATAAGTAGCTTTTCAGATTTTTTTTCTGTTACGGAAACACTTTCGTTTTGCCTTACAATTCCAATTTAAACATTTTATTCACACAGAAACAAATATCACAGAGATGTTGATATGTTGAGTGCATTTTGTTCAGGTTGGTTGTATTCCGCTTAGGTCAGTGACAGTTTGTCATAAATACAGAGTGTTTTAAATTTTCCTAACTGTTTCATTATATGTTGTAAGTATTTTGATGCGAACCTATTACACTAAAAAAAGAAATATTTGCTACAAAAGTACGGTTCTACTTTTCATTATATTACAAGCATTCAACCTCACTAGTCATCGTATTTTATTCGTGAAATATTCGCATGGGTCGTCTAGTTATATATTATAAGCTTAAGTAGCATTATTGCAATTTTGTAAACAATAACCTATTGCCTAGACATACGTTTTCTAAATTAATTGATACTGGTATGAGGTTACATTTTCGAAGTATTAGCAAGTGCTAAATAGCTAAACCAGATGGAAGACCTAAGCGAAATAACAAAAGATTTCTTTCTTTGCTTCGATACTATCTTTGGAGTGAATAATGTCATTGGATATGGCTGTTGTTAGGTACTATTATTTCTGTGCCGTGCCTGTAACGTAACATTTCAATTGCATCATATTTACGGTATGTCTCTTTTCGCTTTTATATACACCTTTAATAGAAAAGTATCCTCAAAAACAGGTGTGGCAAATTTTAAAGCTATTGCACTGCCAATTACCAGTCTGCTCTAAGCTGGTTATCAGCCCAACATCACCGTTCAATTATGATATCTCGAGAATCATAAGAGATATTAAACAAATTTATTCTTTATTTTCGATTTGTTTCATTGAGCTGCATAAGAATCTACTGTCAGATTGTGGCATCACAGTGATGATACTGATGCCAGAGTGTGTTTATTATAGTAAACATAACACTAAAGAAAGATTATAAATCATAAAACCAAAACAACCTCAACTCATACCTTATTATGTTGTCAGTACTTGAAAAGTAGTGGTTCTGCAAAATTCATCAGTTTATCTTTAGAAATGTATTGTGCACAAACACTTACATTAAAATGATCTTCACAAAAATAGATTCTTGAATCTGCAGATAAACTATGAGCATTCTCCTCCTTGCAAGTTTTAACCACCTTTCCCGTATCTGTTCATTGCTTGGAACATATATAAATAACTTGTTTGGTGTTTCTATTGTTGTGCTTTTCGAATGGGGCACTACACAATACTTATAAAACGAGGAATTCATTTTTGATTAAAGAACAATTGACACCTACCATATAAATACACAACTGCTTTGTTTTAGTTCAGGTGGTGTAATGTAATTCAAGACGCCATGAGTATTGAGCGTTTTCGTGGTAAATTTAAACTCATTTTTTAAAATGCAAAATACATATTGAACATGTTTGATTTTTTGAAAAATAATATGTTTTTTGAGTGAAATAGATACTAAGGTAAAGTATTAACCTATTTTTCAAATTTAGGCAACTAGCCAATTGTAACAAGGCAATCAGATGATCATGCTATCGGGATACACGAATGGTTAATCTAAACAGTAAATGCATCAAGTCATATTTCACAAATATAACTGTACCTCAGCATCAATTTTAAGACCTTGGTTAAGTGACTGGCACTGTGGTGATGAATCGGATTTTTTCAGTTCCTCTCTTAATGATGCCATTTGCTTTTTCAACTGCGCAAGTTGCTTCAGGATAGCTTCCTGGCGATTCTCCAATACTGCAACTTCGGGCAAGGGGCACTGGAAAAAATGAATACTTGAATCACAACGAATACTTGCTGGAACAAGAATAAAGATCAACTGTGTTATACAAATGAACTAAAAGGTGGCTTTTAAAAACACAGTGTTATCACTTTCTTCAACTACCTATTTTCTTCAAACAGCAAACAAAATAACTAAAAGTGTGAAAAGCTCAAAATACTGGAAACACAATCACCCTCAATATTCAAAAATCTTTTACACTGCTTGCAAATGCATAGTAATTAAATTACCCAAGTTTCTAAAGGATAAACTAAAGGGAGGGCTAGATCAGCTATTATTTTATATAGGCCTACCCTATGAAGAATAGTTAAAACCTGAAAATTGACACATGGTATCTATAGCAGTTCAGTTTAAGAATTTTAAGGCAAAGAAATATGGGGTAATATCACGATGGGGATACCACTGCGGCCTCGCGTAGTAAATACACAGATCACTTGGTAAACACACAGATTACGTGGTAAATATGACATCATCGTGAAGTTTGGTCCAGGCTGCATTACAACATAAACTCAAATGATGATTGACGAAATCATATTTTATAAATATGCGTTTCGGTCGTAATGCAGCCTGGACCAAAGTGAAACATAACCATAACGCACGATATTGCAGATATCCAATTTACAGATCATATCTATAGCTGTTATTGTGTTGGTACGTGCAGACTGAATACGTCACAATGATGTAATATATACCATGCAATCTGTGTGTTTACTACACGAGGCCGCAGCGGTATCCCCATCTTGATATTACCCGAAATATGTTCCATATCTAATTTAAGTTATTTAACACACGATTACAGAAGGAAGAAGTAGCTGTTTTTGCTAAAATTTGGAATATAGTTTCTTTCAGGATTTATTCACATATAAAAATCTTTGATTGCAGAGCAAATATTTGCTATGAAAAGGCATGTTGGTCAGCATCATGCAACAGTCATATTGCTTTTTAACTGTTTTTGTCTGGTGAACACATAAGAGACATATGATATTCTTGTTTCATGTTGTAACACATGTTCAATTTTTTGATATCCAATATGTATTATTAGGGCAGGTGATAATTAGACTGAAATGCAGCCTGGACTGTAAGGATAACTGACACAGAAAGTATTGCTTTTCAAGCAGCAATTTTAGTAGAGGTCATAGTTAGGTTCAAATGCAGCCTGGACCAGAAGAACAAATGATGTAGAAAAAAGCTAGTGGCTGGCATACTTCATGACAATCTATCATCTGCAGGCATTGTTATTGATGAACAATGCACTATAACATAAGTATTACAAAATTATTGATTTTTGCAATCATGAAGCAGAAATCGTATAGGTGTTTTATGTCTAATTTTTAAATGAACTAAAAGCATTATTACAGTCGAGCAGCATACTCTACAACAGGGAAGATACCTAAGTTATCACATATTTCGAGAACATTACTAATTTTCTTGGTGAGTTAGATATTTCTTTTCATTAAAACCATAAAACTGAAATGCAAGATACTGTCCCAAATTTCAGCTTCTAAAAGTGACTCTTTCTGTGATATGTAAATGTGTGCCAGTGTCACTCCTCATTAAAAAACAAAAGTGTCTTGGTAAAAATATATCAAGAACATAGGCCCTACTGTATGTTATATCACTATGCCACTCAAACTGTGAAAAAGAAACAACTCAAACTCAACTTTTCTGAGCTTGTAATTCAATAGTTTCAGATACAGATATCGGAGATACATTGATACATGCTTAAGGGTGAACAGAAATTTTGATCTGTAAGCAACAATTTTAGTGGAAGTTGTGGTCAGGTTTTAACACTTTTTTTTTTTTGCTTTACCCCTTGTTTATGTTGAAGTCATTAGAGGTAGGAAAGAATCAGTGGCAACGAATGAGAAGGAATTCAGCCATGGCCATTTGAAAGAACCATCTCACCATTTGGGAAAACCCAAATTTAGATGGCCAGATGGGGATTCCAACCCATGTCCTCTGGAATGTGAGGCCAGAATGTTACCACTCACCCTCCACACTTGTAATTAACATTTGATCTACTGTGGTATGTTAGGATTTTTTAATTTAGCTACTTTCAAGACTGCCAGAATGCTGATCTCTTGTGTCACCAACAAAGTAGCCAGAAAACAATTACATTAAACATTCAGCCCAACAGCATGGGGAAGGGCTCAGCATTTAATTTCAATTTACATTTTGGGTAGAGACAAGGAGAGGTCCTTGTGAATTGAGGGTTTATTTAGCTAGCAATAGATAGCAGATATCACACCGAGACTCTTATTTTTTTATTTTTGGTGAACCGTCCATAAACAAAAGCAGCAGAAGTAATTCTTGGTGGCACTATTTAACAGTGTGTAGTAGTATTCGTGGCTCATGGATGCTTTTGATTTGCCGTGACTTGTTAATGTCAGTGTTTTATTCGGCGCGCATGAACCGTTTGGCACCGGTTTTGTATAAACTACTATATGTAATGTTAAAATACATGTTTTATCTTGGTGTAAAATATTTCTTTATCTTGTAAAACTCTATTCGTAGTTTTAATGAATGACATCATTAGCATTTAGGTTGTAATGCAGCATCGGCCACGGCGAAATGTCATGATAACACACGATATTGTGCATACCCAATTGCCGTATCATATCTATCGCTATTACTATGGTCCAGGCTGCATTGCAGCATAAAATCAAACGATTATTGATGAAATCATATTTTACAAATATGCTATTCGGTCGTAATGCAGCCTGGACCACAGTGAAAAGTAACCATAGCACTTGATACTGCGGAGATCCAATTTTTAATTCGTATCTATCCCTGTTACTGTGGTTCACGCTGCATTACAATATAAAATTAAGGGATTATTGACGATATCATATTTTACAAATATGCGATTTGGTCGTAATGCAGCCTGGACAACAGTGAAACGTAACTATAGCACTTGATATTGCGGATATACAATTTTTAAATCGTATCTAATGCTGTTGCTGTGGTCCAGGCTGCATTACGCCTTATCCGCAAATGCTTATAGATGAAATCATATTTTATAAATATTTTATTTCGTATGCACGATTTTAATAACCATTTTAGACATGCGAGGAAATTCAGAAGAATGGAATAAAATTTAAATCAACGGATGTCGGATTAACAGACTCGAGAACAGTTTCTACTACCTTTCTCATTAAATGGAGAACGTTTCCAAGGCAATTTTATTACTTAGTATACAATTAATAACTACAATAAGTGGATTAATACATAAATTATGCATCCAATAAGCTACTGACTGCCATGGAACATGGTTAATAAGAATCGTCCATTAGCCGCGAAGACTACTACGCACCGCTAAAAAGTGCCACCAAAAATTACTTCTGCTGCTTTTGTTCATGTACAGTTCACCCAAAAGAAAAAAAATATGTTCCTCTGCACGATGTCTGAAGTTTGTAGCGAAATAAACTCTCAATTCACATGGACCTCTCCTTGTCTCTACCCTACACTTCTTTTCTAAGGGAAATATTGTCAATGTCAGTACTACAATACAATCACAAATAAGTGGTTCCAAATGTAAAGTGATCTGTAATGATATAGTTTCGGGTCTACTGGAGATCGCGATTCCGCTACAACAAAATTCAGTAATATCGTTGGAATACTGCTGTAGTCAGTCGCAAGACATATTATTACAAAGCAATTATTCAGTTACAATACAGCCTGGACCATTATTTTCAAGCAGAAATTAGGTTGTAATACAGCCTGGACCAGCATGAAACCGTTAAATGTATTTCGGAAAGAATTTCTAGTGGAGTCTTGCGTTAGAACACACTAGTATAATGATGACAACTGGCGGAATCGCGATCTCCAGTAATCCCATAGTTTCAACAGTATAGTACTCAATAGGTGTGTAAAAATTGGAAAAAGTTCTGGGTCTTTGTTGAAGCATTCCCAAAAATCAGGCGCGTTACTTTACCATACATAAAACTGCAATCGTGTACATTAGGTAATAGGTAGATCTGTAAATGCAGGAATTTAATAAACCTTTAGAATCTTTTTAACCTGTTCCGAAACACTCGTTGTCATTGATAGATATGCTGTTTCTTCAGTATGACAATTACTAAACGAATCCTGGATCTTTTTCATTTTATACATACAATTCGGGAGTTCGACTTCTTCAGTAAAATTATATACTGGTCTCATACTGTACATGGCACACGGACCATTCATTTCTTCAAATGATTTGTTTCCCAACGGTACAGTTATTTACGGTAGCACCGTCAGTCACACGCTTGTTCCGAAAGCATAAAATCGGAAATACTCTGACTCACATCCAACATCACCAAACACACACCCAGAGACAATGTGCAAACACTTGTAAAAAAATTTGGCTATACTGGAGAAATGTTTACAAAATTAGCACCAAAGATATCGCGAATTATCACTCTGCAACGGCGGTAGATTTAAACATTTGTGTTTCAATTAGTCATAGTCGATGCTGTAAAGTGCTCGTAAACTTTACACTTTTCTCTCTTGTACGTGATAAAAATGTGGAAATAGTAAAACAGACTGCACTTACTTTCGAAGCAAGTGACGAACTAAAGTAACATGTGAAATGTAGACTTCAAAGTGTTGAATCATTCTGTTTATATAGGAAGCAACAAGTTTCTAAAATATTGAACCTGAGAATTTATTTTATTTTATACAACGTTAAGATTAAAATTACATGCAAATTCTCATCTTTCTTGTACCCCTTAGATCATAAGGTGGGAGGCTAAGAATTAATGATATAGTTGACTATTAGTTTTTTTTAATTTCAATTAGTTTTATTCTCATTTTTATTGAATTTTAACATTACACGTATTTTAATTTAATTTTGTAGGCAAGAGAATCAGAGATTGGAATAAATTAAGAAGATATGTGATTTGCTAAAAACGCAGAAAGAAATTAAAAGTCGGATAGTTCAAAAGTAGATGAGCACAAGAAAGTGGACAAATAAGAAAATTGACACCGGATCATGCACTTCATCGCAATTAAATTCACCAAAAAAATAGGATTCATATACTTATGTTGAATTTTGATTTAGCATGAAATTATTATCCTACAGCGCATAATTCAGTACGTAACTAAATAAGATGTTATCACTCCCTATATTAATAACAAACCACGGATACAATTATACATTAGGCTGGGTTCGAAGGACGTTACTATTTTTTTTTAATGGTTGCTTCGCTGGAATTAAGCTGTTTCTCTGCTTTGTTTCATGGTCCCTTATATTTTGTTAACCTATGAAACAAAACAGCTTTCTTATCAATACAAGCATGCTATAGATTTAGTGTAATGTGATTAAACAAGTTCATCGATGATTGTGGTTGTAAAGATTAAAGACTAATTAGAATTAACTTCCAAGGGGCTACATTTGTTATCTTTGTACTATTTATATTTTTGAACAGTGGTTAAAGTCCTGATAGGTGTTTTGTCAGAGCTGTCCGGTCTTTATATTCTTTTGGTCTATAGTTGAATCTCGCTGAATTTTTCAGTTGAGATGGACCAATATTTTGTTTGAAACGTTCCATCAAGCGTAATGCAATTCGTAATCGTCGGAATCGCTGAAATTAAAATGAGCAAATTCGTACGCAAATTGCCGCCATCAATTTGTATGCAAACCCTATCTTTAATTTGATATAATTGTTGCGATGGAGTGCGATGCGGTGGCAATCTTCCTACACATCCATCTTTCTTCTTTCCTCTTCCCACCTAGTTTTGCTCTCTACTAATTTCAACTTTCATCTTTACTCTACTTTCTATTAATCCTTCCTCCCCAAATTATGTGAAAATGAAGTATTTCGGTTCTTTCCAATCCATGTTTTAGTGTCCACCTACAAACTTTAACGCAGTTTCAACCAGTCTCTGGTTTCATCGAAAAAGTTTCCTACCGTCTTTATACGAAACACGTTATAGTCTGTATCGGTTTGTAATTAATACCCTTTCAAACACTCAAAATCGGAAACGGTATTTCGAACACCTTTCATATTTATAAGACGCATCCATAATTGGAAGTTATACTTTATGGGTGTATTGTTAAAAATCAAAATTAGAAAAAAAACCAATCGCTGTTATTTGCGATTATAACTAGTAAAATGGTGTAACATTCTCTGCTGAGTTCATCCATATTTAGGTTCATATACTTGTCGCAAGGCACTTTGACATTCCATACGACATAAATATCACGAAATAATTGAGGAAAATCCAACAATTGATTAAAATAATCATACTCGTTAATAGTTGCATATCTATTTTATATGCAATATATGCCTGTCACCAGTGGTGCCATCTATGGTCGAAAGCTTAGAAAATATTTACGTTAGGTTGTTCGCGATTGGATACCGAAGCAGTTTTAAGTTTTTCGAGTTGACATATTATATTCATGTGAAAACTCTATTACTTATCCCCAGTGATTTCATTTATGATTTAAGTGATAACTGTGTCCATTTTAAGCTTATGACAGTTAGCTGGAAGACATTTTTGACGATTTAGAACTGGCTGCTCAGTAGTTTATCATCATGGCGGCGCCTGTTTCCACCAATCAAAAGAGACGTTTCATACGGTATTGAGCTTCCATATTACATCGTATATTCCTAATGAGAGACGTAAAACGACCAAGTTTTCTTGTTTAATAAATCGTAATGTTATTTTCGTGTGCGTAAAACGGCTTTAGAACGAGCAATGAGTGGATATACTGAAATAAATGCCAGCAGTACGTATTTTATATGCTTTGTCACGTGACCTTAGTGGAAAAATGGCGCAAAGATCAGAGTGCAAACATGGACTCCGTTTCTATGATGTTGTGTCATTCGTATTTGTATACAATAGAGTGTTTTCATAAACCACGTGTTAAATAGTCTCTGGTGACTGACAGTAGGTACCCCAAGATGTCAACAAGGGGTGCAAAAAGGCGGGGGCGACCCCCTAAGTCTGTGGTGATGGAAAGGCCAAAAAAGTTCCAATATCATTTACTAAAGAAACCAAAATACCTATTAAACCGCGAAAATAAAGGTTCTGAAACACCAAACTCCCAGACTAGTACTCCGACAGCCTCGAGAGCGTCATCACCGGTTGGAAGTGAAAGCAGCAGGAGAAGCACGAGAAGTAGAGGAAGATATAAAAACAGAAGAGGAAGCAGTGGATATCATAGGCGAGGATATAATCCAGATGTGGTGGAGGAAAAAGACTCAGAATACCACTATGGCTCCGATTTCGGTGATGATTCAAGTGGTAAAAGTGAATTCGATGATGATATTCTTAGGAGTGACAGTGAAATGGAAGAAAGTTTCGGAGGTGGTGGTTCCAGTGATAGTGATTTTTCATTGTCAAGCTATAGTACCGTAAGTGGGACTCCGAAAAAGACCTATTTGCATAGACTTCCTAGTCCAGAACCATTATGGTTACAAAATCGTGATATACCATTATTAGATTTACCGAAATCATCCGAAGATTTGTTGGTTCCAAAAGAATTAGTTATGAAGTCTTTAAGTATATACGAAGTACTTCGTCATTTTCGGACATTAGTGCGTTTGTCGCCTTTTAGATTTGAGGATTTTTGTGCTGCTGTGATGTGTGAAGATCAAAGTACTCTGCTAGCAGAAATACACATTATGCTTTTAAAGGCACTACTCAGAGAAGAAGATTCACAACAGACTCATTTTGGTCCACTTGATCAAAAAGACAGTGTTAATGTTGTGCTCTTTTTTGTTGATGCTATGACTTGGCCAGAGGTTCTCCGTTCGTATGTAGAAAGTGACAAAGATTTTGACTCTAACGTTTTGAGTATTTTAAGTGATGGTGAATATCCTTTTACTTCAGTGGAATGTAGACTTAAAGTACTGCAGTTTTTGACTGACCAGTTTTTGATTACAAATCCAGTAAGAGAAGATTTGCTGAATGAAGGTATTATTATTATTTTTTAATTCCAATAGATTGTTGTAAAACTTGGTACAGTTATGTTGTTACATACTGTTGAAATTAATCTATGATTTTGGTTTCCACTAACTTTTTTTAAAAATCAAAACTGTAGCTTATATCGTTTTGTTGAGTGTATTTAAAAAATATTCTGGACTCATTCATAATAGTGATTTAAAATGGCTATTTAGTTTAGAAATCCTTATCATAGTTTTGACAGTGTATTCATGTGATAGAATAGGTCTAGTATTTTAGTCATTGGTGTCAGAAGCTTGTCAAATAGTGGTGACATCTAAATTTGTTTACATGTTTCTCCAGTCTTATATATGTTTTTCATTTCTTGGCATATTTTAGTGCACTTGAATGACAGGAGTGAGATTTTTCTCATTGTGTTTGTAATCTGATGTTAAACTTTTCAGGTTAGCACCTTGCTGCCTTGGAGGTAATTCTGAGTCCCTTGATCAGCTTAACAGGCTTGCTTATTGTAAATTATTAACATTTTTAAACCGTATTGTATTGCAATCATTTCAGTAATACTTTGAGAAACATTGTAGTGAACCACTTTCCAACATTACCTAACGCTAACTCCTAAACACCATTTCTGTGTTTGCCTGGTAGGCCTATATGGAATGAGATAAATCCCATGGAGTTAATAGGTATGGAATGTGAGTAGAGTATTATTTTGATGACACCAACGAAAAAATTACTATTAATGCACAGAATAATTAGCCTAAATTTAGAAAAGAGTTTATGGCTAGAGAAACATGGGAATCAGTCTGAGAAATGTCCAGAAGATAATTGTATGCATCAGCAATTGGTATAATGGATGAGCCAATGTCATAACACCGGGTGTGGTGGGTGAGCGGTTAACACTCTTGGCCTCACAATCGGGAGGACACCGATTCGAATTCCCATCGTGGCATGCATGCCGATTTCGGTTTTCCATGGTTTCCCAAAACATGGTACCTTCAAAAAGGCCATGGCAAAATTCCTTCCCATTCCTTGTCCCTAGTCTGATCCTGCCTGTAATGACGTCGACGAGATATAAAGGCAAAAGTAAAATAGAAATAAGTCATTAACAATAGTAAAATAGGCGAAGTGGTTAAATTGGATGTACTGGAGCACACAATATCATTAGAGCTGAGAGATAATTATATTTTGGGTCAATGGAGATTGGGTTTCTGCTACAACAACATTCTTTTGCATTGACTAATGTGATGACATAATAAAGCTGCAGAAGTCTGTTGGACCTTTATTTTTTAGAAGCAACTAGATTGTTATGACACTGCCAAAAATAATTCAAAAAGTATTTCTAGTGGCATCTTGCGTTTGACTGTTGCAGTATTATGACACTGATTACTTGCAGAATCACGATCTCCGTAATCCCTACAGGGGCACCGGTTTTTTGAAAACCTTGTGGGTGCGCATGCTACTTTGATGACACCTTAAAAAAAATGATCAAGTGTGTAAACTGATTTTGACTGAACCATCACTGATGGGTTGCTGATATGACATCTGACAGGGAGTAATATAGGCCACTTTTTATCCAGGAAACATTTAAGTTTACGCAAAAAAAAAAGAACCTTGAAAAATACGAAGTCGCGGGGAACCAGCAAGTCATGCATAATCGTGAAAATCTCATCTAAATTCGTCCAGTAGATTTCAAGCAATAAGCGAACAGGTAGTCAGAGCACGACAAAGATTTTGCATTTTCTAAATTTATTCCATACCAAAAACGTACTAAATTGGTACATTAAAATTGGTTCAGTCTTTTTGACGTGATTGAGGCACAAACTTACAGATTTTCAAATTATAATATCAGTTGATAGGTACTAAGGATTTGTACTGCTAGAAGAATTCAGAATTTTGCTATTGCATTTGATTTCTGTTTGCAAGGATATCTATCGAGAATGCAGCGGCGGGTGCAGCTAGTACACGTTAATAAGGAGGTACGGAGAAGAAGGGGGGAAAAAAGAGGGTACAAAATGCTGGGTTGAACAATAATGAATGGATACCTATTATAATCATAAAAACCTAAAAATGAAACCTTTATGCAATGTGTAACACAATTTTTTATTAGCAGGAGATATTTATTAGTATCTGCTCAATGTACAAAATTGTACTACAAATTGTAAGATCAACAAATCAAAATTTATAATTCTAAGAAGGAAAATCTTATAATATGTAGCCTATAATGATATAATTTGTTGCCAATTAAAACGTATATTGTTGAACAACAGCTGTATTTATAAATATATCAGCGATTTCTTGAAGGTCAAAATTATCCGCTATTTCTCGGTTTACTTGCACTACCATGTAATCATCCAGTCTTTGCTCAGTACTCTTTAAATAAGCGTTTATTCTTTGTAATTCTGCTGGAACCAAGAGTTTAACTCGGGAAAATCCTGTAATCATGGCTTCCAAAATCGAATGTAATTTGATTGTTCTCCTCATGGCCCCTATTGGTTAGGCCTTCGGTTATTAAAAAACGAAGAATTGAAATCATTTTTACGAAGGTTGTTCTAGCTGTTTTTATACCTTCAAGTTTTTTTATGTATAAGATGCAGTGTGAACATGGCTTTTTAAACCTTTCTAAAGCACTTTTGAGTGAATGCCATAATAGACTCATCATATCTTGATGATTTTATCAACGCAGAAACGCTACGAGACATGTTTGTTTTACAAATTTGGCAAAACACTTTATCTCTATCTCCATCATATAATAACCATCGAAAAATTGTTTGCCACTTACTTTGAATATTGCTTCTTCAATTGAATTTTCAGAAATAAAATTTTACTGGATGGAATTGTTGAACTGTACTTAGCTGAGAAGAATTAGTAGTGGAGGGTTCTTCAGGTTTTGGTAATTTACGAGTTCGAATGACGAATTTATCCGTCGAAACTAATAATTTCCCCAAATAAAGTCGATAACAAAACGCGCGGTCGGCTCTGATGGCACGTGCTTTATTTACCAGCTCGAATGCTTGGCTTGGTTGTGTGCGTACTCTTAACAAATCACACCCTCACTTACCGCACACTAGATGGTTTTAAGTACCCCGCAGGGGCCTGGTACGCAAGTGCCAGGTACGGGTTTGGTGAACCCGCGGTGCCCGAGCTGGAAACTTGTGAGCGCCGCAAGTTTCCCACACCGTAAGCTCCTACCATGCTTCAACGACCACCGTAAGGCGTGACGGTGGAACGTTGTGTGCCTAGGAGAACGGGAATCTTGGCTTCATCGCCCGGATTGCGAGGACGGAACAAACCTCTATAAAAAAAACCTCAACCTCAAGGTCAGACACGTGCCGAGGAGGCGAATGAGTGATGAGGGAGATCACTCGCTAACGTGCAACCTCAGGGGCACCTGCGCACCCCTGTTGTAGTAGCATTTTCTTCTATATTGTTTTTACTCGTGGGACCAAAATTAAGCCTCACAATAAAAACAAAAAACCCTGCAGTACGGGTGTGCCGCAGAATAATCTAAATACACCCAGTTCTAAGAAGAGGGTGAGGGTTGACAGCCCCCCCCTCTTCTGAAAGTAATAGTAACAGAAAAGTTTGTTCGCTTGCGAATGCTTTTATAGTTATGCAATGAGTGGAAGGATCTTTAGAAAAAGTTTCACCTTTTTATATTTCTAAGGGTTTAGAGGGTCTGGTAGGGACCCTAAATACGATAAAAAAGCTGAGGAATGGGACGCTGCTGCTGGAAACAACTTCCAGTAGGCAAGCTACCCAACTCCTGAACTGTGAGAAGCTCGGGGAGTTCGCCGTTACCTGCGAACTCCACAAATCCCTTAACAGCAGCAAAGGCGTTGTCACCTGCCGTGACTTAGTTGACATAGGGACCGAGGAACTCATTGAGGAATGGAAGGAACAGAAAGTGGTTGAGGTACGTCAGATCACTCGAAGGGTAAATGGCAGTATTGAAAAGACTGCCACCTTCATCCTGACGTTTGACACTCCAGAACTGCCAAAGAACTCAAAGCAGGGTACATTAATTTGAACGTCCGTCCGTATTTTCCGGACCCGATGCGCTGTTTCCAGTATCAGCGGTTCGGACATACGACGGCGTCATGTAAAGGAAAACCAACCTGTGGTAATTGCGGGAAGGGAGCACATGAGCCGGGTGTTAGTTGCACGCTCCCACAGGTGTGCGTCAACTGCTCCGGTTCGCACCCTGCCTGGAGTAGGGAGTATCAAGTGTATCTTGAAGAGCGCAAGATACAGGAGCTGAAGACCAAAGAGCGGATTCCCTATGGGGAAGCTAAAAAGAAGGCCAAGTCGCTCGCCGCTCCAATTTTCGGAACTACTTTTGCTAAGATGGTTTCAGCTCCCGTCAGACAGCAGAGTGTTGCTACCCAGACGTCAGTGCAAATGTGGTGCAAAATCCGCTAAGATCGCAACATCTAAGACCGCGGACGTTGGTAGCAACACGTCTGCGTCCTCGACCACACCAGCAGCAGCGAAGAGGGATCCACCAGCACTGATAGCGAAAACAACGCCACCTCCAATACCACCACGTGCTATCACGGTGGTAGCATTGCCAACTGCTACAAGTGAGAATGGAGGCAATCAGAAGATCTGTGGCCCGAAGTTTAGACTGACGGACCCGACTCACTTTGTGAAATCCTCCTCTTTGTCCCCTCCCAGACTACCAAGTAGTAGGGAGAAGAAGTGGAAAGGGGTGAAGAAGAAACAGAAGAAGAAGAAGAACAGCCAGGAGTCAACTGAGTCGGAGTCGTCTGACTCTTCGGAGCCAGAAGAAATAGAAATGCTGGTGGACGAGCCTGATCCCGTTCCTCAGCAGGCAATGATCGAAGACCCACCCGAACCGAGGCGGGTGAAACCAATTTTAGGCAGATCGGTCTAGTTTTAAGACTGATGGGTGACCTCTTTACAGCCACCCAATCCATATGCATGGTTTTTATTTTTTGTATTGTTTTTATTCATGTCTGTCTGGCCAATATGCAGCCAGCAAGACATGTAGTGTTTTTATCCTCTTTTGAACCTGTTTGGCCCCTTTACAGCCTTACAGGTGTTGTACGGTTTTAAGTCGTTGTGGTCGCTTTAAAGCCACGTCTGATTTTATGACTTATTTTATTTGCTGTCTGTATGGCCGACCCCTTTACAGTCGATCATGCAGACAGTATTTTAGTAGTTTCTTAATCCACAGAGGTAGCTGGTAATAGGGCGCTAATGACCCCACTATCGATGCACCCTAAAGGAACTAGCTAGCGAGTTTCCTTTATCATTTAACCTGGTTGGCCTTTTTACAGTGAACCCATCTTGATATTACCCGTACACTTTTATGGCTTTAAAGTTGGATACGTTTTTTATTAGCTGCAAATACTGCTTCGGCTAAAGGAAAAAGTTTCATTGTGCCTATAAGTCCTGTGTAATATATTCATCACCACCAATCCTTTTTTTTTTTGTAAAGGCCTCTCCATTTTCTTCTATTCTCCTATCACCTAGATCCAGGCCTCACCTCTCTTCCATACACACTCCTCTAGCTTTCCTCTGTGTTGTGTAGCATGCATCTTCATTTCACAGATTTTCCTTGGGTTTCTCTGCTCATACATTCTCTTTACGTGCCCATACCATCTGGGCCTGGTTGCTTCTATCTTTTCCTGTAAGGATTCCTCTTCTGCTGTTTGTCAAATGGTTTCATTTCTTAACTGGTCCATTTCTGTAACACCTATTCTGCCTCTTAAAATTTTAGTTTCACTGCTTGTATACTGCTAAAGCCCCACCTACTTATTGTACAAGTTTCAGCACAGTATGTTAGGCTAGGAATGTAGTATGTCAGATAGATTACTCCATTACTTCTCTGCACCTTATCCCTTTCCATACCAGGCTTCAGATTTTCTTAAAAATGCATCAGCTTGCCTCCATCTTTTTCTTATCTCAGCATCATTTCTTCTGCTTTCCACTATAGCACTTTCCAGATACTGAAACTGTTTTCCTTCTTCAGTTGCCCAACTGCGATCACCTGGTTATCCTGTTCTTCTTTTGAGTTGTTACCAAGTTCTCGCATTACTTCACATTAAATTTTGTATTATATGTGCCTACAGTGTCTACATCTACATGTGTATTCTGCAATTCACAAAATTGTGGGTTGTAGAGGGTGCTTTGCACCAAAATTAATCTATACTAAGTGCATACCATTCCCAAATAGCAGAAGGGAAGAAAGTATTCATATAAGCAACAGTGCGGCATCTTATTTCTCTAATTTTAACACTCCTGTCCTCCAAATAGGTTGGTGATGAAGTATTTCATCACACTCGTAAATTAAAGTGGGTGTACGCATGTTTACCAATAACTTTAAGGATTGTGGCAAGCACTCATGAATCGAATGGGTCTTCTCTATAATGTCAATCAGCCCCATACGAAATGGGTCTCAAACGGAGTGACAGAATCTAAATGTAGACGCATGAGAATTTTGTATGCTATCTCCTTTGTGCATTACAATTTTTCAAGATTTGACCTATGAATCACAGCCTAGAATTAGCTCTACCTAATGACTAAATTATTTCAAGTTGCTATCTACCGTTATGCCCTAGTACTTCATGGAATCAGCCTTATCAATATGTTTACTTTATATTTCTGAACAAATGGATTCTCTATGTTAGCTATATACATTGCCTTGCACTTTTTGCAATTTAGTACAAGTTACCATTTGTTGCACTATGCCGTAATAACATCCAGATCATGCTGAATTTCTAAGCAATTGGCTGAATTCCTTTCTTCCCCGAAAAATGATATCAATGTGAACCTGTATCAATAACTTTCATTACGTCGTTGTCTGCCCATACATCCAATTGCCACTGACCTTGGTCTTGACCGCTTCCCCAGATCATCCTCCAGATCATCAGGTTGTCTGAAAAATATATCACCTTCATGTTTTTCCCTGTTGTCCTTATTGCCTCCTTCTCCATTCCATGATCCATGATTACATGAAAAGTACTATGAGACACTTCCTTGCTTTACCCTGATTCTTTGTTTCAGAAAATCTGTTCTACTCCCTATGTATATCTATAAAACGAAAACGGAAATTTGAAATAGAAAAACTCGGGAACTACCAAGAAGATTTTGATGGGGTATTCACTGTTTTAAAGCATAGAATCTCAATTGAATTGTTTGGTATATCTTATGTTTCAATGTTACATAACGCCGGAACATTAAATGAAATTCTGAACATATGGTGACAAATACCAAAGATGGAACGACTAGATGTTGCATACTTCGCAATAAACATACGACTACAATGTCTCTGACCATAGCCTTCAATGAAAGCAATAAAATCAGTTTAAAATAATAACTATTTTGCACACTAAACAAAACTTGATTCCTTTAATTCAAGATATTCAGTTTTTAAATGCTATAGATGGCTGTAATGAATGTGAGGAACTAATAACGAAAAAACAACAGAGATTTTCTTTGATCCCAAGCTCTGACAGCACAACATCTCTGGCTGTCGTTTTTGGTGTTCTGTTCACAATAAAATGACCCTGCAGTTTGTAGCTCCCGGAAACAAATTGAATGTAAAGAATATATAGGCCTATATTTTTTTCATGCCTCATCTAATTCTGAATACTTCATATACAATTTTGAATACCTGATATTCAACTGTACAGTACCAGAAGTAATATAATATTAAAATCTTTAGCTCTCAGTGGCAGATGAGTCAGCATAATGAGACACATCAGTGTTTGATACTGTGAAAACTCGGGCTAAATCCATTCAGCAGTTTTCAGGTATTGCTAGATTATTCGTAAAATATATGTGTCATAATGTCTTAAGACATACATTAAATTTTAACGTTAACCCCAAGCTTTCAAATTCTGAAAATCCAATCAAAATCTGTGTTGTCTACACGATGCTGGTATAAACACACATTCCAGATAAATTTTTATGTATATGGTTTGTATTAATGTGGTCAGTGTTTCGATTTCTGAGCAGCAACATTAGCAGATGTAATTGCTTTGTAATATAACCTGGACTATAATGAAAACTGACATTCCGGGCTGTTCTATCATTACTGTGGCGCCATAGTCTGTGATGAATTCTTATAGAACTCGATGAAACAAATCAAAAGTAAAGAACTAGGTGGGATATCCAAAAAAAAAATAATATTATTTTTGATTTTTCTAGTCAAGTTACATACGAATTCATCATCAAATTTGTCTATGGCAAAATGTTTCTTCTGGTCCAGGTCGTATTTCAACCACGTAAAATTTGAGATACAATATCTCGAAAACTAAGCGATATATATATATAGGAAACCCTGCCAGTTTTTACATAACTCACAGTTCCCTGGTATAGTTCTGTCACTCTACTTGTAGCTTCTTTGTGGCTCCTCTGTTTTCAGTGGCGTTCCATACCTTGCTCCTAAGTTCACAATCATATGCTTTCTCAATTTCGACTAATAGCAACAACAGATAATTTCCAAACTCTTTGTTTTTTTCCTTATATCTGTCTCATCAGGTCTACCATTGATCTCCCTGGTCTGAAGTCATACTGCTCATCTCTTGGCTCTTTTTAACCATGTTGAATATTCTTTTTTTAAGGATCTTCTCTTGTGCTTTGACAGAGGGGCATATCAGTAGGATTCCTCTATTCTTAACCCTCTCTGCTTCCTTTTTTGAAGATGGATATGGTTATTCCTTTCTTCTGGAGTTGTCCTGTACATCCATATCTTCCACATCACACACTAGAGACCTAACCAATGCTTTCTTACCACTCCTATTGCTGTTGCCATTTCTGCACTCACTTCATCAATGCATGCTGCATTAGCTCTCTTAATCTTACCCAGAGCTGCTTCCACTTTTTTGCGGGTTAAATCTTTATCTATATCTACTAAATGGTATTTTCATCCTACTTCTCCTGTGGTATTGTTTCTTCCTATGTCCAATCTGGGTTCAGCAAAGCATCAAAATACTCCTTCCATATTAATTTTAGCTTTTCTGTACTCTTAGTTTCCTTTCCATTCTCATCCAGCTTATTGAGGTTTTCATTCAGGTCTTTCCTCTTCCTTTTTACTATTCTGCACAGTACTTTCTTATTACCCTTACTGTCTTCTTCCAGCACTTCAGTCTATCACTCCTGCCCTTCTTCCTTTCTTCTACTACTATTTTATAATAATATAATAGCGATTGAACAATTCTCCTACACACCCGTTTTTCTCCTTTCCTCTTGTCGCCTACTTTTGCCCTCTACTAATTTAAAATTTAAATTTTTTCAGTGTTTTTGGTAAATTATTCATCATTTCTCTTGGTAATTTATTCCAATCCTTGATATCCTGCCCTATGAAAGAAAATTTTCCCATATCCTTATGCCCGCTATCAAGTGCCAGCTTATAGCTATAGTGTTGTTGTTGTTGTTGGGGTTTAAGGGCGCGTCGACGGCGGGGTCATTAACAACCTATGGTGTTCTTTGCCCTTCCACACTCCTCTCTTATTAATTCTCTCACCAATATCTTTCCATATCTCATCACCAATATACTCCTTATACACTCCCACTTCACCCTCCTTCTGTCTTCCAATGAGCACAGTTCCAGCTCCTTTAACATATTAGTTACTGATTGTGTTTTGAGGTAATTTCCAAAGACAAATCTCACTACCCTTCTCTGCACCCCTTCCAACTCCTGTATTTGGTACCCAAGACGTGGTTCCCATATTACATCACCATATTCAAGCAATGGTCTGACCAAAGTTTTGTAACCTAATTCCATTACTTCTCTAGTACATCCTCTCATCAAACTTTCCAACAGGTGAAGGTTTATGAACCCTTTTCCTACTACCTGTCCAATGTGTCCTGCCCAGTTAAGTTTGTTAACGAATGTTATACCTAGCTATTTACATTTTGAATCTTCAATAAGCAATTCCTTTACCACTTTTTAATCATAACCAAAGTTTAGCTTTTTATTTGTGTTCCTGATTAGCTGACATTTCTTTGCATTTATCCCCATCTCAGGTTGACTCACCAGCTAGATCTCCTGTCCAGATCACCCTGCAGCTGTTTACAGTCTTCTGCTATTTTAATCTTTTTAAATATGTCATCTGCAAACAATCTAACTGATAGTAAACCATCAAAACAATCATTCATTAGAATAATGAGTACCAATGGTCCCAGTACTCTACCCTGTGGGACTCCTATGTTACCTTCCACTTCTTTGGAAACTACATTTCCTACCCTAACTTCTAGCTTTCTATCTTTTAAAAATTCTTTTATCCAGCAAATCACTTTTTCATTCACTTCAATAGTTTTTTACCTCATTTACCCCTGTCTTATGGCTCTCTCTGTCAATCCAAAAAGCTAGTACTAGACTATCAGTTTGATATCCCCTGTCCATTTCATCCAAAATATCTTGTATATAGACTATTAATGAGATTTGTATGAATATTGTTGCCTAAAGCCATGTTGTGAACTTGAAAACTGTTTACATTCCTCACGGGCACCTCTGGCGTGGTTGCATATCAATCTCTCCATTAATTTACCTGCCACTAATGTCAAACTGATTGGCCTGTAATGTTTATGAATTGATTCAACTATCGCACTTCTGGTAATCAACAAGTATCCAGACTCAATTTAAATAATGTTTTAAGAGCAGGTACATTGTCACATCCTGCTATCTTTAAGAAATCTGTAGTAATATTATCCACATCAGCCCCTTGTAGTGGCGTAATTCTTGTTCTCAAATTACTGCCCCGTAGGGGCCTGGTACGCAAGTGCCAGGTACGGGTTTGGCGAACCCGTGGTGCCCGAGCTGTAAACTTGTGAGCGCCTCGAGTTTCCCACACCGTAAACTCCTACCATGCTTCAACAGCCACTATGGGGCATGACGGTGGAACTTTGTGTGCCTAGGAGAATGGGAATCTTGGCTTAATTGCCCGGATTGCGAGGACGGTGCAAACCTCTATGAAAAACCCTCGACCTTAAGGTGAGTAACGTGCCGAGGAGGTGGATGGGTGGTGAGGCAAACTACCCACTTGCGTATAACCTCGGGGGCACCTGCCGTACCCCTGTTGTATTGGGCTTGGTGGCGTGATGCAGGAGCTCCGTGTCACTCGACATTTAGTTTCTCCGAACTCATAGGATCAGAATTTCAGATCTTCTTTTTCTCCTCTGTTGGCTTTTGCATGCCACGGGGGAAATATCACTCTAATGCCCCCCCCCCCCCCCCAAAAGGTGGTGGCAAGCAGGTGAGGGCCGAAAGCCCTCCACCTGAAATGGAAAATTGTAACAGCAAGGGTTATCTTATTGATAACGCCTTTGTAATCATGGCAAGAATGGAGGGATCCTTTGAAAAGGTCTCTCTGTTCTATATACAGAACGGATTAGAAGGAATAGTGGGAAGTTTAAAGAGTGTGAAAAAGCTGTGGAATGGGATACTGCTTCTTGAAACATTTTCCCACAAACAGGCTGTCTTACTCCTTAAGTCTGAGAAGCTCGGGTAGTTCGCAGTAAAAGGGTTAACGACAGTTTTGAGAAGACTGCCACCTTCGTCCTGACGTTCAACACTCTGGTGTTGCAGAAATCCGTTAAAGCTGGATATTTAAATCTGAACTTTTGCCAGTATGTTCTGGACCCGATGCGCTACTTTAAGTGCCAGAGGTTCGGGTATATGACAGCGAACTGCAAAGGCAACCCCACCTGTGGGAAATGTGGAAAATCAGCACATGAGCCGAGTACAGGTTGCATCCTCCCACAAGTGTGCGTTAACTGCTCCAGGCCACATCCAGCCTGGAGCAGTGTACATTGATTAAAAGAAGTACAGGAGTTGAATCTCATGGAAAGGCAGTATTATTCTGCTTGGTACCAGGCCATGTGGGAATCGGGGGGAATGAGGCAGCCGATGTAGCTGCCAAGTTAGCCTGCAACATGGTCAGAATCAATTTTGACCCGGTCCCAAAGTCAGACCTTGCCTCAGTGGCGAGAAGAATTGTTTATGATGCATGTCAGAGGCAGTGGGTGGAAGTAGAGCATAATAAGCTCTGGCTGGTCAAACCGACCGTTCAGCCATGGAGCAGCTCCTTCCACCGGGCGAGGGGGGAAGGGTTACTCCTTACTCACCTCTGCCAAGGGCACTATCCTCTGACACATGGTTTCCTTCTCTGCTGGGAGGACCTACCCAAATGTGATGCTTGTGGCGTACCTTTGACATTGTGCCACATTTTAACTGATTGTGTGTTATTTTTGAACTTAAGAACAGACGTTGGCCTTGCCAATGATTTGTCAGTTATTTTAAATGACAGCAACAACGTAGCTAAGGTTTTGAAGTTGTGTAATCTTGCCGGTCTCATCCCAAAAATTTTGGGCAGACCGGCTTGTGTTTTAGTATGGTTTGGTGGTCCCTTTATAACCACCAATCCTGGTACTGTGTGTTTAGTTAAGTTTCATACTTTATATCTGGCTGGCTGGCCCTTGTATCAACCATTAAGCCAGTTTGTTGTTTTAGTGAATGTTCAACTTGGTTGGCGCTTTTACAACCAACCAGTTAATGTTTGTGTGCTTGAATTTTAATTGGCCATTTACACCCTGTATTTTATTTATCCTTATTGTCAGTATGTCTGCCCACACACTGTTTCTGCCACTATAAATAACATGCCTTTAAATCCTTCCCACTCATCTTCCACTGTTCCAGTTTCTGCTATCTTTGCTCCTTACAATTCTTTGTTATTTTTCCCCATTGTTCCTCTCTTTCAATTTCCATATCCTTATTTTCCTATTTTCTCCTTTCCTGCCATTGTTCTTCACTTCATTAACTTTACATCTGCTACACTCCTCTTCAATTCTCCATTAAATATTATGTAGTCCACAATAACCTTCCTCCACCAGTCGTTTTTATACCTGGTCACTTTGTGGCTATCTCACTTTTGTACCATGAATTTACTTTTCTCAAGCCATTTCGCTTTCAGAAATCCAGTAGCCTTTCCCCATCTTCATTCCTTCCTGCATCCCTTTGGTATTCTTGTCTCCCATAATTATAAAAGTACCTGGGTTACCGATCTTCGCTCGTCATCTTTTGATTTCTGTTAAGTATGCAAGATTTCATCAAAATCCTTAGAGACGTTTGTGAGGAATTAATTTTATCGGGGACTGCACCACCTTCGGAACTGACTCGAAATTGGTATCAACCTCTTGAAATTTGGTTAATTGCTTTGTAATTATGTCTGCTTTACATTTGTTCTCTTGCTTTGCGGAAAACTAGCAAGTAATTTAATTAAAATGCTGAAATTTGACGGCTATGCACAGCCGTTAGGTGCCGTCAGCGTAAAAAATCAGTGATAGTCTCTTAAAATGTTGATTTAATCCTCTGTTGTAATGTTTTCTTGCTGTTTCAGCTTTTCTCCGTTGCAAAAAGTTGCATATAATTGACAAATAGACTATTTATACGAGTGGTAATACGGTGATGCCTGTCATCTTATATAGAAACGAGCAGTCGGAGATAATCGATTGCTTCCATTGTAAACAAATACGCCATTTCCGATGGATGCCGCAAATGCAAAATTGCATAAAATTTTCTCTTGGGCCAGGCTGTATTTCAAACTAACCACAAAATCTATGATGAAATGAAACTGTTTAGGTTGATATGATCCCTGTACTGATAATTTTTTTTAGAGCTAGTGCAGTAATCACCTTTTTCCCCCACTAATTACATTTGAGCTGCCAGACTGCTCCATATTTGTTACACATTCAGTATATTTCCTTCCTGCTTATATAAGAACTGCAGTCAGTTAAATATTGTGAATAATCCTCAGGGTTTTCTTCAGTTAAGTCTTCACTGGGCGAAGTTCGAGTAACTTGGTTGAGACGATTTTCTTTTAGGTTTTCTTGAGATGATTACAGTATAACTGCTAATATTATTTTCAAAGAAGTTTTTGTCAAGTAAAGTATCACTTCAGACAAAGTCAAATTTTAAATATCTTCTTTTTATATGTTTTACGATTAAACACGCAGTGCTAATATTCCTTTGGATCAGCTAGTGGAGTATACAAGGCTTCCTAATTTCTGTGCAATATTTACTACAACCAAAGATAAAACAGTAGACTCAATGGCTAGCAGTAGATTTTTTTTTAAGTTTGAAAAAATCGCATTTGTCAAAGCCAGTATCAATTTTTTAAATATCTAATTTTTAAATGTTTTACAATTAAACTGGTAGTATTTAATGATAACCACTTTCTCAATATTGTTTTTAAAGAAGTTAAGTAAATATAAGTATCACTTCTGACAAAGCTACTTTTTAAATATCTTCTTTTTAAATGTTTTACAACTAAACATGCAGTGCTAGTATTCTGTCGAGTCAGCTAGCATACAAGAAATGTTCGGTTAAATATATGAGTTCCTTGAAACCAAAGAGTAAAATATTAGTAGGCTTCCTTGTACCTGAATCATCTATGAGATGGCGTTAGAGCCGTTTTCGAGGTACTAAGAGCAAAAATTGTTCGTATTTTGTAAAATTGGGTTTTTGCAGGGAGGAACACTATTTAGATAAAAACAAAACGTTATCTAAATATGAAATTTCATCCAAATCGTCAGTGTCATTCCCAACATCCAAAATATATATACAAGAATTGCTCATTTAAAGATCTAAGATTTTGACCATTTAGCTGTTTCTGCCAGTCTTTTTCAATCTCCTCTTTGTCTTAAGTCGGACAGCCTACCTGTGGGTCATATGCTTGCAGTTTCTTCAGGCTTATTCTTTTAACTGTAACCTTGGTGTTCATAAACCTGTCTGTTATCTCTTTTACTCCCTCCTTCATTCCTTCTCACACAGCTACCCCTACTCCATCTCCCCTACCTTCCTTATTTCGATTTCAGTACAATCAAAAACCTTTCCTCAGTTCCCTTCGTGCTTGTCCTTCCCACTTTGCTTTTCCCAACTCCAAGATAGCTACAATCATAGCTAGAATTTCCTGTAGCTTTGCAGGCAGTGTTCATATATTTAGAGCTCCAATTTGTAAATCATTTTCATATCCGCGTCTCTTATTCTTAGATCTGTTCTTTGCGAGGCTTGTTTGTGTTTTGATAACAAGCTTAATCCAATACTGGCTTGCTAGTCCTGTAATAGCTTCTCCAAAGATCCCGTTGGCTGTCATTTTTCAGGATTCCCGCAGAGCCTTCACAGTTACCATCCCAGGACATTTGTAGTCCCAAGTGTACTTCACCCTCACAAATAGTCTCTACTTCAGGCCATTTCCTGAAAGAAGTCAATTGGTAGACCAAGAGATGGAGGATTGAAAGGAATTTATAAGTGTAAAGGAAAATAGAGAGAAATTGAATATATTGAAAGAAGCAACTGATGGACTGATAGCAAATGTTGGAAAAGTTTCAATCAGATCCAATCAGTGGTTGCCAACAGCCCAATGATTTATTTCGAAGACAAATTGTGAATGAGTAACTGCCAAACATTATCTTCATGATTTCAAAAATGTATATATTTGATGGGGAAGTTCAGTTCTTTCCATAAAAGAACATGTTATACACCATTGTAATACTATTCATTTGCATTAAATGACTTCTCTCTTATAGCGATTAGTCTGTTTCGATTGGTGTTAAAGGATGAGTTTACTGTATTCTTCTCCTCATCGAAGTTGAGAACAACCAAGTACTGGTTAGAATTAACACTAAACTAGTTCATATAATACTTTTTTATGTTTTAGAGCGATATGTTTTGTTATATAGGAACTGTGTTGTTTAGTGTAAGAGGAAGGTCAACAATTACCAGTAACAAAGAGCGTAGCTTCACATAAAAAAAAACTCCTCCACAGATATGTAAAATTTTCTGCAAAGCCTTTCATCAGAAGGGATGGTTACAGAGCTATATCTCTGCAATGATGTAGGTCTGCAATTATTCCTGCTGCTAAAGAAGGGCTTTGCTCAAAAATTGTATGTGTTTTGTTACTGTGCTGCTGTGCCCTGTGTTATGGCAAAACAAATGTTTTACATTCCGAAGCGATTATTTTCTTCTTCCATAAGGACACTTCTTATTTAATGATCTGGAATCACACTTTTTATTCTGCCAAGCAAGGATGCTGGTGGGTCAGAACTTTTCTTCGAGTATGTATTTGCAGACATACAACAAATGCTGCCTTTCTGCCTTCAACTTTGGTGAGTGTTGGGTTTAAGTTATCTTTTGTTTCCGTATGAATATTGCGTCACATAATTCTTCCTACTCCATTGTTGCTGACAGATGAATTAGCGTAAAGAAAATAGAGTGTTGAGTGTTACTGCATCAAATGAGCATTACTATTGGATCAAGATACATTGATTTCTTCAGACCAATTTAAACCTTGCAAATTATTTATTGATCAAACAACTTGTACTCTTAATGTGTATGCAGTGGCGGATCCAGGATTTTGTTTTGGTGGAGAGGCTAAGATTTGGTTTGGGGGGGGGGGGCTTGACTCGGAAGAGGAGGAAATCTCATTATTCCACATTGCCGCCCTTATTAAAACTGTAGAGCAAAAAAAAAAAAAGGTCCCCAAAATCCATGTCGTCAGGGGTGACCTTGGTGCTTTTGGGGGGGGGGGTTCAGCCCCCTAGCCCCCCCCCCCCTTTATCTGCCACTGTGTGTTTGGGATATAGTATTTGATACTAAGGTAAAGGAAACAGATTTTAGGTGATATAAATAACAAAGGGAGGGAAAATAACCAGTCACATACCAAAGTTGAGGGCTGTGACAAGTGAATAAGGTTTTGAGTCGTGGGGTCACCTTCAGTGTGTGTGCACACCTCCAGAACTAAATGTATCATTCTGTACTGCATGAATATGGTTTTATTATGTAATATTGTATTTTTGTGTTCTTCTTACATGTTATACACTCATTGAAGCCTTGGATTATGTTCCATATCTATTGTTATATATACGGTATTTGCCCACAGATGGTATTCTTCTTTCTTCAGAAGAGTATTATATTTGTGCCTTTCTACATATTGCACTCAGATTATTAAATTACTACTTTCTTTCTCTCCATGTGTTGTACATTGGGTGTGTAAATGTTTCTTATTGAAGTCATAGGAAGGTTGGAACATCTCTCAAAAGAGACTTTAGGGTTAAATGATTGCTTAAAGTAAGTGAAAACTTTTCTGCTGATTGGACTCTAAACACTTTGTCAAGAGCAGGAACATTCCAATAAATGTTTCCAATAGGTTTTATAAGTTATCATTTTTTAAAACTATTATCATTTATACTTTTTGTGGTTATGCCAGGTAATATTCATTATGATGACCACTGCAGAATCTGTCACCGACTTGGAGATCTGTTGTGCTGTGAAACATGTCCAGCTGTTTATCATTTGGAGTGTATTGATCCTCCAATGGAAGATGTACCAGAAGAAGATTGGCAGTGTGGTATATGCAGAGCTCATAAGGTATAGTACCACTTGAAGCTAGGTGTGTTATTTAAGAGATTAGTGCATAAGATTTTTTTTGCTTGGGGTAAGGTTAGATAAAGGAGTGAGCAATGCTGAACGGCTCAGGTAGTATTTATGAGGACTCGCGTATGGCTACTGGTCAAACAGTCCAGATTTCAGTTTCCCATTACTTGCCAAATACAATTTTTATGAATGCTGTTTCCCTTCCCTTTAATAATCTGTAGCTCTTATTTCTCACCTCCACTTTTGTTACTTTCTTTGTTGAATTACATAATATTGTCCAAACTGATGTTGATATGGTCTTGTAATTTACTTTAAATAGTTTTTCCACCGTACATATTACACAAATTCTGGATGGCTCACAGAATACCTCTGCCTTATGGCTACAAAATTCAGGGCAACTAATGAAAGTGTGCAGGTATTAGCTAATTGTTTCAACTTACAGAGATGAAATGGTTTCTAAGATTTGTGTTATGGATGGAGTCATCTATATAAATAAAAATTAAGTGCTGTTCTTTGGTAAGCGCATCTCTCAAGCAGCTGGAACAATTTGGTTAGTTATTATTAATTTTTTTTAATTTTTATAATAGTCCGAATAAGATTTTTAGAGATAGAAAAATTGGAAAATTTGGGATAAACTGAAAGTGATTTTTTTTATGGACTGATGTGGCTATTTTTTTTAATGTTCGTAATAGTCTGAATAAAGTTTTTAGAGAAAGAAAAATTGGAAAACTAGCCCAGAAAATTGGGGAAAAACTGAAAACGAGTTTTTTTTTTTTTTTTTTCCCTAAGTGATCTTTGTATGAACTCAAGACCATAACTCATGATTTGAACTAGGGATATATGTAATTGTTTTTTTGTTTTGTTCCTTTTGCTCCCATGGTGGAAATAACTCAATTGAATGTTTTCTATTGGAAAAAAAGCTGGAAGACCGGGAGAAATATCTGGAAAAGCACACCGAGCGTGGTGGTGTAACGGATAGCGTTCTGGCCTCGCATTCGGGAGGACGGCGGTTCGAATCCCCGTCCGGGCATCCAGATTTGGGTTTCCCATGGTTTCCCCAAATCACTCCAGGCGAATGCCGCGATGCTTCCTTCAAAAGGCCATGGCCGAATTCCTTCCCATTCCTTGCCCCCATCCTTTCCCGTCTCTAAAGACCACGTTGTTAAATAGGGACGTTAAACTGTTACCAAAAAAAAAAAAAAAAAAAAAAAAAAAATGGAAAAGCACATTCCAGCCTAAGTTAAATAAAATTACCTTGGTTTTATTTTTATGTTGTTTCACAGTCTGTCCAACAAATGTAGTTATTTTATTTATATCCCACTGATATTAATTTAGGACGTGTGCTTGATGATAACAAACAAGGTGTTACCTCAATCAGGCATGAAAGTTCCCTATCGTCCAATGGATGATGAATTTAATCAAGAGTTGAAACACAGAAAACAGTGTGATTGTGATGCATTGGGAGAATCAGTTCCAGTGACCGTTCCGAAGTTAAACCGGCAGTAAAAATATGCATACGACACTCTCATGAAAGTTGTGAATGATGGAACTAGAGGGATTTTTTTCACTTCTTGGACGCCCCTGGTGTAACTGGATAAACATTTTTGATCTCATTGATTTTGCAAGCGATTCGCTTGCAGAATGAAATTGTACTTGTACTTGGTTCGTAAGGAATTGCAGCTACGTTGTTGGGAGACAGTCAATAAAACACCAATGTGCAACCTTTCAAAGAACTGTATGATGGCAAAAACTTTGCAGCAATGCAAATTGATCATTTTGGATGAATGTACAATGACGCATAAAAAGTGTTTGGAGGCAGCATTAGACCAAAAAATGCAAGATGAACAAAATAATCAAAACTGGCTTGGTGATGCGATGATCAAAATCAAAATATCAACAAAACCCCTTTGAGATTCATTGAGATTTCAAATTTAATGTGAGAAAATAAATCATTTGGTTAACATGAAATTCTGACTTTATTCATCATCATCATCATCCTCATCATTGCCTGTGCAGGTCACGCATGATCTCCTTTTCCAAGTTTTGCAGTCATTCCGAGATATTTCCTCCACCACTTTTCTCCAAACGAGTCCCTTAGCCTCTGCATCTTTCTTTACTTGGTCCATCCATCTTGCCCCGGGGACTTCCAACTTTCTCCTTCCCGTCCAACTGTTCAGCATTACTATCTTCGGCATCCTCCCCTCCTCCATTCTCATAACATGTCCCAGCCATTGCAGTCTTTACCTTGTTAACATCTCTTCTAATGTAATCGTAGGCTTCCGTGGCTGTTCAGGTGACGCCGCGTCATGTTGTGTGCAGCTGATGTTATGACCCTCCTTCTATGGTCTTCTTCTGGACAGAAATGCGTCTTCAATTAGTGTGTGGTGCAGTTATATAGTCGAGTCCCGTGACCTGTCTAGAGAGTTTGGTTTACCCGGCCAATCAATGTGACTTAACCATCACGTGTTTCATTGCGCGGTATGGTTGGGGTTGATATGTGACCTGCTCTGTCTGCACTAGTGAGAGCCGTGTGTCGTGTAGTTGAAGCCTGTTATCTTCATTTATGTTTTCTGGTTGTTTGGCAATTTCCAATACCTCCTTGTCCAATATTTATCTTCTCGCACTATCAAGCTGGTGGTTTCAAAATGTATTGCATGATTAGTTACGGCTGCATGCCGTGCAATGGCGGACGTCTCGGTATTATTGGCTCTATAATTGCAGATATGCTCATGTAGCCTGTCCTCTATAGTGCGCCCCGTCTCTCATATGTACACCCGGTCACAGGTGCATGGAATTTCATAGACCCCAGCAGGCCTGTAGTGGGGGCAGCTTGTCCTTAACCTTGATGAACTGGTTACTGACCTTGCTGTACACTTTAAAGTTTTATGCCAACTTTTTTAAATAGCTTTCCAATTCTGTCAGTAACGCTTCTTTATATAGGGTAGAACAACTACTTTGCGTTCCTGAGAGGTGGGTTGATTTCATGCTGAATTGGCATCTCTCCCTGTTGTGACTACATGCAATGCCCATTTAATACAAAGGTTGTGGTAGCCATTGGTTCTGAATGTGTGTTGTAGTGCCTCTAACTCCGTTGTAAAGCTTTTAGCATCACACACTTCCATTGCTCTTGTACACAAGGTCATGAGGACACCTCTTCGATTTCTGAAGAATTGTTGACAAGAGACGCTACTTCAGACCTCAATTTATGTAGAATGTTCCTATCTATTGGGGCATACGTCTAGTCCTCTAAAAGGCTTCCAACCTTATTGTGGTAGTCTTCCGATTTCATCAGTACTGTTGTGTTTCCATTATCTGCTGGTAGTACAATAATATTGTCACGCTGATTTAATCTCTGAACTGCTAGTCTTTTCTGCGAGGAAGTTTTGCTCGACTTAGTATTCATGCCGTTTAGCATTGAGCAAAACTTCCTCGCAGTAATTTACCTCGAGAGGAAAGACTAGCACTATACAGATTACACCAGGATGATGATATTGTTATACTGCCAGCAGATAAGGGGAATGCAACTTTACTGATGAAATTGGAAGACTACCACAATAAGGTTGTGAGCCTTTTAGAAGACAAGACATATGCCCCACTAGATAGGAACCCTCTACGTAAACTGAGGTCTAAAGTAGCATCTCTTGTCAACAACTCTTCAGAAATCGATCAAGAAACCAAGGCTAGACTGAAGAGAAATAACACCTCTACTCCTCACTTCCGTTGCTTGCCAAAAAAATACCCAAACCAGAAGTTCCCTTACGGCCAATTGTCAGTGCTGTTAACTCTCAGACTCATCCACCAGGCTGCTATGTTGCTGACAAATTAAAACCCTTGTCAGAACACATCACTTCAAACGTCAGAAATAGCTCACACTTTGTTGAAGTCATTTCATCACACAAAATTTAAAAAAAAAAAAAAAAAAAAAAACTGTCATCCTTGTGAGCTTTGATGTCGTGTAGCTCTGCACCAACATACGTGTGGAAGAAGCAGTGGCAATAATTCGCATCAAGCTATCAGCCCTTAACATCTTAGGAGAATGTGCAGACTGGACCCAGTTCTTCCAAAATGATGGAAAATTTTATGCTTAAGTGGAAGGAGCAACCATGGGCTCACTGCTTTCGCCGATAGCAGCGAACAACTTTATGGAAGCACTGGAGACGGAAATGTTGAACAACGCGCCTCTCAAACCGTGTCTGTGGCTGCACTATGTTGACGACACATTTGTTGTGTGGCCCCATGGACCAAGTTCCCATCACTAGTTTCCTGAATTATATAAACAAAGCACATCCTAAAATTAATTCCCGTGTTAGTAGCCAAACACGACGACGGGAACCTTGGACACTCAGTTTATCGGAAGCCGACACATACAAATAGATATTTATGTGCCACATCTCCACCATCCAATGACAAAAAGAGCTGTCCTCACTACCTTGTGTACAAGAACGACAAAAATGTGTGATGCTAAAAGCTTGAAGATGTAGTTAGAGGCACTGCAACACACATTCAGGTCCCATGGTTACTACAACATTTGTATTAAACGGGCATTGCATGCAGTCACAACAGGGAGAGACGCCGATTCAGCTTCAATTCAACCCACCTCTCAGGAACGCAAAGTAGTTGTTCTACCCCATATAAAAGGCATTACTGACAGAACTGAAAAGCTATTTAAAAAATTTGACCTAAAACCTGTCTATAAAGCGCACAGCAAGGTCAGTAACCAGCTCGTCAAGGTTAAGGACAAGCTGCCCCCACTACAGGTTGCTGGGGTCTATGAAATTCCGTGCACTTTGTGGCCGTGTGTATGTAAGAGAGACGGGGCGCACTATAGAGGACAGGCTGCGTGAGCATATCCACAATTGTAGACCCAAAATACCAAGAAGTCCGCCTTTACACGACACCTAGCCGAAACTAATCAAGCCATCAGTTTCGAAAACACCACTCTGATAGTGCGAAAAGTTAAATGTTGGCCAAGGAAGCATTGGAAATTTCCAAACACCCAGACAACATAAATGAAGACATTAGGCTTAAACTACACAACGCATGACTCTCACTAGTGCAGATGGAGCAGGTCATTTGTCATCCCCTACCAGACCGTGCCATATCCCCAGAGGCCAATGAAACACATGAAGGTTCCGAGCCATGGCCTGAAAATATATGAATGAATTATTCTAAATAAAATCAAGAAAAGATTATAAAATACAGCTAGAGGGGAGCAGTTTGGATTCAGGCAAGGAAGATCTACAATGGATGCAATATTTATACTCAGACAAATCATAAAGGTGGAAAGATGCCGAAGACACAGTAATAGCTGTCATTGACATAAAAAAGGCCTATGATAAAGTATCAAGGGAAAACATATGGCAAAGTTTAAAAAAGATAGGAATAGATGAAGGAATTGTGGAGCTATAAAGGAACATTTATGATAAGTGTGAGAATTGCATGTACATAGACAGTAAACATTGAATGATTTCACATGGAAAGAGGAGCCAGACAAGAAAGTGTTTTGTCACCGGTTTCTATTTAATGTAGTATTAGATGTAGGAATCACAGAAGTCTGGGGATACAGAGATCCAACAGAGCTGGAAGTGATAGCAAATGCTGATGACATAATATGGGAGGAGATAGAGAAGGATCTGGAAAGAGAATAACGGAAATGGTGGACTGCAATGGGTAAACATGGCCTGGAGATGACTGAATTCAATTGTGACTTAAGTTTTGGTACAAAAGCGCATGGGTGCAATTTGATCACATTCCATGCACATTTCACTTTTTCCAGCATTTCAACCGTGTACTGGTGATAGAACTCGTCTCCCATGTAAAATTTCTCATTGGCATACTTCTGAATGTACTCCTCCTCAAGTTGAACATCCATGGACACAATCGTTAATAAATACAATGATCATTCAGAAATAAATTTTTTCTACTTTTTACTTTGTTTACACATTTTAAATAGCTTGTCACAAATTCACAAAACTATCACAAACAAATTTATTGAAATCTGGACAGGACAGTGTCTGTTGGGTTAGCTAGTTAGTAATAAATACATAAACTGAATGTATAAATTATGGATAGCTTATTCAGTGAAATATTTTTTTAAAGTATACAATTATTTGGTAATGGGACAATGAGAATTTTCTCTGTCAATGATATTAACCATCATTTACAATTTTTTACCGTATTTTTAGCTTAAGAAAGTTATGTTGCAGAATACCATGTCAGATAAGTATCTTTTAAATAGATATGTAGAAATGTTGTAATCTGTCCCCAGTTATATTCGGCTTTTATGTAGAGGATGCATTCGAAGAAATGAAAAATTATTTGAATGTGCCATTTGGTTTTAGGAAGAAACAATATGCAGTGTTGCAATTTGTTTGATCATATGTACCAATTATCTGACAGAAGTGTGGATATTGAGAAATAGCTGAACTGAAAATTGGTTACATATATTGGCCTATCTGAACAGGCTGATCCATGCATGAAACGTGGCTTTGCAAACTATACTGAATTGACGGATGTGGAATTGTTTGAGATTATCGAAATTTCTGTGTTAAACTGTTTGGTTTCTTCATGTCTTTATCATTCTTGCTCAAAATAATTGGCAAAGACATAGAGAGTGTTGTGCCAAAGTATGTGATCTTAAACAAGTACATCCCAAGTTTGTTGGTTTAAACTCCATACACCATGCCTGATCTTTATGCTGCTTCAAAGGAATGCCCTAAGGACTTGAAGACCATAACAGATTTGGCATGGATATCTGTTATCAATCACATCCCAATAAAAAAGATTGAGAATATTTGTTTGTTGAGAATTAGTATTTTGCAACAGGTAGAAATTATGGCTGATTATATCACAAAAATGTTAAAAGGAAAATTGTTAGATTCAAAATATCTTCAATTGTATTGGATGACAGAACTGACACCTCTGATACAGCACAATTATCAATATTTATTGAAGGAATCGGTATGTGATTTCAATATCACTGAAGAATTATTGGCTGTTAAAAGGAACAACTGCCAGTGACGATATATTTGAGACAGTCAGCACTGTTTTCAGTAGATTTGGGCCTATACCTGCTACATGCACTCGTGGACCTTCTGTAATGCTTGATGATTTATTCAAATACTTTATGAAAGAGCAGTAAAACTACAGCTCAGTCTGGATTATTTAACAAATTTAAGTTTTTGTAGCCAGTATTAAAAATCATATGCCCTTGATCACCACCAATTTTAGGAGTATTTGACAGAACTTTTTTAAAAACAGACAAGTTGCAGATATTATATATAAAAAAGAAAACAAAACCAAATAAAAGATGAGTGGGTGTATAATTTAGCATTCCTCGTAGATGTAACCAAACAAGCTTAATCTTAAATTGCAAGTATGAGGACAATAAATAAGGGCTAAAAATTGTTGTTGTTTTCCCTACTCTAGTAACTCGTACAAATACTGTATTGATATAAAAGTGAACTGAAAGCATTACTAAAGCAATTTGACTTTCAAAAGTCAGACTGTGCGTTCACTATACCTGCTCATCTGATGGATGCTGATGTAAGTAATGTGCCAGAAAATTTACACATGGGACTTATTGAGATTCAGGTAGATTTAATGCTAACATCACAAATTTTGACAGATTTTTGTGTGTTTTAATTGGTGGGAAAAAATGCTCATTCTTTTTATCAAGAATTTTAATTTCTCTTTTCAGCAATATATGTGTGTAAATAGTATTTTTCGTACATGGAATACATTAAATAAAAAATTTGGACAACAATAACAGACGAAAACCTAAAAAAATTATGCATTTATTCTTAAGTAATTTTGAAAGTCATGTAGGTAAAGTACAAGACCAGATTTAACACTAAATTGTTGTAGAGCTTTATACCAAGGCATTACATTACAAATAAATGAAATGTGAATTGGCGATTTAAAAAAAAAAAAAATTATATGCCTTTATGTTAATTAATCATTTACTACAAGCCTTCATTCAGAAATAAAATGATAATTTGGCTTCCAAATTAGGAAAAGTTCAGAGGAATACAGTTGAAATGGTCATTAATAAGGAGAAAAGTTAAGGTAATTTTTCATGGAGATGGAAATTGCATCGAATGGACAATGTTGCAAAAATTCTTAAATATTTGGGTACAATTATAACTTAGGTGAAGACTGGAAAATAACTGGTATGTGTTTGGTAAAAGTTTTCCTGGTAGGCCCAAAATAATTATACCAATATATGATATTCCTTTTGTAACACAAGCGCTGGAGAAATGGACCTTGACATGAAAGGAAGCAGGGTGGAGGTTGGAGAGAAGGTATATCCAAGAAGTGTAACAAGAGACAAATAGAATTAGAAATGTGAAACCAAGAAAGAAACTGGGCTTAGATAGTCAGAGAGATGGGATCAAAACTAGTAAGATACATTTGGATATATTGAGAGGATGAAAAAACTGGACTGTCAAGAGATGCTGGAAGAGATTTTGGGAGAAGAAGATTCCCAAGATGAAAAATTGTGAAAGATTGAGTGACAATGTGTGTTAGCAGAGAGATTGAAAGCATAAGTGGCAACTTGGAGGATATTACTGGCAGGGAGAGGAAGACTGATAGGCTTAGTCAAAACCAAGATCAAATGTTTTGTCAAAACTACTGGCAGTGAATGTACATAAGACTAAGGATATATGTATATGTTAAGTAACTTTAAAAGGATAAAAGTTTATTCTTGAGGTGTTTTTAATGAATTGGAATTTCTGGTATTTGTGTTCAAACTTAATATTTTTTGTCTGTCATTTAATTTTGTCAGTGAGTATAAATTGCATTTCATCATTTACTGTTGTTTTAAATAAGCACATTGTCACATTCATGTGGCAGTCTAAGCTGCAGATGCCCATTAAAGGCATTCTGCCACAAGATAGAAGAGTCGCCCAAAATATTATTTTAAAAAAAGAATTGGTGCTTTCTGCTTTGTTGTTTTTTCTACCCTTATTCTGTTGTAGCCTGTCATATTATATTATTGGGTATCCTTTTATTTGAATTTGTGATCCTGAAAATATTCTTTACATAAATTTTTATTCAAGGTCTCTGGAGTTACTGACTGCATACCTGAAGTTGAAAAGTTGGGCAATCTTTGTAGGCAAGAACATTTGGGCTTTGATCGGCATGGAAGAAAGTACTGGTTTTTAGCCAGAAGAATATTTGTGTAAGTATTACAGTATATGTTTCAATGAATACATTCTCTCTTTTTGGCCAGTTAGACCTACAAGTTCTTTAAATTTGATATAAAAAGTAATGGTAGAAATGAAATACTATATAAATAAGGAAGTTTAGGGATGGGAAACACATCACATACTAGACATAAAGGCAACAGGTCAGTGATGACACACAAAAAACAACACATTTTACATAATCCATTCATGTTAAGAGATTAGAGTCACGCCTAATTATCAGATTTGCATACTCAGAATTTCATCACATAACTAAAATCAGGGGTGGGAGTTATGTTGAGACTCCTTTCACTGTGTTGTTTTTATCTGCTTGATTAAGGTTTCATACCAAAATGTGTTTTTCGCTGCCTCCATCTCAAGTAAGCTATGGGTTTATTTTCCTTACCCTACCCTATTTTCATTGCTGAAAAGTATTTTTCTTCTGATTTTTATTGTAAAAATAATGTATGTATTGTTAATGGCGAAGGAAAAATCCTCCAAAACATAGTTTAATATTCTTTTCATAATGTTTTCACAATGCTTGTGGAGCTTGTTGAAATATTCTTAAAATTTCAGACCACAGTATGTAATCTATAGTTTTATGAAATAGCGTAATATAGGCCCTACATATTAGTTTTTTAGATTATTGTTTACTGAAGAGTTCACTGTTAACACATGATCAAGCTGCCACAAAAACAAAATATTGCACTCTAGTTTTTAACAGAATGTGTGCTTTATTACTAAAAACAGAAAGTAATTTTGAATAATTACACCACAAGACTATTTGAATAAGTTATTCTTATTGTATGCTGCATTTAAAAGAATAAAATCCCTTTTGAGTAATATATCAATGAAGCCTTTGTTAAGCTCATAAATAATCAGAAAACAGAGGAACATTTAAACACTGGTCAAGAATAGACATGACAGATTGAAAGAAGGGCAAAAAAAGCAGCTTGTATGTAGGAATGTAAGAAGTAATAGAGGGGAGGGGAGGGGTGACAATTGGGGACTGCTGACAGAAGTGAAAACTGAAAACTATGAATATCATATGCACAACACTTCATACTTATAGCTACAGATATACTAAATAATAATCATTCCTTGTGGTCATAATGAACTGGTTACAGGTTTTCGATTGGCTGCGTGTTCCGCCCCTATCTTCACCGCCTTAGCCAAACACGGTAGTGCTACCAGGTACAAGGGACCTGCAGTTTAACGGGGAATCTGAACCACGGAAGCGTTCTGGCATACTTCAGATTACACATCAAGCCAGATGAAATGGTTGGGTTAAGGGTCTCTAAAAATCCTCACTGAGACAGGGATCTGAACTGGGGACCTTTCAGGACCTTTCATTCTCCAGTCAGACAGCTTAACCACTGAGCCACTAGACAGTTGCAGATATACTGTTAACATTAAGATTTTACCCATCCAAATTCAACCGATACCCTTAAAAAAGTTTTCACTTTAAAAACTAAAAATCTAAGTTAATCCACAACCCGAAGGTTGGTCAAATCTTCCTGAAGTAGATGTACCAAGTTATTGTGTCAGAGGCACGAAAGCTAATTCGTTTCTTCAGAGGTTTAACATGGAATCAAAAATGAAGAATGTCCTGGCATAGCTCGTATAGTCGTAAACAACTCCTAAAAATTCCTACTCACTGCAGGATTTGAACCCGCGACCAGAGAGAGAACTTACGAAAGAAAGCACCTTAACCGCTGAGCTACCAGACCACCTTGTTTTGAAGTATACATGTGCTAACTTCTATCAAGATCGGATAATAACTGTGAGTTTGTATGAACAACAGTGACAGAAATTAAGTTGGGGGAGGGGAGGGGAAGGAAGAGAGGGTTGAGTTTTCTGTAAATCAAATGTAAACAGTGTTTTTCTATTTGTTTTAAAGTATACATATGCAAAGTTCCTTCAAAATCGAATGAAAACTGTGTGTTTATATAAAGAACATTGGCAAAAAAAACATTTATTTTTATATTAGAAGATTCAAGTATAATCTATAATTTCACTGCTGTCCAAGTGCAATACGTCTTACTGATAGCTAAAGATAAATTGCTATTACAGCATGGTGGTAATGCAAACTCATAAGATTTTGCCCATCTGAAAAGCATCCCAACAAGTGCATCGTATGCACAACAGGTGGCACGTCAGTGACAGAGAGTCGCAAACTCACCGATTTACGCCCATCCAAACATCGCATAACATGCCTATAGAAGTTTCCACTTCATTTACCTTATAGGTTTTTCCAATTTTCTCTCCCTCCAAGTGCATTTTTGCTTACGATACCAATGGTTCTGAACATCTCATCCCCTTCCGGGTTATTAAAAGATTTTTGGTCTTCATTCCTTACGCGCCAGTTCCAAGTGTATTACACTTGTTTATAACAACAAGCATCAACATTCCTTTTGTATTTTATCCCTGTATTGTGAAAGAAATAATTGAGTTTTTTCAGTTTTTTTCCAATTGTTGGTTTTTGGTGAAGTAAAAATGAAGGTATGACATTCACAGTTATTTATCTGCCTTTGAAATTCAGGGTTAGTTACCAATTTTGTGGCAAGTGGCCAGAGGAGCAACAGCTTGATTTTTATGAAATTGCATGTGTTTATGCCTAATGTTAAGAGTTTATAAAGATTGCCTTGATGCTTCATAACTGTTTAGCAATAACTTCTTTTGCTGAGGGTGCAGTTTCATAAAACAAATATAGTATTAATTTTTCATGTGGTCACTGCTAGTTATTTTCTTCTTATTTTTCTCCATTTGCTAGTACAAATAAAGTACAACTGTTCAGCTAACATGGAGTTAATCCATGAAGTACCAAACACACACAATGTATCATTCACACTTTCTGGTTTTGGTGGTCAAATAAGCTTTTCTGCTAAAAGTATAAACTGTTGTATTTTTGCTGATGGTCTAACATTAGGTTTGATATTGAATTTTTGTTTTTTTCCATCTTTCTTTCTGTGGTGCCACATAATACAATGGAAGTTCCGATAAATTCTCCATGACCTTGTTCCTACTATTGTTTATTCTGCGGATAAATTTGTAATAAGTTAGCAGTTTCTCTGTATGCATTCTGTTGTAAGCAATGTACAGACACTATTCAGAATGTTAATTTTCATAACCTTTAACTGCTTTGCTGTGATACACTAAGGTGGTCATAAACCATCTTATTTTCCTAACTGCTATCTACACTGATCAGCCAGAACATTATGACTACCCACCTACTATCGATATAAACCCGTCCAGGTGATAAGCAGTGTCATCTGACAAGGAATGACTGATAATCAGTCATACGCATGGTGCATGTGGTATCAGTGAGTGTGCTATCTGTGTTCAGAATGTGGAAGACGCGCAGTCTATAACGAGGGCAGATTGTGATAGACCGGAGGTTCTTCATGAGCATTTTGGAAACTGCACGACTTGTTGGTTGTTCGAGGAGTGCTGTGCTGAGTGTCTTCAACAAGTGGCAAAACCAAGGTGAAAGCATGCCCAAATGTTGAGGGGTTGGATGGCCTCCCCTCATCACTGATGTTGAACATTGTAGGTTGGGCAGACTGTAAAAGAAGACAGGCGGTAGAACTAACTTCAGATTTTAATGCGGCATAGACTACAAGTGTGTGTGAACACACAGTGCACCGAACATTCCTAAATATAGGTGTCCGCAGCCGATGACCCAATTTTAACGCCACAACATCAGCAACTACGGCTGAAATTGGGCATGTGACCATCGTCACTGGACATTGGCGCAGTGGCAAAGTGTTGCATGGTTTGATGAATCCTGATACCTTCTTCATCATGCCAATGGGAGGGTGCAAATTCATTGCTTTCCAGGGGAACAGCTTCTTGAAACCTGTACTGTGAGGCATAGACAAGCTGGGGGCAGCTCAGTTATGCTCTGGGGAACATTCACACCGGCATCCATGGGTCCAGTGGAGCTTGTGTGATGCACCATGACGGTCAATAAGTATCATACACTGGTGTCAGACCATTTGAACCCCTTCATGATGATCATGTTTCTCAACGGCAGTGGCATTTTTCAAGATAATGCACCATGTCACAATGCCAGGAGTGGGATGGAGTGGTTCGAGGAACACGGGTGAGTAGCAATTGATGTTCTGGCCCCCCAACGCGCCAGATATGAACGCAATCGAACATATCTGTGATGTGATTGAACATGGTGTCAGAGCTCATCCCCTCCCCCTCCCCAAACATAGGTGTCTTGTGTGTGCAAATGTGGTGCCAACTTCCTCCAGTGACCTACCATGTCCTCCATGCTTCATGCCAGGATGCGACGCCGCTGTTATCTTTGCCAAAGGCAGACATACCGGATATCAACTAGGTGGTCATAATATTCTGGCTGATCAGTGTACATTGAACTATAATTAAAGTTTTTTTGTTTCTAAATGTTATTTTTTATTTTAATTTGTTGTGCCAAATTCTTCAAAAAGGTAGACATCCTTCCGGTTTTACTCCATATGATATGTGGTCTGGTGAGGAAGATGTGAATTTACACTGAGAAATTGTAGATAAAGGGGGCTTTTATCTTTTTGATTACCCTTTCCTAAGGGCGTCTCTTTTTCTTCCTTTCAATGTGTTTCTTTAAGTTGGAAACTTTTCTGGCATATCTTCAAATGCCATTGTTCTGTTGTGCATATCTACTTAAAAACCTATTAGTCCTATTTTAAGTTGTGGAACATCTAGACTAAGAGGGAGGAACCTGTTGAATTAATGCATTACTTTCCTTTGCAAACATCATATCAGCTTGGGGAGTGTGCACAAATTACGTGGTTCAGTCCCGAGGGGGGGGGTAGGGGGGGGTAGGCTGGAAGGCTACGCTGGGCTACGTGGAGGTAGGGGGTTCCGAGCCAGGCCATGTAGCTTTCCTTTCATAACATTTTTTCACAGTTAAAATGAGGAACAGAACTCACAACAGCACATGAATATTTATTTCCCTCCATTTAATTATCTCCGTATATAATTTACAATCGTCTGATAAGAGAAAACGGAACAAAATGTCTTCCGGAATCAAAAGGGAAAAAAGCTACGTGGGGGGGGGGGAGGGAATAGAGGCAAAAGCCATGCAGGGCTATGTGGGGGGGAGGGGAAGGGGGGATTCACAGGAAGCCAAAATGGAGCTACGTGGTTTATGCACGCTCCCTTGTATCAAGGACTGACTCAATGAGGCTGCTAAGATTAATGCTTACATGAGAGGCTACTCTGCAGTATATATTCAGACCTGGAATTTGGAAATGTGAATTTAAATCCTGGTCTAGCAAAACAAATTTTGGTGTTCCATAAGTTCCGAAATCACTCCTGGTGAATGTCGAACCGAGCGTGGTGGATGAACGGTTAACGTTCTGGCCTCGCATTCGGGGGGATGGGGGTTCGAATCCCCTCCGGGCACCTAGATTTGGGTTTTCCATGGTTTCCCCAAATCACTCCAGGCAAATGCCAGGGTGCTTCCTATAAAAAGGCCATGGCCGAATTCCTTCCCGTTCCTTGTCCCCAGTCCCATCCCACCTCTAATGACTTAGCCATCGATGAGGCATAAAGACGTAAGTAAAAAAAAAAAGGGTTAATGTCAAGATTTTTTTTATTTTGATTTTTTTTTAAAAAGATATGGCCTGAAGCTTTCCCATTACTCCCCTAACCTCTTCCATTTCTAATTAACTTGACAAGCTGTAAAGCCCTAAAAATAAAACACAATGTGTGGAGCAGAGTATTTTATAGTAGTGAAGCATGGATTTAAGGAATACTGGAAAGCAGGAAAATTGAAGCATTTGAAATGTGGTGTTATAGAAGGATGCTGAAAATTAAGGGGACAGATAAGGGTGAACATGTTTTGAAAATGGGTGAGGAAAGAAATTTGTTGAAAGAAGAGATAGGATGACGGGTCATATTTTGAGACATGCAAGATTGGTTAATTTGTTAGTGGAGGGAACAGTCGAAGGTAAAAACTGTCCCGTTCCCGGTTCTCTTAGAACTCCGGGCAATGCTATAGCTAACTCTGGTATTGATGAGTGGCTTGGGACGCAGGGTAGGTACAGGGTCCGGCAATAAAACCTCCCTCATTTTAATGTGTTGTCACATGAAAACTAAATATGATAGAAAATAATTACTTTTATTTATGAAAAATACATACTTTGCCATTTTTAATTATTTGGTTTTAAAAATTATATCTGCCCTCCATTGTTGACACATTGACAAAGTCTGACCAGAAAGTTCTCCATCCATTTTCGCGTCATTTCTCTTGGAATTGCTGCCAATTCTTGGGTATTGGTCTCTTTAAGTGCTTGCAGTGTTGTGGTACGATGTTTGTACACTATAGGCTTTAAGTGTCCCCAAATATTGGTGAATGTTGCATAGACACACTCACGCGCTCCAAATTTTCCGGCGTTGTTGCAGTCCGAGGACGGCCTGTAGGTTGTTTTTTTTAGTGCTGAACCTGTATTTGTAAAGTTTGGCACCCACAGTTGAATAGTTTTTCTATCCGGGACACGATAATGTAGGCCAAGTTTGAATCGTCTCCGAAAATCTGAGAACAAATGTTACGAATAAATTCTTCCACAACAGACGCACGATGCTCACCAAGCCATGACATGGCGCACACTGAAAATGGCAGGTACACCTCTTTAAAACAAAACACATTCCTCATCAGTATCCTCACTACAACCCGCAAGCCGGCTACGTGAAATGTGGGAGGTTTTATTGCCGGACCCTGTACTTATTGGCGCAATCAGTCGAGTAGCTTGACTACTCGGAGGGAGCTAATCACTGTTATGGTCTATAGCGCGGGAGTGCATGCTTCTATTACTGCTATGAATGAAACAGTGGTTGAGGATACAGAAGTATATTTACAACCCTTTCATAGAAAGGAACAATGAGGGAGACACATAGTCTCAGCTATATACAATGGAACAGTACTATGGCCCAGTAGATAAAGATACAGTTGCTTAAAGTGTTAGAGCAGAGCAGAGGGCAGAGGCAGTGGCGAGGCTTCGGTGTTCGGGCCCGGGCTGGCCCGCCCGAGCCGGCAATAACTTCCGTGCGACGTCCACCGACTGACAAAGTTCGACCGACCACTGTCTTGTGGCCTTCTTTATATACACAATTACTGCTGAAGTGACCCACTAAAGCCACAGTTGCCTCAACATTGCCTCACCTCCACCGATATTGCTAGAAGTCCAGGCATGGCACGCGACAGAACTGTAGAGAAAGAATATATGAAGCAGATAAGTGGCAATGTGCGTTGTAAGGGATATGTTGAGATGAAGAGGTTAGTGCAAGATAGGAAGGAATGGAGGCTTGCATCAAATCAGTCAAGAGACTGATGACCGGAAGAAGGGGGGGAGATCGGTTTTGCTGTTAGTAGACTATCATCTTCCACTGTCTTCTGTCTAGGAAAGTTTCATTGTCCATAAAAGATTCCCAAAATGGGCATATTTTATTTTATGTGGCCAAACAAATTTCCAGCAGAAGGAACGTTACATTCGCAATGAAAATAATCATTTGTTTCTACTTTTTCATTCTCTAACTCTGCTGTTGGTAAAATGAAGGGAGAGCTGGCGATTAAACTTGTTAACCAAGAGTCCGAAGAGGCAACTGTTACTAAGTATAGTTAAGGGATCAACTTGTGGGTGAGTGAAAAAATCCTACTGTATTTTTGTAGCTCAGTTAGCATCAGATACTGTCAGAAAGGTCCAGTAATGTCATTTTGACACTGTACTGTGAGATGCACTACTGCTGTTCTTACTGTACTGGAGCAGCTTCCAACTGCTGGCTGGGTCTGCTGGGAACAAAAGCCTCTCCAGCACTTTCTGTCTATCCACCAGCTCTTTTCTTACATTGTCGCCCAACTTCCTCCTCTTTCCTCCACACATTTTTTAACACCTTTTACCCATCTGTCGCTTGGTCTTCCTCTGGGCCCTTTCCCTTTCAGCTCAATGTTCAGCATCTTCCTTGGTATCTTCTCCTCTCCCATTCTCTTTTCATGCCTATACCACTGTAACCTATATTTCTCTATCCTTTATTGTAGTGGTTCATCCTTGATCATCTTTATTCTCTCATTCCTTATTTTGTTCTTACTCCTTACTACTACTCTACTTCTCTGAAATGTACTCTACCTTTGTCTCCCGCCTTCATAACCCAGGTTTGATCTGTGTGTCAAAATTGGCACAAAGGCTTTATGGATTGCCCCCTTACTCTTTTGTAAAACATCCCTAATCCATACCAGACCTCTAATACTGTTAAAAAATCTTTCTACATACCTTTCTCTTTCATTTATCTCCATCCTGTTTCCCCCCATTTTCTTCAATCCAGCTTCACAAATGTTTGAAACATTTCACTTTATTTAATTGCTCTCCTCCAAGTGATAAGCATTTGCCTGTCCTTTTCTTCTTTCTTTCTTTCTTTTTGTGATCACCACTTAACTCTTTCTTGCAGACTACTTCATGCTCTCCCACACATCCAGTTGATCCAGCACCTCTCTTTAATCTTTTCATCAAACTAGTAGGTTCTATGCAAATAGCATTGCCTTTGTTCTTCCTTTCCCAATGCTCTTCATCACCTTCTTCAATATTTCATTCAGAACCACTATAAATAACAGTGGTGATAGGGCACTTCCTTTTTTTAGTCCATTTTTCAGCTGGAACCATCCAGTTTTATCCCTTCCACTTTGACACAACTCTTACTTCCTTCATACATATCCTTCACTCTTTACACTATATCCTTCTTTACTTACTTTTCTCTCATTACTTCTCACACTCTGCTTCAGCTGAGGCTGCCATATGCCTTTTCAATGTCCAAAAAGCCCATCACCATAGCCTTGCCATACTCAGTGTCACTCTTGTAGCAAATATGAGACCAATGGTGGGTGTCTAAATCCATATTTCTTTTCCCTTAGCTGCCTTTCAACCACTCTTCTTATCCTCATCTCCAAAACTTTCTCATATATCTTGGCACAGTAACACATTAGGATAATACCATGGTAGTTTTGGCAGACAGTCTTATCTCCTTTCTTGAATATGGGTATTATTGCCCATTTCCTTTAGTCATCTGAATTTTTCCCTCATTCCACACAATCCGCTTTACCCTATATAACCACTGTATGCCTACTACCCCAGCAGCTCATATCATCTCCAAGCTCACTTCATCTACTCCGGGCTCTTTACCTCCTTTCATTCTCTTTACAGTGTCCTCCAATTCCTTCCATGTAATATCTTCCTTTTCATCTTGATACTGTTCCTTTTCTTCTCCTCTACCACCTTTTTCATCACTGGGCCCTGCTCCATTCAATAGATTCTCAAAATTCTCCCTCCAGACTTCCTTTATATTTTCCTTCCCCTCCCCTTAGTTGCCATCCTTATCTTTTATAATTTCTGCTTCAGTTCTACTCTTCCTCCTACTTTTCATCATGGTATACAGCACTTTTTTACTTCCCTCACTATCCTCTTCTGGCATTTCTGTCAATTTTTTGTTCCTGTACCACTGTTTTTGCTTCTTTCTTTTTATGGGTGTACACTCTGTTTTCGTCTGTTCTCCTTTGGAACCATTCCATGAAGGCTTTGTTCTTCCGGAGCACAGCATCTTTTACGCTGTCATTCGACAGTGGGGTTTCCTCTCCTCTTCTCCTACGAGCTGTCCTACCACATGCTGCTTCGGCTGTTTTTACCGAGGTGGTTTTAAAATGTTGCCACGCCTCCTCCTCCATAGACTGCAATTTGTCCCTAGGTATTTTGTATGTAAGCTGCTCTTCGTACTGTCTCCAGCACTCATTATCCTTCAGTTTCCAGACTCTTATTCTTCTCTACTGATTGTCCGATGTTCTTACTTCCTTTTTCTCTTTCATGCTGGCTATTAGGTCACTATCTAAGGCTGCTGGGGGAATGACCTTTATATCCACAGTACTCTTTCTCATCTGTGCTTCGATTAGAATGTAATCAACAATCGACTTCTGAGACTAGTCTGCATTATACTATGTCATCTTAGAGCTTTCTCTCTTCTTAAACCAGGAATTACCCACAGTCAAACCATTGTGTTTGCAGAACTCTAACAACTTTGTTCCTTCTGCATTTCTGCGGCCCCATCCTTATGTTCCTCGAACCTCTTCATATCCTTTCCTCGCACTACCAACATGCACATTAAGGTTCCTCATTATAATTTGATTGCTTCTGTCAATCTGTTGCTGTAGATCATATTAAAAACTTTCTTTCTCCTGCTCAGCGCAACCTACTTGAAGGAAATAAACTTGTATTAACTCCATGTGCTTGCCTCTAACTTTCACTTTCAACTTTCTAATTTTGTTATTTATTCCTCCTACTTCTTCCTTTATCACATGTGCTACTACATTTATTTTTCCCTCACTATTTCCAATCCAATGTAGCTTGTATCCCTTCCATAATTCCTTCACACCATCTTCTCTCCATCTTCTCTCTGCTGGTCCCAGTGTATCTAATTTCTGTATTTCATCAAATCTGTAATTTCTTCCATTTTTGCTGTGATCATTCTTACGTTTAATGTTCCTACTCGTAATCCTTCACATTGTCGTTTTCCATTGCCAGGTTGTCTAGATTGGTATCTTAATCGAAGGCTTGTTCCTTTTTTTTTTTTTTTTTAAAGCAATCAATTCCTGTTGGCTTGCTAGGTGTAACACAGTTGAGGATTTTCTTTCGGGTGTACTCCCTTAGCCTTTGAAGATCCCTCTTCTCCACAAGACAGTGATGTTCCCTTCCGATATACCTTCGAAGAGGATGCGGTGCCCCCTTCCGCCATTCTGATGGTCTCCTCTGCCAAAAAAAACTGCTATTGAGGGCTTCATCTCTGCACATAAATTCGGCACTATACCCTGTGGGACTGGGTCCTTGCCTGGACTTTGTCATCCTGTCACTCTGCCCTACTGGAGCTAGGATGCCCACCCATGCAGTGTGGGTGCGCCAGATAAGAATTACTCAGGTGGAAATATGGGGAAGGTGACCCTATCTTCCTTGAGTTGGGTTAAGGATTGCGTATGATGCCACAAACAAAAGCTGTACTGTATACCACTTAATTATTTTTGAAATCACCACATCAGTTTTGCTCCACCTTCTCTCTCCATTTCCCTGATACACACACTCTCTCTCTCTCTCTCTCTCTCCAAGCAGTGTTGAATAGTCATTATTCATTAATTTGATAATTGTTTTGTAATTATTGTGCATAAGGATTCTTTGACCTTTTTTTGTGTCTAGTGAGAATGATGAAGGGGAGGTATGGTACTACAGTACACCATCACAACTCGACGAACTTCTAGAATGCCTTGATAAAACAAACATGGAAGCTGCACTTGTAAGAGAAATAAATGATTTTAAAGATGAAATATTGAGACAGATGGAAATAACAGAAAAAATAACAACTCAAATGAAGGGGAATAAGAAATCCTACCTGGATTCCGAAAATGGTAAGAACCAAATGTGCTTAGTTATCTTTTTGTATATTTATAGAAGTTGTTTGGAAAAAATCTTTTTTTTTTCTTTCCTGCCCGAATGATATATCGTGTACATGTTTCTTAGATTTTCTGTTAACATGTAAGGTTTGTTATAAGTTACAGTAGACTAAAATCTGTTGTCGCGTTATTTTTTTTAAAAAAATTGTTTTATTTTTTCATGAATAAAACGCGTATGAGGGGTAAAAAAGAACTCCAGGATGTAGAGGGAAGATTTCATTATGTCATATAGAAAACAACAATCAGTTAGATGAAACATAATATTTCTCATGAAAAATGCAATTTTTGAATCCAGCTACTCTTAATTTCAGTGTGTGAACCACACAATCCTCACTTATTAAAAAAACACAATAAGAATGACTGAAACAAAATAAATATTATGTTTCTGTCCAATTCAAACAAATAAAATCTTACCTTTTTAAAAAAATCGAAATCTGTGGATAGCTAGGCTCTAAATCGCTTCATCAATTGTGTTTCTTATAAAATGTTCAGGTAAAAGGAAACAACTTTTATTAGGCAATATATATAAATTAAATAAAATATCGAAAATAACCCAATACTCACGAAAGTTGAGACTGCGACATATGAACAACACATGTGATGAATGCTAACATAAAATATTTTGGTTTGAAACCTTATTCATGTGGTAGGGAAGACAATGAGCCATTTGGTTCTGAAAATCTGCACATGCTGAAGTTTACCCCATGACTGGCACAGCAGAGTAAGACTGGGAGGGGAGTGGATGATGGTGGTGAATTGTTAAGAAGTGAACTATCAATGTGTCAGAAAAAATTAAGATACACAAAAAAGAAACTTACACAAATAATAAAGTAATTTTTGGGATAAACCCTTCGTCAACAGGAGAACATGTGCCTTAAAATTTTCTAGTGTTCCTCTTCATTATTCCTATCTTTCAGTTTTCATATCTTTATTTAACTTTGTGTCTTTCAGATTTTCTTCTTTCTGCCACTGTTAGCTTCATTTACATTAGTTGGTGATCACAGTCTAATGCCTCTGAACCAAACGACTCCTTTTCAATTCTCCATTAAATATCATGTAGTCCACTGCCTCTGCCAATCCTTATCACATCGGGTTACTTTGTGACTCTCTTACGTTTTGTGCCATGAATTTCCTATTCTCAACCCTTCTCTTTCTGTAATCAGTGATTCTGATAACATGAAATATTTTAGGGTGTGTTAACAGAGACCATATTGTACTGGAAGTAAGTGTAATCAGGATTCAAATCAAACAGTGTGCTGTCCATCTTGCCTCAGAAATAGCACCACAATCCCTTTTAAAATTTAATGCTTTATAGGCAGAGGCACTACATCATTTTTTTTTTACCTATAATTGAATAAAATGATAAAAATAATGACAATATTTATATTTCAGCTTCACTTGCAAAGATTCAGAAAGAGAGGATGGAAAAAAAAGCAAAGGAAGAGGAGGAGCGTCGTGAGAGGGAAAGGCAAGAAGCAGAAGATCAAATTCGCCGATTGCATGAAGGCTTTGATGACTTACATTCTTCCAAAATTCTGTCAGATGATTTGAACTGTTCTATGGGAAAAGTGTCACCACTAACAGTTGTGAGTAGTATAATGATTTAATTTTCAGTCCAACCCTCCCTTTATCAAAAGTAACTGAAAGGAAACAAAATAAATCCATGAATTTCAGAGCTCAAGTCTCTCACATAAAGATTACATTTTCATGAACATTAACAATACAGAAGGGTGTCATCATTTAGCTATGTAAATACAGATGTTATATGGTAATACAAAACAACTAGTTTTTTTTTTCCTTCTCAAAGTTATACAGGTCTTTAGTACTGTAGTTACAACTGATGACTGGTGAAAGTCTTTGTCTTTTTCATCACCATTACATCTGCTATTGCGTGATGATGCTCATTTATCTAGCCTTCTTATACATGTGAACACAATAATTCAGGAAATAACACAGACAATTTTGATTATATTTAGTGTCTGGTAGTTTTTGTAGATATATTTTTACAATATTTTAAGATCTGTCTCATAGTCAGAGACCACTAATATGATATTTTTATAATTAATGCCTCATCACTGTTCAAATGATGCCAATGTTTCAAAAGCGTATGATATATGTAATGTTTCCATGATGATTTTCATTAAATTCAGAAAGGTGAAACTTGTGTGTGTGTGTGTGTGTGTGTGGTCACATCAGTTTTTGACACCCTTGATAAATAATTTTATTTATGGTAACACTAGTAAACGTGAAATCATAAACAGAAATAACAATGCAGCATTCTTTTATAACCATGTGAGAACTCTGTTGTGGAACAATAAAGTTTACAGAAAGAGTAAACATACACTATTCAAAACCTATTACATTGGCATACTGACTTATGCTCTAGAAACATGTACCCTATCCAGAAGAGACAATAGTAGACTTCAAGCCTCTGAAATGAAGTTTTTGCATACCATGCATCACAGAACATTAAAGGACAAAATAAGGAATAAAATCAGTCGCGAAGAGACCAGTATAAATATCAGTGTGGCAAAATACAGCATTCTCACCTGTGCTAGTATGAACATGTTCAAATGATGGAGGAAGAAAGAAGAGCAAAGGCCTACTTTAATATGAACATCCAAGATAAAATATGTGTGTGAAGGCCCAAAAAGAAAAGGATAGATCAAATCAAGAAGGATATAGAAGACTTAGGGCTTGATTGGAAGACTGAACATCAACTATTCACAAACAGGATGAAGTGGAGAGTGCTTGTGACCAGCACCCGGGAGACTGGAGCTGGACAATGATGATGTACCAGCAGAGTACCGGCTGTTGTCTGGTCAAATTGGGATTGATTTACCCATACACTGTTTTTATATTTCTGATGTATACCATGTTTCATTACTTTGGCACCAGTCTTTCCAGAAGTAAACTAAACGTTGATATACCCCAACAGTTCCCAGAACAGGGTGAATTGGATGCTGTGATAAGGAATGTCGGTTTACATTTTGGTCCAGACTTTGTTTGAGCCTAATCACATCATCTATTAAAGTTGCTGCTCAATAATCGAAACATGTACCACTAATACATACCACATAAATAAATCTGTTCTGGCATCGTGCAGAAAATATAATTTAAAATGGGTATGTGAAAGCATGGGGTCCAAGTTAAAATCTGATGTACATATTAAGACATTAGGACACATTTATTTCTATTCTGGCATAACTTAAAAACAGCTGAATTGATTTTGATGGGATTTAAAACTGTGGGTTTTGTAACGTAACCATGAACGTTACGGTTATATTTGGAGTGGATAGTGTAATCTGAGAGGTATGTAAGGTCTTTGGCGGTGGGCGAGCGCCGAGCGCAAGGAGTCGGGAGTCGGTGATTGACAGTGGTAACGTACGGAACAGCCGGCGGGAACGGAAGGTCTACGGCAGTGTGTTTATCCCGTGAAAACATCGTACGGCCGCTTGGCGTGTGTTCCGTAATAAAGAACACGGTGGGATGTGTGCTAAAGTATATGTTGGACTATGAAGGTTCTTCCGAGAGACCCGATTCAACATAAACTGTGTTTAGTAAACTACTGCAGAATCGGACTATGGCGATTGTTTGTTAATTAGTTTCGAGAATTGTGCTCACTGCTTATTTAGTTTTTGACTGTACTTGAATCTGCTATTTTCGGTGACGAAGAAACATTAGTATTATTGTCTGGTGGCATGCTTGTGGACTGTGTAGTCTCAGAGGAATAAATCTACGAAAACTAGTACGCATATGTGTTTTTTCTTCTGTGACTTTAATTAACCAATTAGCATAGCCGAAAGACTGGCGACCGCACGGCAAAACGAACCTTTAATTAAAAGAGTAATTAGTGGTGGAAGAAAGCTTAAGAAAAATCGTGTTAGGAAGTGTAGCTGCTCAATTGCTTCAACGAACTTTTAACTATACAAACACGAATAGCGCGAGTAGCCGTTACATGGCTCAACGTGACAGGACAAGTTGCAGTTAAAATTGTTAAGGACGGACAGTGATTAATATAAAAAAAGTGCTGGAAATAATAAGCAGTGAGTAGCGCGGGAAGACAACAATCGGCGATGGTACGGTTACTTCGAGGTGGCGAGTGCACGACAATGTAATAAACGAGAGGACCCGAGCTTTCACAATCGGAACCGAGCAACGCAGTCTGACGGGGAGCATTGCCCAAGCAACAAAAACTCGTCACTGGGGGCACACAGAAGCGGCGCGACGTCATTGCGGTCGACATCGGAGCGGAAGCAGATGCGAGTCTTCGAAAGGGAAGTGCAAGATTTATTTTTCAGTCTTTGTAAAAGCACAAACCGGCACGAATAATTCGCGATTTTTTTAAGAAAAAAAAATTAATTATTATTATTTTGCATATTGAGTAACAGAGGTTTTTTTCCTTTTCTTTCGTTAACTTATTAAAGTTGAAATGCCGGACAACTGTGGTAGATTTGCTTAGCAAATTATTTTTCAAGGGGGGGGAAAAAAAAATTTATTTTGCTGTTAATTGGAATCGAAAAAAAAAAGGATATTTAATGTGGAAGTAATAACAAACCAGATATACGCCAGCTGTAGTTGAACGGGTTTGCTTCAAGAGTTTTGATTTCATAGATAGAGATTTCTGTAGAGTTTCCGTAATTTTTTTTGGTCATTGATAGTAGTGTATGTATTCAATTGAAAGTGTATTTTATGACATGGTGTATATCTTGTTTGGTAGTTAAGTTAAGAGATTTGGAAACAGAATTTTACCTTTTTTCTGTGCTAATGTATACTGGTGTATTCTGTTTGCTGGATTGACGGCGTTGGTTCCTTCTTGTCTTTTCTACAACGGAAGATTGAATTTATTGTGTGAAATAATTTCGTAATATGGCATCTGAGGTAGAGGGTGGTGTGAATGGAGGGATGGTGCTGGGAGGTGAGTCCCTTGGTGACGCACCCAGTGTAGACATTAATCAGTCCTCCCTTACTGTGTCTAATCATTTACAGTCGATGACGAGTTTTGCTAGTGAATCAGAAGTTGACAAGTCAAGAGAAGTGGTTAGGGAAAGTAATGAGGCGTCCATGTCAGAAATGTTTTGTGCTTTCCAGGGACAATTTGTCATGTCAATTCAGTCCCTTCTTGAAGCTAAATTCAATGAAAACAAGAATTCGCTTGAATGTAAATTAACTTCACTTAAATCAGAATTAAAGGAAGATAATATTTCCCTTAAATCTGAATTAAGTATTTCACTTGAATCCAAATTAAATGAAAATAGTATTTCACTTGAATCCAGATTAAATGAATCACTTGCATCCAAATTAAATGAAAATAGTATTTCACTTGAATCCAGACTAAATGAAAATAGTATTTTGCTTGAATCTAAATTAAATGAAAATAAGGAGAGTATCGAATGTCTTCGGGATGCTTTTGAATCGCGACTAGGGCAGTTTAGAGAAGAATTGACCCAGTATAGGGAACTTTGTACACAACAAACTGCTGAAATATCGTGTAAATTGACTCAGTATCGTTCAGACTGCGAACAAGTAACTAGTGTTTTGCACCAAAATATGGAATCCCTACAGAAAACAGTCGAGCTTATAGAAGATAACCATGATGAAAGATTGTCGAAGGTGGAGACTTTAGGAGAAACCCTTACCGAAAAATACACGGTAGTAAAAGAAGAAGTTGACCATTTAACAGTCGGCGTAGAGAAATTGTCGTGTCAGGTGGAAAAGGTTAAGGCTTCCACTGCAGTGTGGGTGAATGAAAAGTTACAGTTACAAGAGAAGCAAATTGAAAAAAGTCTAAAGTTACGAGTTCCACAAGTTGTGCGAGAAGAGGTTGTCAAATGTCAAATCTTGCCAAATGTGAATGCGCTCACTGTGTGCATGGTAGAAGAGAAAGTGGACTGGGAGGACTTTTGTGATAATGGGGGGATACACCCAGTTGATTTTGTGAAGAAGTTTGAAAATTTTGGGCCGTTCTGTAGGGCCGTAGAAAGAAAGAAGATAGAAATGTTCAGTAAACATATCAAGGGAAATGCCCGAATGTGGGGAGAACGGGCTGCAGATAATTGCGAGACGTTTGAGGAGTTTAAGTCAGCTTTTTTGGAACATTTCTGGTCCATCGACCGGCAGATTGCTGTTCGGCGGAATTTAATGATGGGAAAACCATACTCGCCGGGTGGTGGCACTCAGCAAAAATTTTTCTTGAAGTGTGTTAATTCTTGTAAACATTTAAGTTCACCATTTAGTGAAGGGGAATATGTGCGGATGATTAGTGCGCGTTTGCCCGAGTCGACACAGCTTGTATTTGTCAGTCACAATATATGTACCATTGACGAGGCGGTAAAGATGTTGGGTCGGCTGGACGAACAAGAGAAAAGTATAAGAGCAAAAGAATATGGGGTGAGGACACCCACACATTACGCGGAGAAATCGCAATCGGAAGGGGATAGAAGTAATTCACATCAGCAGCAGGAGAGCTACAATCATTTTGATAACAGGAATCGAGGCGGATACAATAACCGTGGACAGAGAGGAGGATTTGGACGTGGTCGTGGAACCGGAGTCGGAGGATTTAGAGGTGAATATAATGGACCAACTGGAGACGATTGGCCCCGAGGAGAGTCAGTAAATCAGGTGCAGGTGGCCGTGGTGGAGAGTGCGCCACAGGTAAACTAGTGCCTGTCACTGCTTCAGCCTCGGCGGGGACAGGAGACGATACGAGGCTATCAAAAGAAGAACCAGAAGACAATACGAGGGGGCGAGATGAAGATGAGATTTCTAATGAACCAATTACAAACGATCAAGGAGAGGAAAGAGTGATCTGGACGAATGTCGGAGATTATGCTAACTTGTTCATCGCTAAAGCGCGCATTCATGACGAGGAGAGTGATGACTCGTCAGAAGAGTGGTCAAGTTGGAAGGAGATAAGGTGGTTTGGACAAGAAAAAGCAAAGATAATTTCAGAACTAACTTATAGATCAAATGGAAGAGAAACTGTGAATAAAAACGATGATTGTGAGCCAGAAGAGCAGGAGAAGACTTGTGTAACTGACGACAAAATTGTTAAGAGAGATACTGTAGTAAAAGAAGAAATAAGGTCAGTAGAAGAAGATGGAAGACAGCGAGAAGCAGTCCTTGAGGTGAAAGAAACATTTCAGGAGACAGAAGCAGTGAAGCCTGAAACTTTGCCGGAAGGGAATCTTGAAGTAAAACATTGTATGATGGTAGAGGAGCACTATCCATTATGTAAAGACACAAAACAGAAGGTAATTAATGGGATGAAAGAGACTAGGCAGAATAGAGGATACTATGTGAAGCCAGAAGAATGGTATTTGCTGAGAGAAGAAAGTTGGGAGAGGCACAGGAAGAAGTTACGGTTATATGATGAAGCAAAGAATGTAAATAAGAAGAAAGGAGGAGGAAGAGAAGAGAGTTGGAAGAAGCGTAAGAAGAAGCGGGGTTTAATGCTGTTTGGTGAAGGAAGGAATATTGTAAAGAAAAAGAAGTAGGTACATTAGGCAGAGAGGGTGAGGTACAGTCTTCAGTTGCCTCACTACGCATGATGGAAACATCCATGCATAAATGCCTTAGCGTTATGGTAGGTTTAGGTTTTCAGGTTGTTTGGTCATCACAATTATTTCTTCTATGGTATTGTACAGTTGTTGTATCAAATGTCTTTTGCGGTTGTGCGCAGATTAGCGACCCGCACACTGTTTGTTTTGGTGCAGACGCATTTTAAGTTGTCCCGAGTAAAGAAGGAGATACGAAAGTTTAAAGTTTTGTACGAAGGTCCCTATAGGGTCAAAGCCTGTTTGAGGGATAATGCTTACAAATTAGAGTATGCCGATGGGAGAGAAGTTGCCGGGACTTTCAATGTCATTTCTCTGAAACCTTACAAATATTTTGGTGAGGAGGGGAGTGTCGGTGGGGTGTCAGGCACCGGATAGAGGGGCCCACCTCACAGCACGGTCGCATCTACCGCACCTCCAAGCATTAAGTGTTGCCATGATTTAAGTAAGTTTTCAGTAGTTTCTTGTAACAATCAATCGCAGTCGCAATTAGAATGTGTAAGAGGCTGTGTCAATAAGTTAGTGGGGAAAGGACTTTTGGTAGTTGGGTACAGATTGGTGACACACGTAGTATTAATACACAGTTGCGGAAGGCATTCTTGCTGGTTTGTGTTTCCCAGTAATTTTGGCCCCAAGGCTGGACAATGTACTTAGAAGTGCGGTTTTCCCTTTCATTAAAGTGTCAAGATGATTTAAGTGTGGCGCAGCGTAATGTCAATTTGCGTCTTTCCGTGGGTGAAGTGATCAGTGTGGGTGTACAATGGACAGTGAATGAGGCACCTGCCTGTGCAGGGCACACTGTCAGTGTACTTCCGAGGTAATCCAGGCACGATTCGGTGCATGAGTAATACATCAAAAGGAAAAAAGTATATTGTAATTCAATTTGTAATTTCTTGTTTACTTAATATGTATTTAATTATGTTAGTTTAAGGATAAGCAAGCAGCCACCCAGACTTCCCTTTATGTTTGGTAAACATTTAATCTTGTTTTTTTTTTTTGTAAAATGTTTCTATGTATATGTGAACAAGTGTGGTTTGTGATGACAAAAGTCGGTGCTTTGTCAATGCCGACTTTTGCCACATTGTAACGGTGGGGGTGTAACGTAACCATGAACGTTACGGTTTTATTTGGAGTGGATAGTGTAATCTGAGAGGTATGTAAGGTCTTTGGCGGTGGGCAAGCGCCGAGCGCGGGGAGTCGGTGATTGACAGTGGTAACGTACGGAACAGCCGGCGGGAACGGAAGGTCTACGGCAGTGTGTTTATCCCGTGAATACATCGTACGGCCGCTTGGCGTGTGTTCTGTAATAAAGAACACGGTGGGATGTGTGCTAAAGTATATGTTGGACTATGAAGGTTCTTCCGAGAGACCCGATTCAACATAAACTGTGTTTAGTAAACTACTGCAGAATCGGACTATGGCGATTGTTTGTTAATTAGTTTCGAGAATTGTGCTCACTGCTTATTTAGTTTTTGACTGTACTTGAATCTGCTATTTTCGGTGACGAAGAAACATTAGTATTGTCTGGTGGCATGCTTGTGGACTGTGTAGTCTCAGAGGAATAAATCTACGAAAACTAGTACGCATATGTGTTTTTTCTTCTGTGACTTTAATTAACCAATTAGCATAGCCGAAAGACTGGCGACCGCACGGCAAAACGAACCTTTAATTAAAAGAGTAATTAATGGTGGAAGAAAGCTTAAGAAAAATCGTGTTAGGAAGTGTAGCTGCTCAATTGCTTCAACGAACTTTTAACTATACAAACACGAATAGCGCGAGTAGCCGTTACAGTTTCTATAAAGAACATTGGAAAGGAATTGGACTTTTATATATCAAATGTGGACAGTCTGATTTAACGTATACATATGCAAGTTTCCATTGGTATCGGATAAAAACTGTAGGTATGTATAACAAATAATTAAGTGGAGAGTAGTATTATTTTTGTAAAACTAATGTGGACAATATTTTTATCTTTGTTCCACAGAAATCGGATAAAAGCTGTAGCTTTGTATGAACATTTACAAAAATTGAATGGGGAAAAGGTATGGGGGGTTTGTTTTGTAAACAGAATGAAGACGGTATGTTTCTCTTTGCTTTATAGTGTGTGTGTTCAGCATTTCATCAAAATCTGGTAAAAACTGCGGATTTCTATAAAGAACATTGGAAATTAAAAGGGGTGGGGATAGAAGTGGATAGGCATTGGGCTTTTGCAAACCAAATTTAAACAGAATTATTCTGTATGTATTAAAGTATACATACTGTATATAAGTATACAAACTGTAGCTTTGAACAAAGAACTAGACAAAAATTTAAGGGAGTGGAAAGGAGGAGAGTGGTTTGTTTTCTATAAACCAAATATAGACAGTATTTTTCTGTTTGTTTGAAAGTATTCATTTGCATACTTCCTTCAAAATCGGATAGAAACTGTAACTTTATATAAAGAACATTGAAAACAATTAAGGGGGTGGAAAGGGGGACAGCGATTGTGTTTTTGTAAAACTAGAGTGGACACTATTTTTCTTTTTGACTTTGTTTTAAAGTATATGTGTGAAAGTTCCATCGAAATAGGAGTTTATATAAAAATTAAAGGGGAAAGTGTTGTGGTTTTTGGATTTGCTTTGGTCCGAAACCTCCACGAAAAAATACGTAAATGTACCAACTTTCATGGTGATAGGTCAAATGTTATTGGCTGTAACTTTGTATAAAGAACATTGGCAACAATTATGGGGGTGAAAAAGGGGTGAGGGTTGGGTTTCTGCAAACCAAATGTTAATAGGATTTTTCTCTTTGTTTAAAATTATACATGTGTAAAGTTCCATATAAATCAGATAAAAAAAATGTGGGTTTGTATAAAATTGATGGGTGTAAAGGGGGATAGGGGTTGGCTTTTTATTATTATGATTTCTTTTGGTCAGAAATCTTCTCCAAGAAAAATGACATCTATGTGCCAAGTTTCATGGTGATCGGTCAAACTGCTTCTGTTGTAGTTTTGTATAAAGATCATTAACAAAAATTAAAGGGGTGGAAAGAGGGAGAGGGTTCGCGATTTTGCAAATCAAATGTTGACAGATTTTTCTCTTTATTTTAAAGCATATGTGTGTAAAGTTCTATTGAGATCAGACAAAAAATGTGGGTTTGTATAAAAATTAAGAAGTGTAAAAGTGTTGAGAGGCTAGTTTCTCAATGAAAATTATATTGGACCATTTAGAAGATATACCTGTCCACTAACAGAAAATAATTAGAATCAGTTTACAGTTGGCAGATATATCTCTGAACATATATATATATATATACACACCAAGTAGAGCGTCGATAATCCGAACATCAATTATCCGAACCGTCAATTATCTGAAAAAGGTTTTTTTGTTTATTAATTTTTTTGTTTTGATTTGTGCAATATTTTACATAAGCATCAACTTTAATTCCATTTACAGTACTGTACTCCTTTGCACATGTTTTGTTAGGAAATTCAACTAACAAAGAATAAGGAACAATGAGTTTTACACCTTGCATTTGTTTTTGTATTATTGCCGCAATATCCTCATTACCATCCAGATACTGGCTTTGATGTTTAATGTTTGTTGTAACCGCTATGTGGTATTTTTGAGTTTATTTTAGAAATCTGAAATACACCTTGTTTGTCCTGAGCCTTTGCTATTGATTTGCTGCATTGTTCTGGTAACCAACCTTATATGCCTATAATAGCATTATGTTAATTTTCGAAAAGAAAGCATAAGTGTGTCCAAAATGAAGCAGAAGAAAATAAGAGATTTCTGTTACTTGGGGTATGTAAAATTATAAAATACTTTATATAATTTTAAAGGCAAAATAAAAACTATTTAAACCAAAACCATACAAATTGAAAATCTGAACAAATCGACAATCTGAACCACCCTCGGTCCCAATTAGTTCGAATTATCGACACTCTACTGTATATAAAAAGACAACAACAATCGAATTGAGAACCACCTCTTTTTTTGAAGTTGGTTAAAAAGTGCTGTTTTACATGGGCATGCTCCAAGTCTCTTTTTTGCCATGGTTGCTGTTCAATAGTGTGGTACTGAAACATCCCTGCTTACCTGATCTTACCCCCAAATCTTAAAAAGTTTGTTTGACACCCATTTCAAGCCAGATGGTGAGGTCGTATGTGCAGTCACCCTTGAAAAATCATTGGAATATTGATTGATAAAATGCATAGAGAGGTCTATGTTGGAAAATAGACTATGACTTTCTTTCAATTAATTTGCATCAGTGTTAGGAAACAAAGTAATCAGTTGACTTGTGTGTATAAGTTTTCCTTTTATTTCACTTTTTAGTAACTACTGTTCAAATTTCATAATAATCTGGGTTCAGCCAGAATTATTAAAACAGCAAAACAGATGATTTTATGCTTGTGACTATAAGCTGGCGGCAAAGGAATTTTGTAAACGACTACTTTAGTAAAATGATAGGGTGTTTGATTTAAAATTGTAGTAAAACTTGTAAATATAGTTCAGGCAGGTGAAGAAAAAATCTTATTTTTATAGCCTCAGAAGTTTTTGAATTTAACATATGTTAAAATTCAGTTATAAGTAAGATACCTATATATTTTTGTTTTGCCAAAAAAAATTCCTGATCCTAAATATAGGTCGGCATCCTGGGCACCATTTCTCACTTGCAATTTTCAATGAAAATTTTAAAGTCGTCAATCTTTGGAACAGTGCAAATCTTTTGTTGCTTTTTTATTTTAGAGATAATACTTTTCTGTTTAAAATGATTTACTCCATTTTAAAATATCTGTTCAATTTTTTTTGCTGCAGCCTTCTGATTTTTCTTTTCTTTTTTAAATCGGTTTAAAAATCAATTTCAAAAATTTCAATTCATTTTTTATCCTTCAAAAATGTCAATTCCAGTGTGAGTGTGTGTGTGTGTGTGTGTGTGTGTGTCTATATATATATAATCGATAAAACTGGCAATCCAGGACGCCCTATTGTTGCAGCCTACGGATCGCCAACAGAGCGCATCTCTGCCTTGGTTGACCAGTACCTACAGCCCATTGTTAATCAGCTCCCTTCTCATATAAAGGACACCCAGCACTTTCTATTCTGGCTTTCTACCTTACCCACCCCTCTTCCTTCCAACTCAATACTGGTTACTATCGACGTCATGTACTTGTACACGAATATTCCACTCTGGCATGGCCTCAGGGCCATGGAACACTTTCTGGACCAGCGCCCTCCCAACAGGCTCCCTATGACATCCTTCCTCATCAGATTAACCCACCTTATCCTTAATAACAACTACTTCTCCTTCGAAGGCAACATCTATCACCAAACCTGCGGAACTGCCATGGGCACCCGCATGGCCCCCTCTCATGCTAATCTGTTCATGGGCTGGCTGGAACAGACATTTCTGGAGGAAGTCCTTATCAAACCTCTCATTTGGCTTCGTTTCATTGATGACATATATATTATTTGGACGCATGGAGAAAATGAACTGTTAAATTTCCTGAACCATCTCAATAACTTTAGCATGCTGAAATTCACTTGGTCCTACTCCCACACCCAGGCCACATTCTTGGATGAGGATTTGTCCCTATCCAATGGCTGTCTCAACACTTCAGTCCACATCAAACCAACCAATCTTCAACAGTATCTCCATTTCGACAGTTGCCACCCATACCATACCAAACGTTCTCTCCCCTACAGTCTTGGCATTCGAGGTAGTCGCATATGCTCCAACCAACAGTCTCTCATGGATTATTCAAACAGTATTTCAGAAGCATTATTATCTCGCAACTACCCTCCAGCTTTGGTTAACAAACAGCTTTCACATGCTACATTACAACTGAATCAGCCTGTCAATCATCCCAAATCTGCAAAAACCAACCACAATCCAGTCTTGGCCACACAGTACTACCCAGGCCTCGAATCCATCAACAGAATCCTCCGGCAGGGCTATGATTTCTTACAAATATGCCCTGAAATGAGATCCATTCTTCCTAAAATCCTCCCTGCCCCTCCTAGAACTTGTTTCAATAGACCTCCTAACCTCAGCGAACTTCTAGTCCACAAAACCAGTCTTCCCCTTCCTAACAGTCATCCGCAAGGGGTCTCTTTCCCATGTAATAGACCCCGCTGCGAGATATGCAACATACACCATGCTTCCACCACTTTCATCAACCCTGTCACAGGGGAAAGCTTCCCTATCATAGGACATGCCACCTGTGAAACCACCCATGTAATATACCAGTTAACATGCAACCGCTGCCTGGCTTCATATATAGGTTTGACCACAAATGCACTCTTCATAAGAATGAATGGCCACCGTCAGACGGTGTTCACACAGAACCCAAAGCATCCAGTTGCTGCCCATGCCATAACCCACAACTTGAATAATTTCAACTCTTGTTACACAGTCCGTTCTATCAGAGTTCTCCCTAATAGCAGCAGTTTCTCTGAATTCAGAAGGTGGGAACTTGCCTACCAGTACAAACTTGGCACAAGGCAACCACCTGGCCTCAACTTGAGATAATACCCAGTAATTATTATTAGTATTGCATATGTTTAACCTTTTTTATTCCTCTCCTTTCCATTACCTATATTGAACCACCACTAACCTAAGATAATGTTTACTTTCATAAAAATTATTATTTTATTATTATTTTGTATTTGTATAATATTTTATTATATATATATATATATATATATATAGTTCTAACTGTATTTTGATCTTCCCACTGACCATAGATTAGTTTGGATATTTATCTATGCTCGGGTATTAGCTCTGATTCACTGCCCCTCTACTTTTTCTATGTTTGAATTTACCCCCACCATTATCTCGACCGGCGCTCTTTCTGTGAGGCAGTCTCCGGCTGCACCCACCTCTCATAATGTTCTCTCGTTGACGAAGATTTTTTTTCCCCGAAAATTTCTTTATTATTTGTGTTTGTGTCTTTTCTGTGTGTTCGCGCCCCACATCCATCATCTAAAGGTAAGTGGTGGCTCATTTCCTTATCCTGATTTGATTTCATTGTTACTATATATATATATATTTGTTACTGTTGGTCAATTCCATTGAGTAATGTATTCCCTGGAAAGGACTTCTTCCACTTTTGATAGTGACAGGTTTTAGAAACAATGTAAAATTTTGTCATACATTTTACCAGTTACACTTACATCATAGCCACATATTGGTCTCTTGAAATCAAAATCTAGTCTTTGACATGGAATTTTATTTATTAATAAATATAAGAAATAGACAGCTTTATAAAAAAAAAACTATAAAAACATATTACAAGCAAACATATATTAAAACTTGCAAAATATATGTGCAAGTTCCAAAAATACCACTTCCTGTGTGCTCTGCTTAGGACTGAAATTAGAAATTCAGTGAATTAAAAAGTTGTTGATTTGTATCAGTATCTTCCTTTGATTCTCAGTGATGCCTTCCTGTTAAACTAATAGGAACTTCTTTAAAACGTTGTTAATTGGAAGTGAGCTCTGGGTGTGGTGTTAGCTGCCTTGCAGATGGAAATCTATATTCAGTAGCTGTTCCGTGTGGAAGCATAAAATTCATTACAACCTCATTTATCTCCCAACTGATATCTACGACCCCTGCAATCCACCAGTCACAGTTATATATACAGGCCACAAACATCCCTGTTTGTATATTGTGAATGTGAATATTCTCATTTCGTTTGAGATTCTTGGTTGGAATTCAGTGTCAAATGAAAAATTTCTTCTTTCTTTTTGTTTAAAGTTCATGCAACATAGGTTTGCCCATCACTGTGAGTCCACACATGTGTCCTCTGAATTCCTTTCACAGGGTCAATTTTGTTGCATCATTGTTCTATTTTCTGCTGGTGGAATTCTTCAACTGATAACAGGATGAAGGCTGTCAATGTGTACGACTTCACTGATCTTTTAAAATTCTTGGCATTTTGAATTGCCTCTGTACTTGGCCTGCAAGATTATGTTTTGTAGCATGGTGTTTTAGCAGTCCGCCTGCACCATCACAATGCCCCTACATATGTCCAGCAGTGCTGTATACCCACACCATTGGCACAAGTGACTTATGTACTTCGAGCAATTCATAATGATTTTTGAAGTGAATAGGGGCACGATCAGAAATAATGATGATCTTTTCTGACTGTGTTTGCAGCTGTTGTTGAATTTTACATACAAGGAGGTACCCAAAAATAACAGGAATACCATTGCTGTTGGCGGAGATTGTGTAATACGTATTTCTGCCGCTAGGAATTTATAAGTGCAACTCATTGCAGTTCAGTGCCACCTGTGTTGTCAACCTGGCTTGTTCTGTTAATCTGCAGTGATTGATTTTGCTAGAGCTGTTTTATTATTGTTTTGTTTTTGATGACGGCAAGTTTAAGTGAACAACATGCAGCTGTGAAATTTTGTTTTCTACTCAGTAAAAATGCTGCTGAAACTGTTTTAATGTTGAAAACAACTTACAATGATGACACTATGGGAAAAGCTCAAGTATATGAGTTGTTTGCTCGGTTTAAAAATGATTGATGACCTCGTTCTGGATGTTGATCAACTGCCCGAATCCATGAAAATGTTGAAAAAATCCTAGAGCTTGTGCTCTCAGACCATAGACAGACAATTGATCAACTATCAGAGATTAGTGGGAGCTCGGTTTAGCGAATTTTAACCGAAGATTTGGGAATGAAAAGGGTTGCTGCCAAGTTTGTTCCTCAGGCTCTGACTGACAATCAACAAGAATGTAGAGTTGAAACAACAGCTTGAAATTGATCCAGATTTTCTGTCATAGGACATTACTGGTGATCAGTCATGGTGCTATGGTGACCACCCGTAAACGAAGCAACAGTCAAGGCAGAAGAAGATGTCATTGTCACCCCATACAAAAAATGTCGTCAAGTCAAATCAAATATTACAACAATGCTCATTTGCTTTTTTGATGCCAAGGTCATAGTTCATTCAGACTTTGTTCCCCCACATCAGACTGTCAATCAAACCTTTTATTTGGAAGTTTTAAGAAGATTGCGCAACAGTGTTTGTCAAAAAAGACCCACTTTGTGGCAGAAAGGAGACTGTTTCTTCATCCACTCACAGCTGTCTCTATTAGGCAATTTTTGGCTAAAAATGGCATGATTCTTCTACCCCATGCACCTTACTCACCTGACCTGGCTGCGTGTGGCTTTTTCTTGTTTCCACACATCAAAAGGGGCATGAAAGCACACCTGTTTGACAACATTGAAGAGGTCAAGAAAAAAAACAAGGGAGGAGCTGTCAGTCATTTCTAAAGATGACTACAGAAGATGTTTCGAACAGTGGAAGCACCGGTGGAACAAATGTATTAGTTGTAACGGAGAGTATTTTGAAGGCAATAAGGTTGTTTGTAAAAAAATTGAAAATATACTAGCTTTGTCCGGCATGTATTGCAATGCTTCTTTTTCTTTTTAATTGGAAATGCATATACGAAACAGACAGATTTAAATGTACTAAATAGATGAAAGATATGGTGACAAACTGAATGGTTTCATGTGTAAATTTTGTTTGTGAGGGGTGAGAGTGGGTGGGTTTTTGTAAGCATAATGTAGGCAATACATTTCTCTTTATTTTACGTGTTCAGTGTTCCATAAAAAATCTGATAAAAACTGTGAGTTTCTATAAACAACTTTTGAAATTAAAATGGATGGGAGTAAAGGGGTCAGACTTTTTTAAACCAAATGTAGACAGTACTTTTCTGTGTGCTTTAAAGTATACGTGTGCAAAGTTCTTTCAAAATTGGATAGAAACTGTACCTTTGTAGAAAGAACATTGACAAAAATTAATGGGGTGGAAAGAGTGAGAGGGTTTGGGTTTCTGAAAATCAAGTTTAGACATATTTTCCCCTCATTTTAATGTATACGTGTGCAAAGGATCATTGAAATTGGATGAAATCTGTGAGTATGTTTAAAGAACGTTTACAAAATAAGAGAGTGGAAAGGGGGAGAGGGGTAGGGTTTCTGAAAACCAAATGTAAACAGTATTTTTCTGTTGGTTTTGAAGTATACATATGCAAAGTTTCATCGATAGTGGATAAAAACTGTGGGTATGTGTAAAGAACATTGACAAAAGTTAAGAGGTTGGAAAGGTGGAGAGAGGTTGGGTTTTTGCAAATCAAATGTTTACAGTATTTTTTTGTTTGTTTTTAACGTAAACATGTGAAAAGTACTGTCAGTATCGGATAAAAATTGTGGCTATGTATAAAAAACATTGGCAAAAATTATGGGGGTGGAAATGGAGAGAGGGGTTGTGTTTGTGAAAACCAAATGTTGATAGTATTTTTCTGTTTATTTTAAAGTATACGTGTGCAGAGTTTCATCGAAATCGGATAAAAAAATTTGTTTTTGTATAAAATTAAGAATTGTAAGGGTGGATTTGGAGGGGGGGGGGGGGTTGGTTTTATTTTTTTAGTTTTGTAAATCTAAACCATTCTCGAATCAACTTATCCACACAGACAAAATGTCATAAAAATCAGTCCAGCCGTTTAAGAGGAGTTCAGTCACATTCACGCGAACATAATTCTGTTTTTTTTTTGGTTAGCCCCTCGTATTACCAGCAGTGCATGTGCTGAGTAATGTTCTCTGTCATCACTTATAACTGCAACACTTGTGGTCTTGTTTTTGAAGATATATAACTCCTGTGAAAATTGAAATTTGGTCATTCCTCCAATGATATCCCTGTATTTCTTGTGACAGAATCACCGACCAGTAAAATCACAGTGATGCAAAAAATATAGTTGTTCAACCTATAACATGTCCCTTCACTTCTGCAATGTGTTGTTGCAATTCTTGGTGTCCTGTTTCTTCCACTGTCCATTTCCCAAGTGCAACAATGAAGGTATCAATGGCAACAGTTTTCTTAATGAGTTTATTTCTTTTGTTGTATATATAACTTCAGAAGAGTCATCTTCTGTATTTTCTAGACCAAGTATCTGTAATGAAAATCACCATATTCCTGAAACAAACAGGTCTCTTACTCTATATCACAAGAGCTAAAGACTTCACATGGCCAGCCAAGGTGTCGTATGTCATACTTGCAAGTAAGTTCTTCAAAGTTACCACACAGAGTTCAAATTTGGCACACTACACACATAAACAGACATCTTTTTGTGGGTGTGGAACCACCTTAGGTAGTAGTGCATAAAATTTTGATCTTCCAATGTTGATATAGAATGTTCTTTCTTATAAATGGCACTAGCTTCCTTAATATTGCAGGTCATGTATGTTTTCATTTTCACCATTTTTCTCCTGCAACTCTTACAGTGATAGTGTCCTATTTGCTGGCACTCTGGCGAGAACTATCCCATTTATCTTCCCAATTAAATGACTGTGCTTCATTCATAGCATGGCCATAAAAGGGATCCACTTTTCCAAACACTCCTTTTTCATCCTTCAGTGTTCTTATTTTCTCAACCATGTGTTTAGTTACAGATGGAATTTGTACTTTGAAAAGGATGCTGGGAAAATTGATGGAAGATACACCTTTTTATAGTATGGTTCACACTATTCAATAGCTATATTGATGTTTGATATAAATTCTTGGCAAGTTTCACAAATTTTTTTCAGATTCACTTTTGTCTGAAGGAGATTTCAACATTGAGTTTGGCCAGTTTTCGTTTGGTGTACTCAGCCACGGCTTCAGTAATTTGCATGCACTTTCTTGATGCATAGAGCTTATGGCTTGACTTCACTGCACCAATTTCTACAGTTGACTGACTCAGGGAGTTTAATTCTTCTGCTGCAGAATCAAAACCTTCATCATCCGCACCATGGGAGACTTCTTCTTCTAGAAGTTCAGTTAGTGTTATATTTGATGTTCTGTCAAAGAATTTAGAAAACAGAAAGTCATTACTGGAAACATATCACTTTGAAGCAGAGCCTTCAAATGAGAACTCCTATTCCCAAACTTTTTAATATTCTGCACATTTCACTCTCCTATGGCTCCAGTCAGAAGACATTTCAAACTCAGTTTTTTACCCACAAAACACCACACAAAATCTTCACAAAAGCTTATAAACGTACTTTTCGACCACAAAATTCGGTGAACTTGCTCTCATTGCTTGTCTGTTGACAACTGAACTGTGAAATCATGTGTCCCTTTTATATGCTAGGCCAAATACAAAGAATCATCTGAATGTTCCACATTTTTCTGTAAGGGTTTTTTTTTTTTTTTTTTTTTTTTTTTTTTTTTTTTTTTTTTTTTTCATTCTGGAATTATCAAGATGGTTCCACATTGATCTAGAAGATTCTATTACACTCTGGGATAATCTAGTGGTTCCACATTGTTATAGTAGGTTTTGTTACAACCAGGAATTATAAAGAATTTAAAAACCTTTCAGCAGTTCCAACTTAAATTCGTTTATCATTTTTATTCACTCACATGAGCACATTGTTCCAATAATGGATTTTTAGAAAAAAAATTATGAAAAATTTTAGTATCAAATTGGCATGTTGTACTTTTCAGGATATATACGAGGGCGGTCCGATAAGTACTTGCTTACAAAACAAAAACCAAAAATTTTGGAAAAGTGGCGATTTATTTCTCAAAATAGTCTCCTTTTAGCTCGATACACTTGACCCAGCAATGCTCCAACTTCTTTAACCTGTCTGAAAAATACATTTTCTGGAGATCTGCAAAGTAGGCCTCCGTGGTGGTGATAACCTCCTCATTCGACTCAAATTTCTGCCCGGCGAGTGTCTTCAAGTTTGGAATCAAAAAGAAGTCGCATGGGGCCAAATCTGGAAAATATGGTGGATGGGGCAGCAGTTTGTAGCCCAATTTGGCCGTGGCGACGGCGGAGGTGTGAGTTGGTGCATTTTCTTGGTTGAAGAACACTTTTTTTCTTTGCCAAATAAGGCCGTTTTTTCTGCAATTCGGCGTCGAATCGGCCCAATAATTCGGCATAGTAAAGCCCTGTGATCGGTTTGCCCTTCTACAGGTAGTTGGTGTAGATCACACCTTGTGAATCCCAGAAAACGGTGGCCATCACCTTTCTGGCCAATGGGACAGTCTTCGCCTTTTTTGGAGCACATTTGCCGGGTAAAGCCCACTGTTTTGACTGTTCCTTGGTCTCTGGTGTGTACCAATGGATCCATGCTTTGTCGACAGTTACGTAACAACCCAGAAACCCCTTCGGATTGCGCTTAAACAGCATCAAACACTGCTGTGAAGTGGTCTCACAGTTGCGCTTGTTGTCCGGAGTGAGCAAACGCGGCACCTATTGCGCTGACGGCTTTCTCATGCCCAAAATTTCATGCAAGATATGACCCACACGGTCTTGCGAGATACCTACTGTCCCAACAATCTCGCGGACCTTCAATTGGCGGTCTGGCAATAAGATATCGTGGATTTTTGTCACGTTATCCTCCATGGTAACTGTTTTCGGGGCACCTGGGCGTGGCTCATCAAAAACCGATGTGCGACTACATTGAAACTCGTTAAACCAATTTTTGACAGTCGCCATCAAAGGAGAAGAGTCACCGTACACAGCATCCAAGCGCTCTTTGAGTTCGCTGTGCGATTTTCCTTCTAAAAACAAGAATCAAATCACCGACCGATATTGCTCTTTTTCCATTTTTCTAAAATCTGCGGACACACCCACTTTCACATGCGATTGAAACAAAACTATGAGTCCGATTTGGCTGAAATTTGAACAATAGCTGTCTTAGATAATGTACTACACGATAATAAATTTCTCTGGCGACAGTGGCGCCATCGGGAAGAGAGGCTAAGTACTCATTGGACCTACCTCGTAGTACGCCTACCTGATATATGGTATATATAGATAAAAGTTCAGAGAATTTTACAGGGATGGTATATATACAGTTCCTGTTAAATTCTCTGAATTTTTTAAATGTTTCTAAAAGTTGCTAAACTCGAAAGTGAAAGTTCTCCTATACGGGTAATGTAGTACAGAATGGTAATGATTAGCAGTATTTTTTTCCCCTTTCTTTTTTGGTTAACAATTTTTGGAAAAAAAGTAAAATAAAAACATCAGAAGGCTGCTGAAAAAAAAAGGTTGAACACATATTTTAATATGGAGTATATCATTTTAAACAGAAAAGTATTATCATTAAAATAAAAAAAGCAAGAAAACATCTTGCATTGTTCCAGAGATAAAGCACTTTATTATTTTTTTATTGTTAATCGCAAGTAAGAAATAGGTCCCGGGATGCTATCTTTGGTGGCCTGTACCTCGGACCAGGAATTTTTTTTTTTTTTGGCAAAACATAAATATACAGGTATCTTACTTTTACCTGAATTGTAACATGCTAAATTCAAAAACTTATGAGACTATGCTGGTAACCTCCCTCCCCCCCTCCATCCCTTGCCTGAATTGATATGGATGCAACCAAAAATATATCCATACAGATAGTTTCTTTTTGTAAAAATTACCTGAAAAAAATTATTAAAATATAAGTGTAACTGACAAATATTTGCCTTTTATACATTTAAACAGGGCACTTATAGCAATTTGTAATGATTTGTGTGGTGATTTGCTCTTAATTGAAGTTCAGAACTGTTAAAACTGTTGTAATAGGAAGTGGTTTAATTATCCTTGGTTCTTCTCACAAAACTTCCCCTTTCTTTTGTTTCATTACAGCAAACATCTGAAGCTACATCAAGCAACATAACTACAAACAATGAAACAAAGTATTCGCCAGGAGAAATTTCTGAACAAGTACCTGAAGTAACAACTACTACTACTGCCACTATTTCTACAGGTAATTGCTATTATGTATGCCTGGATTTCTAGTGATGTATTTTTATGTGGAATTTCAGACACAGCTGTGAAATATTTGTTTCTTACATTCTTGAGTTTACAAATCTCAAAGGATACTATTTAATTTCAAACAGATCCAAATATGATTGCATACTGCGAAAAGAACAATTTTCAGGTGTAAATCTGTAGGATGTTTTGTTTTAAGAATCTTGATGGTTCAATATAATCCTTTGATTCAATAGCTGATATCTACGAGGGTTGTTCAATAAGTAATGCAATACAATTTTTTTTTCTTAAACGGAGGTTGTTTTATTCAGCATTCAAATACACCATGTTATTTCCCAATCTTTTAGTTACACAACACTATTTTTCAACATAATCTCCATTCAACGCTACTGTGAAATGAGGGCCTGTATGCCTGCACGGTACGATTCCACTGGTCGATGCCAGAACCAATGTCGTACTAAATCAATAACTTCATCATCCGTGTAGTGCGTCCCACGGATTGCGTCCTTTATTGGGCCAAACATGGAAATCCGACGGTGCGAGATTGGGGCTGTAGGGTAGTTGAGGAAAAACAGTCCATTGAAGTTTTGTGAGCTCTTTTCGGGTGCGAAGACTTGTGCGAGTTCTTGCGTTGTCATGAAGAAGGAGAAGTTTGTTCTGATTTCTGCGCCTACAAACACGCTGAAGCCGTTTCTTCAATTTTCAAAGAGTAGCGCAATACACCTCAGAGTTGATCGTTTGACCAGAATAACTCCTTCAGCGTCCCAGAATATTGTAACCATGACTTTACTGGCTGAAGGTATGGCTTTAAACTTTTTCTTGGTGGGGGAGTGGGTGTGGCGCCACTCCATTGATTGCCATTTTGTTTCGGGTTCGAAGTGATGAACTTATGTTTCATCGCCTGTAACAATGTTTGACAAGAAATTTCCACCCTCAGCCTCATGACGAGCAAGCAGTTCCGCGCAGATGGTTCTCCTTTGTTCTTTATGGTCTTCGGTTAGACATCGTGGGACCCAGCAGGAACAAACCTTTGAATATCCCAACTGGTGAACAATTGTGACAGCAGTACCAACAGAGAAGTCAAGTTGAGCACTGAGTTGTTTGATGGTGATCCGTCGATCGTCTCGAATGAGAGTCTTCGCATGCTCCGACATTGCAGGAGTCTCAGCTGTGCATGGCCGGCCAGCACGCGGGAGATAAGACAGTACTGCTAGACCTTGCGGCGATGATGACACACACTTTGCCCAACGACTCACCATGCTTATGCCCACTGCCACATCACCGTAGACATTCTGCAAGCGCCTATGAATATCTGAGATGCGCTGGTTCTCCGCCAAAAGAAACTCAATCACTGCCCGTTGTTTGGAATGCACATCCGTTACAGACACCATTTTAACATCTCCGTATAACGCTGTCATCCGTCGGAAGTCAATGAAACTATACGAGACGAAGCCGAGAAAAAAAATGTGTTGCATTACTTATTGAACCACCCTTGTAACTATACACATTCAAACATTTTGCAGCCATAACGACTTGCCAATGAAAAAAGCCCCTTCTTCAACAACGGGGTCAACATCAGCAGATCTGACGTCAGACGTCCATGTGACCACACATTTTCTCAGTTAACTTCGTGAAACCAAAAATTTAGCTATCTTTAAGTACTCTATTTTTTTATTATTTTATTTCTCCTTTGACTAATATGTGATGTGAGAAGTCTTAGTTAAATTCCTTAATAATATTCTCGTAGACACAAAAGCATCCCTCAATTCTTCAAAACATTTAAATCTATTGTGAACATGCCATAACATTTTCTGTTAAATACCAATTCTTTTTATTACTTTCTGGAGCAAAAGAGTTGGCCATCTCATACTTTACCAAAGCGCATAGGCCATTTTTCTGGATGTGGATATCTCTTTCTCTCCAATGGCTACCTCAACGCATTGGTCCACATGAAGCCTTCTAACATGTAACAGTAGCTCAATTTTAAAAACTGTCATCCTTATTCCTCTCTTACAGCCTTAATATTCATGGCAACCGTATATGCTTTCACCAAAAGTCCCTCACACAGTATTTCAACATCATCTGTCAAGCCTTGATATCCCGCAATTATCTATGGTATTCTGTGATACAGCTGTTTCTTCAAATGAAGTCTTCTTTTTTAGATATTCAGTACAAAAAATTCAGTATCCATGATATATTAGAATTATTGTATCTCAATTACAGTGTGGGCTAGGTGGTAAGATAAAAGCTTTGTAATTTGTGTGCCCAGTTCAGTTCTGCTTACTGCTGATTTTTGTATTTTGATGAAAGATTGTGCATTGTTTTTTATTTCAACTTCATTTAAATACTTTTATTTCCCACATCCATAAAACCATTTGTCATGTTGGTAATGGAGTAATCAGTTTGCCATTTGGCAGTATACATTCAAGAAAACTGATGAACCATAAAGTCATTTGGATGGTGTGCTGCCATTTTGCTGTTTTGAATAGTGTAATACCACCTTGACAGGTTCAGTCAGTTCAAATTCACTGATGTTATCTTTAATGTCGTTGATTGCTTCAGTCTGCTATTATGGAATGGAAATTTACTTTGTGGTGATTCAGAAAAGATCCTATTCGCATAACTTGGCAAAATTCCGAGTCACAGAGGCAAAACAAGTAATATTATTATATTAAACAAAAATCATGCTAGAATTTTATAAGTATGAGGTGTAACGATAGCGTTGCATCCCCGAATATATGAGTAAGATTGTATTATCTAAAGAAAGGAGGAATATTACAGAAAGGCGATGTAAAGACAACGTTCGTTGGATAGGACGATCATGTGATAAGGAGAAGTGTTGTGATAGGCCGAGAGAGAACAGGAACAAGAACGGCCAAGTTAGTGAAGGGGTCTGTATGGTAATTTTTGTAAGTGGCTGGCCATGCAAGGATGATTTGTGCAACTTTACACCGTGTTGCAGTATATCAGTATTCAGTTATGAGCCGCCTATATTAGAAATTGTACTAAACAGGAACGTTAAGCATGAGTGCTGTAGGAACTGTTGTGTTCAATATGCTTACCTGCAATCTTTAATGTTGTTAGGAGTCCGATTAAACAATGGTCAGGTTATACCATGTCTGGTCCTGAAATATTATGTTTGACGGTGGAATAAACTGTGAAATGAATGCAGTTCCATGTTTTACTTAGCACTGTGGATGAACTTTCTTTCCTTGTGTCATTATTATCACAAGAACAACTAAACATTCATATTATATGTGAAGACAATAATCACTTACAGTGGTACAGGCATTAAGACAATTGATCATGTGGTGATAATCTTTTGTGGGAAAGCTTAATCAATCTCCAACGGCAAACCAGTTTTAATTATCACAGAGGATAGGCGCGGGAGGGGGGGGGGGGGGCTGGAGCAGACATTCTTGTAGAACACAAATAAAAACAAATAGCAAGATCGGGCAAAAAGGACGCTAAAGTACAATTCTCCCTCTATATGCATACACATGTTTGAAGTTGTTGAATTCATCTGGTGTATTTTGGAAAGTGGACGTATGGAGACATGTTATAGTGCTATGTCAACGAATTTTTAACTGCTGAAAAAGTGACTCTTACAGGGATTCATTGCCATTTAAAGGCTGTTTATGGTGATGATGCTGTTGATAGGTCTACTGTAAATCATTGGCCATAAAATTTCGTGATTGTGAGCCTGGAAAAGCCATAATTGGAAAATGCAGAGGACATCCGATCACTGCCATAGATGGTAAACATTGCAAACTCGTCGACGATTTGATTGAAAATGACTGGCAATTCACTCAAAAGTGTATCGTAAACTGTTTATGAATATCCAAGGAATGAGTCAGCTGCTTTATTTAACAATGAGGATATTGTAAAATCTGTGCACGATGGGTACCTCATGCGCAACTGTAGATGCTCTATAAAACCTGAAGTTTAAACCGATTCCACACCCTCCTTTCTCCCCCGTTCTTGCACCTTGTAATTTTTATTATTTTCCTATTATTTTCCTCTACTCAAGAGAGACGTCAAGGACATTCATTATACCTCAGATGATGAGGTGAAGGCAGCTGTCAAAACCTTGGTTCGAGATAAGTCTGAAGAATTTTTCAGTGACGGAATAAAGACCGTGTTACATGTTGGGAGAAATGTTTTAGACTTAATGGTGAATGTTGAAAAATAAATATATGATTTTTTAAACTTAAGAACTGTACTATAATGTACTTTTTTATTCGTGTTATTGAAGCATGTGTGCATTTATCTTCAGCCTACCCCCTACTATTAACAGTGACTACTCTTGTGTCATTACTGAAGCTTAGATCCTAGCAGAGCTGATGGCAAATTTTTTCACTGCCACTGAATGAATAGCAACATATGACCTTTGCTTTCTGCACCAGATATCATTTGTAGGTCCCATTCAATACCAAATGCAGAGTCAGTACACTTAAATATTACTGATGAAATGGGCTGAAAGATATTTCCCCTGATCTGTAGAAGCAGCAACACTTACCCCATAGTTGGAACCCCTTATGGGCATGTAGTATGACAGTAGCTTTCATATCATTACCTGGTGAATTGAAAAGATTGGAGAAGATGGTAAACCACCACTTTATCTGGTGTGTGCTGTCTCTGGAATTACAAATTGTTTTCAGTGTGGATTAATGAAATTCTTTTTTGCCTCGAGTAACCTGTTCCTATATGAGACTCTGTAGTGTGCATTCATTAAATTGTGGTTGGTTTTTTGATATTGATAAGGAATACATTTCTACCTGATAGTATAGAATTTCGCAACAGTTTGAGTTTTCTGAAAAATGTTTGTCTCCATTATCACAATCATTCTAATCATGGCATCGTTTTTTAACCAATTGTGTGTGGGGAGGGGGGGAGAAAGAGGGGGTAGCGAGTGGTAATGGTGTGGTCTCTTTTATTCAGGAGGACGCAGATTTGAATCTCTATCTGGCTATCCACATTTCGATTTCCTTGTTTTTCCAAAATCTTTCCAGGAAAATGCTGGGCTGTTTCCTCCAATTCCTAACCTTCGAGCCCAATCAAAATCATGTTTTTTTCCCCCCATTATTTTTACGTTATTTTACCTTGCTTTGAATCTAACAACTATATAATTCCTTCAAACCTGCCTTAGGATTGATGAAATTTCTCCTTCACATAATCTTCCCTGTGCTTTAAAAATGTGTTCCGGTAGACACTATTTCCTCGGAAAATTCTTTGTTGACTAAGACTAATCTCTCTGTTTGGCAGTACAACACAGTTGCTCCTCTTTTCACTAAAGACCATAATGTGAGGATTGTAACATGCATCCTGGTTTTACTATTTGACAAACTCTAAAACTGGAGTGTACTTCCTCTTGGAGAGCATGTTACCTGTGTGACTTCCCATGCCATTATCTTGTAATAAATGCTCTACTTCTTAGTCATCTGTTGTTATACATTAGGTTGAATGGTTGTAGAAAAAGAATTTTTTCCCAAAACTATTCTGTCGCCGGGCATTTCAACACCTGTGGTATCAGTTGCTTCAGTCTTTCCTTCACTATTTGTTCTGATGGATTCATACCTGTTGGTAGAAGTTCACAGAGGAGGTTTCTTTTCAAAGGCCATTACCATAATCCTCCTCATTCCATCCACAGTTCTTTCCTGGCAATAATAATGTCAAAAAAAACGAAAGATGCGTGGTATTTCCTGTGTACTTACATAGTGGATCAGCTACTAGGTAGTGGTCATGAGGCAGTTGCCTGATAACATTCTGAAATTGTTGCTGTCCCTCCCACTCACCAGTTTTCAAGAAATAGTAAAATCCATTCAATGTAACTTTCTTTGTTACTCTTAAAAGGAACCATATTTAATACTGTGACATTAAATATATAATATTTTAGTACGTAGGCAAAGCTTTGATAATAGTGACAATAAAACACACACACTGTATGACATTTGATAATGACCTTAATGATATTATAGGTGAGACATGTGAAAAGGGGATCACATGAGTCGTATGGTAGGCCTTGATGTGTGCAAATATGATCCCCTTGTCATGTCTAACATAACTAAGGTTATGTAAATGGAGACTTTCCTGGCGTATTGATTCAATGAAAGTTTCACGGGTGTCCAGCCGGATGGTGTCATAAAATGATGACGATTCGACAACCTGCTCGGTTGTCTTCATTAGGTCTATTTAGATGTTGCTTCTCAAATCACAAACAGACTGGCTTCGCTGCCGCCGAAATTCGAATGTCGTGTATAGAGGGTTGCCAGGACGCCCAATCAGCGCGCTGGAACTGAGGGTATCAGTGTTGGGAACTGCGTATGGAGCCAAAACGGTCACCCATTCAGGCGCTGACCACGTTCACCGTTGCTTAACCGGTCTACCACAAGCCGAGGGTATCAGTGTTGCGGACTGCGTATTCAGCCATACGCGGACACCCATCTTGGCACTCGCCACGTTCAATGTTGCTTAACCTATAGACGTAAGTGCTGCCGAACTATGTCTACGGTGTCAGTTTGCTTCAATTTGGCCTTGTTGAGAATATTTTTGTTTTTCAAGACATAGATCCCTAATAATTGGTCTCCAGACTTCACTTAAGTACAGTCCACTGTCCCTATTGATGTTGTTATCGTTAAGCTGTATTTCCAATGCTTCCCGAATTACTGAGTCCCAGAACGAAGAGACTCTGGCCAGCACCACCGTTTCATCAAATACTATCTTACGTTCTCCATCGAACGCATGTTCGGCTATTGCGGACTTTTCCACTTGCACCAGTCTCAAGTGTCGTTTGTGCTCGGTAATACGTTCAACGATGGTTCTGATCGTCTGTCCGATATAAACTTTGCCTCATTGACAAGGTATTGAATAAATTCCAGGAATTCTTAGGCCTAAATCATCCTTAACCGAGCGAAGCACATCACGTATCTTGGCGGGCGGCCGAAAAATGCTTTTTATACCAGACCGCGCCAAGAGCCTTCCAATCTTTCCGGACGTGTTGCCGGCATATGGCAGAAATACAAGAGATTTTAGTGGTTCAATCTGTTCAGTCAGTGGTCTTGGTAGCTTCTGGATAAAAGCACGCTTTATCTGTCGCCGAGAGTACCCGTTCTGTTCAAAAACTGTACTTAGATGTTTCAACTCCAGCGGTAGGCTCTCACGGTCGGAAATGGCTCTCGCTCTGCGCACCAATGTGATCAATACAGAGTGGCGTTGGGCTGGGTGGTGGTAACTGGTTCCACCCAAGCAACGTTCAGTGTGGGTGGGCTTGCGGTACACACTATGTGCCAAAGATCCATCAGGTTTGAGTTTTATTAAGATGTCCAAGAACGGGATGCACCCGTCCTTCTCAACTTCTATCGTAAACCGTATGTTGGGATGGATCCCATTAAGATGGTCTAGAAATTCATCCAACACTTCCATACCATGTGGCCACACGGCAAAGGTGTCATCAACATAGCGGTAAAAACAAGTGGGTTTTAGGGTAGCAGTCTCAAGAGCCCTCCCTTCAAAATCTTCCATGTAGAGGTCAGCCACCATCGGTGAAAGAGGAGATCCCATGGCCACTCCATCATATTGTTCATTATACTTCCCTCCATACATAAAGTAGGTGGAAGTAAGTATATGATCAAAGAGGTCTGCTGTACTTGGCTCAAAATGACGGCGAATTAAGTCCAAAGTGTCCTTTACCGGCACACGAGTAAAAAGAGACACCACGTCAAAACTAACAAGGATGTCAGAATCTGAAACAGTGAGAGACTGTATGGTTTTTACAAATTTAGCAGAGTTTTTGACATGATGGCAACTACCCCCCACGATGGGACTAAGAAGACGCGTCAGATATTTAGCAAGTTGGTAAGTCGGTGACCCAATAGTACTGACAATTGGACGTAAAGGAACATCCTGTTTATGTATTTTCGGTAAGCCATAAAGTCTTGGTGGTCTCACGGCACATGGCTTAATTCTCTCAATCACTTCCTAGGGAAGATTAGCCTTTTTGACAAGGGCCATCGTCTTCTTCACAACTTTAATGGCCGGGTCAGCGTTCAACGGAACATAAGACATGTCATTAAGGACACTCATCACCTTTGTGTTATATTGCTGCATAGAAAGAAGAACAGTAGAGTTACCTTTATTTGCTGGTAGAATGACTAAGTCGTCCCTTGTGATGTAAGGCAATCAGTGCTTCACGCTCTGCGACAGTGATATTATTACTTGGGGGCTTGGCCCTCTTCAAACCCCTACAGGTCTCCCTCCGTATTTCTTCAGCTTCTTTGCTTGGTAAGCAGCGGACAGCCTGTTCCACCGAACAGATTATCTCCTTGGTGGGTATGCATCTAGGGGCAGGAGCGAAATTCAGGCCTCTGGCCAGCACAGAAGTAGTGGCATTATCAAGACAAATACCAGATAAATTGACTACACAATGATCCGACACCACTGGTTTGCCGCTTTGTTCTGTTCCCGCCAACCGGTTAAGTTTGGTGATATGTCTTGTTATAGTTTTCGCAAGTTCCAGATTCATTTGAGCAGACGTACCTGCATCCACCCAGTCCCAAGAACAAGGTGAGAGTCTTGTCGACAGGTAAAGATGACAAGAAAACAAGGACCGAGCATTGCAGTCCAACTCAAAGCGCGTATAACGGATACGTTCCCGAAGAAGTGAGAGGCTAGCACGACGTAATATTTTCTTCATGTTAATGCTGTCGATATGTTGTTTCACCGTAGCGAAGAGAGGCACGATGTTTCGGCTTCGGCACCTCAAAAGGAATGTCAAGGAGCTAAGCAGTCTAGCTTTCTTCTTGCGCAGTTTCTCAAACTGCCTGACATGTTGAAACATATCCTCCCCGTAAAGGTATCTGATATGTAAATGGAGACTTTCCCGGCGTATTGATTCAATGAAAGTTTCACGGGTGTCCAGCCGGATGGTGTCATAAAACGACGACGTTTCGACAACCTGCTCGGTTGTCTTTCCATGAACTTTGGTTCCTAGTTCGAATTCGTCTACAATTGTTACAAGTTTCTGACTTAGCATTACAATCATCCTGCAGTCTTTTCTGTTCAATTATTTTTTCTTTCTCATCATTATTTAACACTACTAATCACCAGTTTTGTTTCCTCTAAAAGCCAAAGAAATAAAAAATTAAATGTGAAAACAGCGGCTTTCTACTGGTATAGATACTTTTGCAGCTTTTAATTAAACATGGAAACTATTATTCTTCAAAACAGGAAAGACTGCTACTGTATTAGAAGTTTGTAAAAGAATGACAGTTCCAACTATATATGAAAGTAAGTGAAGGGTTATTGGGTGCAAGTTTGTATGAATAGTCAGGGGAGATATAAGAAAATAAAAATAAATAATGTTGATGGCAGAGAAGAACTTGAAATATGAACAAGGAAAGATTACATAGAAAAATAAGAGAATATAAACCAAGAGGTTCAGGAAATTTGAGACAACCAAAGGGTAATTGGGTCCCCTAACAGGCGGATAAGCTTAAAATCTGTTTATTACATTTGTGACATATATTTTTGCTAGATTAGCCAACTTGTTTGTGGCTAATAATTCAATAGACATTTGCTAACTTGTTTGATAGAAAGATCAGCACTTGACGATTTCCTCATAGATAACTACTAATTAATGTATATACTAGTCAGGTTAGCTGTGCACAAGGACTTGTGGGCTCAGGTTCAAACTCTGGGCTTGATGTCTTGCAGACCAGTGTGTGTTTTTTAACAATTTTCTTTCACCATTTTTGCAAATAATAGGAAGGTATACAATTTCTGTTTAAAAAGTCAGGCATTTTACTTAAATTGCTGCTTATCGTACAGAACACGGCAAGGTTATTGTTTTTTTTATTATTACATATAGCCTGTAATGCCTTTTGGACACTTGACTAAAATGATGTACGATAGCTGCCTAGCAGTTATTAAATTATCTGCTTCACAGTAACCAAATCTTCTCACGTTTAAAAACCTTTATTTTCACCTCTGCATTTAACCATTTGTAATTACATTCTTTTTACTCATTTCATAAAAAACTTAACACACTTTTTCCATAACAATGAATACACAAATCCTGTTTCGCTAATCTCAGTGATAATCATTACCTTGTGATGCTCTTACAGGCTAGCCAACCTAATTTATTTATGCACTTATTTAATACTTATGCTGAAACCGTTCCACCAAGTGTGTCAATATCTTATTAGCACCAATAATTTTGTTCATAATTATTGCTATGGTTGTTAACTCACAAACGCAGCTTTACAGTCAGGTGGCAATACTTACTTTCCCTAGTTACAATTATAACATTGACGTAAGCAGAAGCTTTGGTTATCAGAACTCTTGGGCCAGTCTCACACTGGAACCAATTATGAACGATAAACGGACGACTTGAACTCTCACAGTGTAGTGTACTCTGCTACCATTTAGCCAGCTTCAATTTATTTGTAGTGTTCTAACTATTATATCAGATGTTGCTCATGAAGTGATGTGTAACACTGTAATGTGGATACGATAATATGAACTCGCTACACTTATGCCTTAGGCCCGACTCGAGCTAGTTACCCTTGCAATGCTAGGTCAGCATGCTAGCCAGGACAGGCTAAATGGAATTGGTTAACCAGATATTTTTGAAGAGAGAAGAACACCAGTTAATTGATGATTTGAAGCAAAATCACAAGAAATTCTTTGACTATTTCCAAATGATTTTGAACTCATTCAGCTATATTCTGCACTGATGAAAAAAAGCAGTTATGCCTTTTGATATCGCCTGAGGAATGTTTGACTTTTTCGCTGAGCTGAGTCATTAAAACAAAATTTCTAATGGCAGTATATTTCATGGAAACAAGTTAAACTTCAAATTTTCAACGGTTTAGCTGTGGTTAATATAGAATTCTACATTTTACAGTTTGTACATTTCTTTTTGTACAAGAAACCTCATGCTGACAAATTAAGTCAAGCTTTTTATTGTTCAGAAGAATTCATATCAACAACTCTTGCATAACAAAAAATAAAAACTAACTTCGCCAACAGAATGCACCAACGTGTATATTGTACGTACAAAAATCTCAGTATTCTCAGATCTAGTCGCAGGTAGAAACTAAATGCACATAGATGCAGGACCAGGTCAGTTCCACTGTGAGAGTGCTGATTACATTCCGAATATTGGGAAACTTTGTCCGTAGTTGCACGCATCCTGTGTGATACCAACCTTGTCTCCAGGTGGCTGGCATCCTAAGAATTTCCTGACCTAAATTAATACTAGGAAAAAATCCCAGTAAGTAAATGTGTTGCTTGCAGGACCTGACAAGTGTATTTGTGGTACTATCATTAGGCAAAAGATTATAAGCCTTTTTACTAATTTCTTGTTTTATTTCTTTCTTCTTATTGGTTTTTCATTTTTTTGTCCCACAGTTAAAGTATCGTCTAATTCAACTCCATCTGAAGTAGATGAAGATGATTTAGATTTGGATTCTGACAGAGAAGGAGATGAATGTGGTACAAGAATAGGAAAAGATGGTAAGCAAATTTGCAAAATAATATCATTATTGGTCTCAAGTGTTAATTACTACATAAAATATTGAAGCTGTTTGTTGGAGAGGTAGATTTTTACTCCTTATTGATTGAACGGTTATGTTACTTGTATACATTTGTATAAAAATTATACTCTCAAAGTTTCTTTTATTTTTAAACTTATGTTCATAGGAAAGAAGCACACTATTGTTACACGTTCAAAAACTGGGTCTCTACAACCACGTACCTTTAATATGGATGACTTAAAGAGGCGAAGTACTCCTGGAATGACAAAGGCAGAACTTGACAAGTTGCAAAACGAACGTAAAGAAAATGAGAAAGATCTCATTGCATCTGATGGGACACGTATCACTAGGTTGAAAGCCCAGCAAATTGCTACAGGTTTGTTAATTATTAGGATTTTCGTTGGTATACAAGAGTTATGAAGATTATAACAATGATGGCAACAATAATAAATGATGAAAAAAGTAATAGAAATAAATATGTAATTTTTGTCACATCATTTCTTTAATGTAAAAACTGATTAATATGGTTATAAAAAATCTCTAGCAATACTAAAGTGTGAAAACTTTGGTTTTAACTGAAAACAAATTAAAGTGGGCAACTTTATCACCTATACACAACTTTTATGACTAGCAATAAGAGTAGAATATATTGCATAGTCACTCCTTAAAGTGACTCTTTTACAAAAAAACCTCATGTTGATATCCAAGTACGAGGGCAGGTCAAATATAAACAAGCCTTTTATCCCCCCCCCCCACCCTCCCCCCCAAAAAGAAAAGAAACTCTTAAAATAAATTCCTATTTAATCTTTTCTATGGAGATCCCCATCTTATCTGTGCATTTCCTCCATCAATCTAATCATTTTTTTAATTCTATTATCATAAAAAGTTTTGCCGTTATGTATCAAACTAATTGCACACAAACTGCTGCACCTCCTTGATCATTGTTAAGCCCATCAAGGGCTTCTTTGAATGACCCAAACATATTTAAGTAGCATGGTGACAGATCTGGGCTCTCTAGGACTGCGCAGTGCAAATTGGCCAATTTATTTTGCATTAGGGCTGCGATGTGTGGTCTGTTGTCATGGAGAAGCAACACTTCTGATCAGAATACGCAGCTGGAATGTGACAAAGACAAAGCAAGAATAGGCAGCATTCATGGATTGACATTCTTGAACAAAATCAACAAGTGCAATGCTTATACAATCCCAGAACACAGTGGCCAAGATTTTTCCTGCAGATAACCTCTTCTTTGGCTTCACTGGTGCATCTTCACCATTCTTCCTCAGAAGCAATCGGGCGATACCTGGGCAACGGTATAATGCCAGCCAAACCTTTCACACCAGAAACATCAACGTTCAAGCCCTTATCAGGGCTACAGTTAGAGATTGTATCAACCATTCTTCCGCCACTCCATACTGGTCCTTTTCAAATCAGGGATGTAATGTGGACCCAAGTCTCATCGCATGTGATAATTTTTTCTGAAAAAGCGTCACCTTCTCACTTGTACCCTGTTAGGAGCCTCTGAGAAATTTCAAACTGCACAGCTTTCTGACCTGTAAACGACGACTTTGGAACCCATTGAGCTGAAAATTTTCAGAGTCCCAACTTATTGCCAATGGGTTTATTGCATACTATCTGATCCAAAGTTCCTCAGAAATTTTATGGTCAGTTTTGTGCCGATTGCCTTCTATGACTTCTCAGTGTTCTGTGGTGTGATACTGGTACAGGAACAGCGTGGGTGATCATGGTTTTCAACACAGTCCAGACCAGCCTGTGCTCCATTGCAATTAAATTAAATTAAAAAAAAAATCTTAAATTTGTTACAGCACAGCTTTAACTGATCCCATGGAAGGTTTCTTTCCCCAAACTGAAGGAGTTAATGGCACTGAATTTCACAGCATTTATTTTTTTGTTGATGAGGTATGAATAATAACTCGTTACGCATTTGTTGATTATACCTCTTTCTCACTTATTGTGATTGTTACCGAAAATAAGAAACACGTGCCACACTAACATATGACTCCATTCCACTGTCCAAACTGTTTCAGATCCCAAGTGGTGCACAGTTTAAAAAGGCTCGTTTATATTTGATCCACTCTCTTATGTCATTATCTTGGTATCTTTTGAATAACTGTGTAGGCTATTTTATTTCATTGTCTTACATATTTTGTATTGACTTGTAATTTTTGAAAATTTGTGAAAATGCTTTTGTTTATATCATTCTACCATTACATTATGAACAATCTAAGACTTTACAGAGATCTTCCAAATTACTAATTAAAGGGGAACTCCATAAATTTGGAAATATAGTAAATAATAGCAGGATAGTCTCAAGTCTTGAACTCTATTTTTCACTCTTTACAAAATTTATGTTGCTGGTGATAGTGGAAGGGTATGAGAATGAGGAAGAGATTTTCTAACCGCGCGTTCAGTTGCTATTGATTTATTTTAAGAATTTCTACTTAGCCTAGAGAACATGATTTGAATTCATTTTTAAGTCTGTAAAATCATATATTTTTTTCTTCAGTAGAGCAGAAATATTAGCTACATTTTCTTGAATTTACTTATGAGAGACATAACTACAGAAACCAAAGAAAAATTGATTACATTTTTTTAAAAAGAAAAATGAAGTTGACTTATAACTTTAATTATAAATTTGATGAAAGTTAACATCATTGTTTCAGGTACCTATATGTTCAAACTTGGAATGGAAAATGCTTTCAAAAGTTATACAAATCAGTATAGTACAAATATTGCAGCACTGAACAAACCTCAGCGTAATGAAGAGAGGGACAAAAAGAGGCATTTGTCACATAAGTTTTCTCTAACGCAGGCTTCTGAATTCAAATGGATTGGATCATTGTATGGTAAGAACAAATCAGTCATCTGTAAAACACTTTATTTTCATCTTCCCTATTACTGTTTGTTGAAACTATTTCCAGACTGATTGTATTTTCCAGAAGAAATTCCTTTTCCTATGAATCATTGTATAACACTTTTTGCATTTTTTATTTACTGAGAAAATGTGCTACCTGCCTAATAAGTGATATTTGTAAAGACATCATCATTATTAGATGTTTCCACCTTCGCGTGTTGTCCTGCATAACCTCTTCCAAATCTGGCAGTCATCCAAAGATTTTCCTCCACCACTTTTTTTCCTTCCAAATGACTCCCTTAGCCTCTGCGTCTTTCTTCACTTGGTCCGTCCATCTTGCCCAAGGTCTTCCAACTGGTCTCCTTCCCTTCCCACTATTCAGCAGTGCTACCTTCGGCATTCTCCCCTCTTTCATCCTCATAACATGCCTCAACCACTGCAGTCTTTTCCTTTTTAACATCTCTTCTAATGCTTCCACTTGTAGTCTTACCCTGATGTTTTCATTTCTCATTTTATCTTTCCTCGTGACGTGGAAAGTGAATTTGTGGTCAAGCCTATATATCAGGGTGGCCACAAACCGGGAAAACCGGGAATATCGGGAATTATCAGGGAATTTCATGTAACCGGGAAATTTCATGGAAATATCAGGGAATTCAGGTAATTTCGAAAATAATCAGGGAATTCAATTGCGACTACTAGGAATTTAAATATTTTTTTAAGGTGGTCTTGAATTTATTTTAATAATGAAATTTCTTATTAGATACTTTAACTTATATACATTTAACATAAAATAGCCAACGATAGTGTAAACAGCACGCTAGAACTCGCCACGAGCACCTTCGACTAGCGCCAAAAAGCCGCCACCGATGTTGCGTCACTCGCGAGCAACCACGCGAGAAGACCGGCATGCATACCACGTGCTCCTGCATTGTTATCTCGCTCGACTGGCACAACCTCTAGCGAAAGTAGCATTAGAATCCTCGAACTATATGCTATGTAGCTATAGATAGCCCTCTGGTCAGTTGAGTTTGCTAGCTAAGCGACATTCGCTCATTTGTCATAAAATTTCGTCTGCTGTTTACAAACACGCAAACGCATATCTTGTGATCATATCTAATTTAAAAGTGAAAGTATTTTCTAAATATCGTTATTTTAGTTTATTATCAAATGGTAAGTTTTTCTTAATTTTTATGATTAAGTGGAAGAAAGATTGTTATTTTTTTAAGTTATTAATTTATTTTAATCGTGAAATTTCTCATTAAACATTTCAGCGTATTTATTTTTCAACTGAAATAGCCAATTAAAGAGTATAAATAATTTATTTTACTGATCATTAACTCTTGGTATTTTCTTCTCGCAATGTTAATTACCGTTATCTGTGTTCGATCGTCAAAGTTTTTTCGAATGTTAATTCGATGCGACAGTTTAAACAGCGTATTAGCGCTCGCAACTAGTGTCTTTGACTCTCACCAAACACCGCCAGAAAAGCGAGCGGCACTCGCGGGCAACTACGCGAGAAGACCAATGCGAGCGTACCGTGTGTTCAAGCAGTGCTATCTCGATTCGAATAAGCTCGTGCGAATGTGTAAATGAGGCATAAGAATAACCGAGACACATCTCGTGCCGTCACATATAATTTTAAAGTGGAAGTGTTTTCTAAATATCGTTGGTTTTAGTTCATTATCAAATGGAAGTTTTTCTTAATTTTTATGATTATATCAAACTTTTCTACTGCTATTTTTTAAATTAATAATTATTTTTGAACATTCATTGGGTGGATGTCGATTGCATTTTGGAAGTTATTACTATTGTTTACTATTTATGTATTTAATTTCATTTTCCCGGTAAAAATATTAATTTTTAAAATTTTCAGACTAATGAATTCAGCATGATAACACACTTTCAAAATGATTGGTTGATTAATCCAGATTTTAATATTTAGTTAAAAGAAGTTAAAAATGAATTTAAAGTGCAAAATGTAGACTTTGCAATGCTACATTTTCTTTAATTAATATGGATAGAACAGCTATCAAAAGTCATGCTAAATGAAACATACTAACAAACTTAAGAATTGCAAAACTGTCTATCCTTTTAAAAGTTTTTTTTAAGTCAGTCGCAACAAACTAGTAATGAGATAACTAAACGTGGTTTGTCTGAAAAATTTACTGTTTCTAATCCTGTTACGGGTCAGGAAAAAGAACAAATTCCGGCTTCACAAAATACACTCTGCTCCTTTCTTCTCAAAGAAGTAAGCTGTGCAGTAATACTTTGATGTATTCAGATACTGAAACTCACAAGTCAATGTTCACAGCGGGAAGTGACGTAGTAGAGTATTTAAAAAAATGTTCAACGATAGTCAAATAGCCAGAGGAATGAATTGCAGCGAACTAAAATTACCTACTCAGTTCTTCAAGGGTTTGCTCCTTATTATAAAAGTAGACTGATGGAATCTATAACTTTTTGTAATCATTTTGCTATAGGGTTCTATGAGTCACTCAACAAAGTTTGTCAAGAAACTCAAATGGATTTGGAGTACTGTAAAGAATGAAGTTTGTACACGATACTTAACATCTGCTTTTATTTGTCACACAAGAGCTTCAGATCTTCTGTCCTTCAAGCAAATGCTTCAACTCCTTATAAGCCTTAAAAGTTTAAAAATCTCAATAGATGGACCAAATGTTAATCACAAATTTTTCAGAGAATTGAAAGCTGAGCTACAGAAAATTAGATAAATAAATGATACTTTGGTACTTGACATGGACAGTTGTGGTCTTCATAACATGCATTGAGGATTTAAATGTGGAATAGAGGTGGCTAAATAGAATATTGTTCAGTTTTTATGGTCAGTTTATTATCTGTTTAAAGACGCACTGACATGCCACGCTCAGTTAAGAGTATTCAGGATCAACTCTTTATCCTAAAAAATTTTGTGCAGCCCATTAGATAGAAAATTACAGTTGGCTGCTTGTACTATCGAAATTATTCCTAATCTTAAAAAAATGGTGGAGGGATTTACAGCATGATAAAAAAGAGCTGACTAGCACTAGTTACAAAATTGTAACCGAGACTCTTTCAGATCGTTCCCTGCCAGCAAAAACTAGAAGTTTTTTCGGTCATTACCAGCTGAATCACAACCATTCCTACAAGAATATCAAACTGATGCTCCTATAGCACGATTTCTTCACAGCTCTTTAGTGACAGTTCTCCTTAGTATAATGCAAAGATTTATCAAAGCAGATGTACTGAAGTCTGTTGACTCATTATCAAGTATAGACTTAACTGATGAAAACAATTTGATTTTGTACAGTCAAATTGACATGGTATTTGGTACTAAAAGAGAGATTAAAATTTTAAAAAAATATCACCGATCTCATGATTTTACAATTGCAGAAAAATACCACACCTGCTTTGAAAGCTTTTACAGGAAAATTGTTGACACAGTCACTTACTGAAGGAGTCTCGTGTTTTGATCCTAGTCTTGCACTTTTTTCGAAGTCAGAAGTAGGAGACTAAAAGTCTACTCACTATTTTGAATGAAAATAATTGGATCATTGGTAATAAGGCTGATGAAATTAATCAAGATTTCAACAATTTATGTTCTCAATGTTCGGCATTGCAAGTTCTTAAAAAAATTATTCACGAACAAGTAAAGCCTAGATCAGTTGTGGGATGAATTAATTCTTGGACACATTTATCCAGTCAATAGTAAAACTTTTAAAGATAGTCTTGGTTTTATCTTGAGGCAAGGCTAATATTGAGAGAGGTTTTTCAGTAAATTCTGAAGGTTTAGTTTAGAATATGGAACTGTAATTGCTCAGCAATTAATGGATGACTGTCTTAAGTGAAACAAATGGGGATATTGCAACTCTTGATGTTCCAAAATCTTTAGTTCATTCTTACCATAATTCACGTTCAAATTTATCTCAAGAAATTAAACGCTGAAAAAGGAAAGATAAAATAACTGAATCAGAAGATATGAAAAGAAAACATGTAGCTACTAAAAAAAAAGCATTTGGCATCAAATAAAAAGTTAAACTTCTAGCTGAGATTCAAGTTATTGATGAGCAATTTAAAAATCTTAAATGATTTTTATATAGCAAATACTAACAGTTTAATTTGTGCTAATTTATCATTAGCTTGTTTCTGTTTTACTCATTTTAAATTACTTTTCATAAGATTTTTTAATTAGTTATAAAATACCATCTATAGCAATGTATTAAAAACTAATTAAATAAATTATGATATTCAAATAAACATAATTAGAAATGTCTTTTTAGTTTTTGTGAGTTTTGTAACTTTTTCCAATTAAAATGTAATCAAATATTATAATTATGTGAATAAAATTTCTAATTCAGGGAAAAGTATGAGAAACTTTCCTGGAAAACCTGGAAATATCAGGGAATTTTTAAATCATTTCTTTGTGGCCACCCTGTATATGAAGCCAGGCAGTGGTTGCATGTTAACTCGTAAATTACATGAGAAGTTTCACAGGCGGCCTGTCCTATGGTAGGGAAGCTTTCCCCATTAGCATAAGAATAAATGGCCACCGACAGACGGTGTTCACATTGAACCCAAAGTACCCAGTTCCTGCCCATGCCATCACCCATGACTCGAATAATTTCAACTCTTGTTTCACAGTCCATGCTATCACAGCCCTCCCTAATAGCAACAGCTCCTCTGAATTGGAAGGTGGGAACTTGCCTACCGGTACAAACTGGGCTCTAGGCAACCACCTGGTCTCAACTTCAGATAATACCCGATCATCATTATTATTTTTACCTGTGTTTACCCTTTTTTAATCCTCTGTTTGCCTCCATCCCCACTACATATATTGAACCACCACTAACCTAAGGGAATGTTTACTTCATAGAGTCTTTGGTTTAAAAAAAAAAATATCATTGTGTTGTTATTTTTTAAATTTTTAATATATTTATTTTTATGTGTATTTTTAATTGCTATATATATTATAATAACAATGAGCATGACAGCAGTCACTGTGTACACATCTGACTTTGCCTGGTGTCTCACTCCTTACTTCCGCACGAATAAGGCTGTTGCCGAAATATTGCGCTCTTTTGTGTGTTTGTTTTTTGTGTTCGTCATCCCAGCCGCCTTCATCTTTGGTAAGTGTTGGGTCATATTTCCCCTTTTTTTTTGCTGTCATCAATCTTTCAACTGGTTTGATGCAATCCTCCATCCCTTCCTATCTTGTGCTAACCTCTTCATCTCTACATATCCCTTACAACCCACGTCCTCAATTATCTGCTTCATATATTCTAATCTCCGTCTTCCTCTACAGTTCTTACCTTCGACTTTTCTCTCCACTAACAAATTAACCAATCCAGCACGTCTCAAAATATGCCCTACCAACCTGTCTCTTCTTTATGTAAGCTGCTTCCACAAACTTCTTTCCTCACCCATCATTTCCAAAACTCATTCATTTTGTACTTTGTCTGTCCACATAATTTTTGGCATTCTTCTGTGGCACCACATTTCAAACGCTTCAATTTTCTTTCTTTCTGGTATTCCTAAAGTTCATGTTTCGCTACCATAAGGTGCTATGCCCCACACGTAGAGTTTTAAAAAGTTCTTTCTAATTCCTAGATCAATATTTGAAACTAAAAGATTTCTTTTTTTTTTTCATGAAGGCTCTTTTTGATAGTGCTATTCTGCTTTTAACATCATTCTTGCTTAGGCAATCGGTTGTAATTTTGCTTCCCAAGTAGCAGAATTCACTTACTTCTCCTATTGTATCCGATCCTATTTTTATATTTAATCTACTGTGATTGATATTATTTCTGGTACATTTCATCACTTTTGTCTTGCTTTGATTTATCTTCAGTCCAAAATCATCCTTCAGTATTTTGTTCAAGATACTCGATAACTTCTAAATATCCTCAGCTCGTTCTGCTAACAAGACAATGTCATCAGCAAATCGTAGCATACCGATTTTTCTCCTTGAACATTTACACCACATGAAAATTTTTCTTTTATTTCCTTTGTTGTGCTTCTACATACAAGTTGAATATTAGCGGGGATAGACTAAAACCTTATCTCACGCCCTTTTTTAACTGATGCATGTCTCTCGTGGTTCTCTACTTTTATTATAGCTACTTGATTTTTATATAGTTTATAAGTATTCTTCTATCACAATATTTAAGCCTGATTTCTATAAAATTTTGAACATCTTGTCCCACCTAACATTATCAAAAGCTTTGTCTAAATCAACATACGCCAAAAAAGTATCTTTGTTTTTCTTGATCCGCCCTTCAAGTATTAATCTTAAAGCTAGAGTTATTTCCCTCATACCACGATTTTTCCTAAACCCAAACTGATCTTCACCTTCTATCACTTCTACAACCCTCTCCATTCTTCTGTATATTATTCTGGTCAGTAATTTTGAAGCATGTGATGTTAGACTAATGGTGTGATAAGTCTCACATTTGTCGACTTGTGCTTTCTTCAGGAGTGTGAAGATGATATTTTTATTAAAATCAGTTGGAATTTCTCCTGTTTCATAACTTTTTGATATCAGCTTGAATAATCTTTCAATTCTTTCTTCTCCTAGGGATTTAAGAAGTTCTGCAGGGATCTCATCAATTCCAACTGCCTTATTTGCTTTCAAGCCATTCAGAGCTCTATTAAATTCTGTCTTCAAGGCAGGATCTCCTAAATAATCAATGTCGACATCGCTTTCCTTTTCCATTACGCTATTGTTCAAGTCATCCCCAATCATAAAGTTTTTCAATCTATTCCTTCCATCGGTTAGCTCTATCGTCTGAGATTAAAAGAGGGTTCCAATCGGCAGCTTTAATGTTGACACCTCTTTTCTTCATTTCTCCAAAATTCTGTTTGATCTTCCTATATGCAACATCTACTTTACCTATGCCCATTTCCTTTCCTACTTCTTCACACTTTTCTTGTATCCATTTTAATTTTGTATTTTTTTGATCTCCTATTTATTTGATTTCTAAATTGCCGAATTGCTCTCTTCCTGCGTCATCCTGAGCATTTTTGTGCCTTCTCCTTTGATCCATCAGTTTAAAAGTTTCCTCTGTGATCCAAAGTTTTCGGGCTGCTGGTTCCCTAAAGCCTAATGTTTCTTTACCAGCTTTCATTATTTCGATCTTCAATGCAATCCATTCATCCTCGGTAGAGCTGCTTTCCGAATTACTTCTTAGACCTAAGTCTACCATTTCTGCAAATTTTTCTCTCGTGCTAGATTGTTTCAGTTTATTCACTTCCAGTCTGTTTGGCTTACTTTGCTTCCTTATTCGCTTGAATTTCAGCCTGCACTTCATTACTATCAAATTGTGGTCAGAGTCTGTCTGCTCCTGGGTACACTTTACAGTCTAGAACTTGATTCCTGAAATCTCTGTTTGACCATGATATAATCTTGCTGATATCTGCCTGTATCCCCTGGACGTTTCCAGGTGTATATCCTTCTTGCATTGTTCTTAAACAGTGTATTTGCCACAACTAGCTTTTATCTTTCACAAAATTCTAACAACCTGCTTCCTTGCTCATTTCTTTCTCCTAGACCAAAAGATCCTACATAATTCCCCTCATTTCCTTCTCCCACTCCCACTATTGCATTCCAATCACCCATTATTATTAGATTTTCCTCCCCCTTCACGTATTGGATTAGTTCTTCAATTTCGGCGTATATTTTCTCTATTTCTTCGTCATCCTCCTGTGACGTTGGCATATACACTTGTACTAATGTGGTTGGGACGGGCTTAGTTTCTAACCTCATCAAAATAATCCTGTCACTAAGCTGTTCATAATAGCTCACACGTTCCCCTACTCTCTTATTCATTACAAACCCTACACCAGCTTGTGTGCTAATTATCCTGTGTTCCCCACACCAGAAATCCTGTGCGTCCTTCCATTTAATCTAACTAATCCCAACAGCATCTAACTTAAGTCGTTCCATCTCCCTTTTTAAATTTTCTATCCTACCTGCCCTATTCAGACTTCTTACAATCCACGCTCCAACTCTTAGAATGTTCCTATCTATTCTGATGACTCCTCCCTGAGTAGTCCCCACCCGGAGATCCGATTGGAGGACTATTTTACCTCCAGAATATTTTACCCAGGAAGAAGCTATCATGATATACGTAATTTGAGAGGATTACATGTCCTCGGGATACCCTTTGGATCTTTAATGCAGTGGTTTCCCATTTGCCTTCTGCAACCCCATGCCGTTGATCATTTTTGATTCATCCACCTTTAGGGGCCATTCCAACCCCAACCCCAAGGGCAAGAGGGTGCCCTGGACCACTCCCCACTCTTCTGCCCTCCTTTCGGATGCCATTGGCAAGCAGTGGGTTTCCCTATCCATATATATATATTAATTTTTCATATTTAGATTTTATTATATTTTGCTCTTCCCATTGACCAGAGATCAGTTTGGATATTTATCTAGGCTCGGGTATTAGCTCTGATTTACTGCCCCTACTTTTCCTCTGTTTGAATTTCTTTATCAATTGTGTTTTTGCCTTTTCTGTGTGTTCACGCCCCACACCCATCATCTAAAGGTAACTGGTGGCTCATTTCCCATATATCTTATATATAAAAATCAATGTTTGTTTGTTCGTCTTCTATGCATTCCTATACCATTTATCAGATTGCAATGAAACTTTCAGAGTTTTCGAGTGTGCATCTGCGAAGGTTCCTGTGAAAAAAAGTTTCCAAAATGTCACCCCCTATTCCCCATAACACCCCATAATTTAGGAAATACCACATTTTTTAACCGATTTAGATAGGAATTTGTACACTTATACTTCAAAATAAACATAAAAATACTGCCTACATATTGTTTCCGAATATTCATCCCCTCTCCCTTTCCACCCCCATTACGTTTTTACCCCATAATTTAGGCAAACTACATTTTTTATCGGTTTAGATAAGAATTTGTACACTTATACTTTAAAACAAACAGAAAAATACTGCCTACGTTTGGTTTCCGAATATTCATCCCCTCTGCCCCTTTCCAACCCTTTACATTTTCACCCCATAATTTAGGCAAACCTCATTTTTTATCCGATTTAGATAAGAATTTGTACACTTATGCTTTAAAAAAGAGAGAGAAATACTGTACACATTAATTTTACAAAAACTCAATCCCTCTCCTCTCTTTCCACCACCTTAATTATCCCCTCTTCCCCATAACACCCCATAATTTAAACAAACCCGCAAACCGTACGTCCGTTTATGGTGAAGCTTTGGTGAGTAGTTGACGGGATGACGGAGAAGGTACCTGTCAAAAAAATTAAAAAAAAACCCACCCCTTCTCCCCATAATTTAGACAAAACCACATATTTCATCAGATTTCAATGGGAATTTGCACACTTATAGTTTGAAACAAACAGAAAAATACTGCCTGCACATGTTTTCCAAAGTGCATCCCCTCTCACCCTTTCCAACTGAAAATGAATGAAACAGCAGTTTAAAATTTATATGTAAATATTTTTTCATTTAATCTATGTGCCTACTCAAGTCCAACAATAGTGAAGCATTGCCGGGTCAGCTAGTCTTATCTATAAAAATCAATGTTTGTGGGTTTGTTCGTCTTCTATGCATTCCTATACCATTTATCAGATTGCAATGAAACGTTGGAGAGTTTTCGAGTGAGCGTCTGCGAAGGTTCCTGTGAAAAAAAATTCCAAAAAGGCACCCCCTATTCCCCATAACACCCCATGATTTAGGCAAACCACATTTTTTTATCCGATTTAGATAAGAATTTGTACACTTATACTTTAAAACAAACAGAAAAATACTGCCTACGTATGGTTTACGAATATTCATCCCCTCTCCCCCTATCCAACCCCATTATGTTTTCACCCCATAATTTAGGCAAACCACATTTTTTTAATCAGATTTAGATAAGAATTTGTACACACATACTATGAAACAAACAGAAAAATACTGCATCCATATGTTTTCCAAAGCGCATCCTCTCTCACCCTTTCCAACTGAAAATGAATGAAACAGCAGTTTAAAATTTATATGTAAATATTTTTCATTTAATCTATGTGGCTACTCAAGTCCAGCAATAGTGAAGCATTGCCGGGTCAGCTAGTATATATATATATATATAGATTGTTAGGAAACAAAGGCGCTAAAAGCGGATATATTGAACATTGGATAGGATAAAAAACCACCGCTTACCAAAGAAGGGGATTCCAGCGGCGTAATGATTATTATTATTATTATTATTATTTTTCCCCACTTGTGTCCATTACTTGATTAACTGAGGTATACTACCCTTCCGCGTCAGGACCTTGTACAGTTTTGCTTTATACTTGCCATTCATCTCCGTTTTCCGGCCTGTACTCTTCTACCCCCTCCCTCACTTCCTGCCATGATGTATTTCCCCCACCATGAGCCACCGAAATTGTGGCTCACGCAGTTGGCTGCCAGCAGCGCTTGCATGCAGCCATCTCACTTCTACTGAGGAAAAGCCATGCTCGAAAATTTTATTCTTTGTGTGTTCGTGTTTTTTTCGTGTACCAACGCCGCTGGAATCCCCTTCTTTGGTAAGCGGTGGTTTTTTATCCTATCCAATGTTCAATATATATATATATATATATGTGTATGTATATATGTATGTATGTAGAATATTTGGATAGGAGAAAAACCACCGCTTACCATAGATGAGGATTCCTGCGGCGTCGATACACGTACGCACATAGAGTAATAATTTTTGAGCCTGTGGCCCTTCTTCAGTAGTAGTGAGATGGCTGCATGTTCCAGGCAGGCAGCCAACTGATATATATATTTAGATTTTTTGTTTTTGTTTGTTTATTGGAAGTCGGTTACATGACCATTCAGCCAATATAAAGTTTCAGTGGTTATTTTATGTGGATGTTTACACTGAATTGCTAATACCAATAAATACCACACAGCACCATCTTTCAAATCATCAGTGGAATTTGTAGATATTTCCAAATAAACACATCTACAGATAAAACATACATTTAAAAATACACATTTCAAGTTATTGTAAAATAGTAAGCCTATATTCCAGACTGTAAATTTTACTTCATGAACACTGCATTGCCAGTATTTCAAAATGGAAACAATATTTTGCTTTTTGGATTATCACAACATTTTTTATCACACCTAAAGCTTGGCTGGCTTAAATTATTATTTGGTAGTCTACTGGAAACTTTACGATCGGCTATGTGGACACCGCCATTAGGTTGTTTACTAGGATTAAGAGATTGGGAACAAGAAATTTTTTGAAGTTGGTCAGTCTGTTGCAGCATGTGTGGGTTACAGTAGAAAGACTTCATGGAGGAAGACACCCATTTCTCAAAACTATAACTAGAGTTTTGAGACCAGAAAAGACTGTGTAATGAACAAGGGGTGTGGTTGGTCCTAGATGGTGCAGGCCTGTAGTTGTGTTAGAATTTATGAGTTATAGTATGGGACTGATTCAGTGGAATTAAGTTATCTTGAGTATAAAATTGTGATAGTAGTTAGTAATTGGATAAAGGAAACAAAGAAACTGCCGCGAGGCACTGAAAATAAGATAGGATAGGGAAAATAAACAGTTACCCGTCACTTACCACAGATGAAGGCAGGAGGGCGAGACACGTACAAACACAAAAACAAACGAATTGCACAATATTTCGACTTTAGTCTTAGTCAGGTGTTAGGCGAGACACATCTTTCCTCCTGCCATATGTCTCGCCTCCCACATGACTAAGACTAAAGTCGAAATAGAGTAGTTAGTAAAGAATTTATGATCTTAGATGATGTCTGCCTTGACAGTGTGATACGGGGGTGTGCGTTTGAGGAGGAAGGGGTTATCTCTGAGGACATATGTGAAACGTATTGTACTCATAAGTTTTAAATTTATGAACTTTTTTCCTTGTGAGAGCTTCCATTTTATAAACTGCAGTCATTAATCAAAAGTGAATAATTATACAACTAAATATAGTAAAATATTACAGCAGTAAACTTTCTTTCTATTGCCTTTAATTCTATTCTTGTTTCAGGTGCTAGAGCTATGCTTGTAAGCACTTTGAGACAAACTGTGTTGCAGCTTGAAACCAGTATACAGGCATCATTCATGCATCCTAACTGGCCTTTACTCAGAAAACCGTGGATCACAGCTGTTAGTGCTTGTATAAATCCACGCGACTTTGCACGTGCTCTTATTGTACTTCAGGCTTGATATCAAGCCTGTTGTATTTGCAAGCGTTTGGCATGAAGCACTGGGTAAGTTATATTTACATTATTTAGTATGAGTAGGATTAGTTTCTGTATGAAACTTGCCTCACAAAGTTGTACATATTCAGAATTAATGTTTCTGGTATGTAAGAACTTATTGAGCATAAATTTTGCTAAGCAGTGAAAGGTAAAGTTTATATCAAACTACATAATTCTTTCTTTATTTTATATTTTTATTTTCAGGAATGTATTTTATTTGCAGTATCATGAAATAATCTATCAGAATTATTAAAAACATTTGTACTTGTACAAATTCAGTGATATATCTTGGCTCACTATATTTTTCTCCTCTACAACATCCTGATAAACTAACACCTTTATGTTTTGACTATCAAATGGTATTCAAATTTAAGGAAGTGCTGTGGAACTTGAATAGTTTTGGTAAAAATAAGAAAATAAACTTTTTTGCAAAACTGACATCACTGGATATTCAAAGAATATTGTGTGTAATGTACCAGAAGAAAAAACTAATTTTTTTTAAGTATATTTTTATGGATACCATTTGCACATAGGGCACGTCAAGCTGCAGCGGTTAACTGCTGCAGAACGAGAAGAGCGAAAGCGCCAAGAGAAGAAAGACAAGAAAGATAAAGAAGAGGAAGAAGAAAGGAATAGATTAACTTATAATTTTGTCAAATATACATTGGGTTTGAAACACCAGGTTTGTTTAATATTTATTAATATTTTTTTAAGAATAAGGAAAGATACTTTTGTAGGAACATTTAAAAAAATTTGGAGTTAATATCACATGACTTCATTAATAAGTAAATATTGTCTTAAAGGTCTGGAAACAAAAAGGAGAAGAGTATCGTATTCATGGTCAGTGGGGTTGGTTATGGCTGTCAACAACAAGGAAATACAAATTGCAAGATTGTCATAAGATGGGACTTCGTGCAGGGCCACAGAAGATAATGGTCCAAATTCAAGGTAAAAATACTTCATTTGAGTTATGCAGTTGGCTTGAAATTTGATATATTTGTTCATTAGAGTTCGTTTTTGTTTGTCGTTTCCAATTTTTTGGAGTCACGTTGTTCAATTTTTTAGCATTTCATATTCTTTTATATGAATGGAAGCTGGTCCACTACAAAACCCTCAACTTGGAGGACCCGGTATTTTTCCCCCAAGGTTTTCTTCCTTTAGCTAGTTTTGGTCCACCCTGGGTTTTTTTAATCCCTGGTACCCCCATATCTGGTGGGCACTCCCCTATCCGCCACCTGGGAAGGTGCCTGATGGGAGACTAGCAACTCCACATAATAATGGAGACTGGTTAATTGAATTTTGTGAACAATTTGATTTAAAAATTAGAAATACATTTTTCAAACACAAAAATTTTCACAAATATACCTGGCAACGTAATACTAGAGATCTTCGATCTATAATAGATTACATTATCATTAGACAAACAAGCACTTGTAAAGCAAGTGGTGTACGATCATATAGAAGTGTCCTGTGTGGATCAGATCACTGTCTGGGAAAAATGAAATGTTTTTGGCCATGGAAATTCGTAGGGAGTAACAACTTTGCAACAGTAATGAATCACATCGAGAAGGATCAAAGCAAATGTTATATTATTGATAACCTACAAGATGAAAGTAAAAGAAATTTATTTGTTAGTAGAATGGGAAATATATTGAATCATTTGATGAAAGTAGTGAAGAAACATATGAGTACATAAAATTTAACATGAAAAAAATAGCAGTGTAAGTGTTGGGCATAAAGGAAAAGAAACACAAACAGGAAGCAGAGTGGTGGTCAGACGAAATAGAGCAAGCAGTAAAAGAAAAAAGGAAAAAGTAATAAGTCAGAAGAAAGAAGGACTATTTATAAGGGAAAGAGCAATGAAGTGCTAAGGAAATTAAGGATAACAAGAAATGAAATATTGGAAAGGACATGTGCAAATGTTAATTGTGAATTAGGGTTTGGGAAATCACAAGAAGCATGGTCTGTCTTAAAAGGACTCCGACAAGGAACAAAAGGTGAAAGTAATCTGTATTTGATAAAACCAAGGGAATGGGAAAAATATTTTCAAAAATTATTCAATGAGGACAGAGAAGAATACTTAGATGGAGGAGGATTAGGAGATGAAAATTAGCAGGAAGATGATGACATTCAAATTTCAAAAGACGAACTGCTTGAAGAATTATGAACAGAAAAAATAGCAAATCTCCTTGGCCAGGCAGAATTAGTTTGGAAATTATGAGATATGGTGGTGAAAAAGTTTTAAAACTTGTAACAAAATTGTTCAATAAGATATTTGCTTTGTCTTCTGTTTGAGAACATGGTTCCTAATAAGGAGTAATACAGAAAAATAAAATGAATATTTTCTGAGACTAGCATATTTGGTAAAATTACTTATAAAAATTATGTTTTAAATTATTGTTATGTGTTATATACGATATGCAAATGTGATCAAGTGTGTGCATGGCTAAAAGATTTAAAATAATAATAATAATAATAATTTTAAACTAGCATTTGCCTGCATAAACATAGGTGTGAGAATGTGGATGAGTGAGGTGTTTGGATTTTTGAGAAGTAATATTAGCAGATGCTGTGATTGTCTTGATTACAGCCTGGATGAGAATTTCAAATTACAAAATAAGGCACTAGGAATTTATTTTTTATTAATTATTTTTTGTTGCTTTCAATACTGCCATGTTACTGACATTAATGCTATTGTCTGCAGGTTTGGCCATATCATTAACCCTGAGCAGGAAGGGTGGGGGGGACCTTTCATTTAAGAAGTTTCCATAGTCCTAGCTACTTTCCTTCAACTATCTGAAAAGTTTGATACATTTTAAAATGCTAAATTTCAGAAATCTGAATAAAGTTATGACTATATCAACAGAATCAAAAAGAGCAAATTCAAAAGTCCATTATCATGAAAAACTACAGTTTGATCTGATAAATTTTTGTAAATGTCAATTTTTAATACCCAAATTGTAGCACCCCTCTCTCCAAAATATTAATGTTACGAACTGTTAGGCTTTGGGTTGTTTACAGTAGTATCTCTGATGGAATTGTAATCTCTGGTTGGGATTGTATCAGGTATCTTCAGTGTATATCATTTGAGGTTAAGATCAGATTAAATTTCCTGCTCTGGTTCTTGGTTACATAGTCATAAGACATACCACATATTATAAGCAGGATCCTAAGCTATCAAATTCTGGAAACCCCATTAAAACCATGAGAAAATTGCTTATTTGAAGTAAAAGTAGCTCCCATAAAGTTTTTTGGTGAAGGTCTGTTTGGTAAAATGTGTAAATTCCAGAATCAACAGATCATGATTTTTCTTTACTGTATGAATTCTGTATATTAGAATTTTCTCACATTTAAGCTTTCACTCATATTTGGTTGATGAGGTGATGTGTTAGAATATCGGAGCTGAGAATCAAAAAAATAAGGTTAAGTGCTGTTATGGTGCTTCTTTGTTTAATGTTTGTTGTGAACAATATGAAAGAGATAATTCACTTTTGAAAATTAATTATCTCTGTCCATTATTATTTCAGATGGAAAAGAAATCAAAATATTGGCTGTGGATCCAAACACTTACAGATTTTTGATGAGGAAAATTGTGGAAGATGATAAAAGAGCAGCAGGAACTGTTAATGCAAAGTGTGATAATAAAAAAGTGAGCAGTGTGAATACAGATGTTAAAGTTAAGTTGGAACCAGGTGAGAGTACATGTGAAGAAACTACCACAGCTGATTCCAGATCTAGCATTAAGGTGGAAAAAGAAGAAAAAGGAGGTAATTGTGGTTGTATTTTTGTATAAACGATTAATGTAAACATTATTTTTAATTTTATTTGTCAGCAATTGGTTTGAATAGTGAACATTCCTAAGCAGAAAGTGTAATTCGAACACCACTTATTTTTATTGTTAATGTTTATTGTTGCCAGGTTGAGACAGATTTGCTGTCATTTTCAAAATTTTATTAATTTCTGTCCTTAGTTTATTTTTGTATGTATTATTAATTAACCTAAAGCCAATATTTGAAGGTTGCTGAAGTTAGTAACATTATAATTGAGCAATCCATGGACTGTGGCTGTTATAGGTGAAGATTGGCATACCAATCCGTGGTTTCTTTCGATGTGGATCTTGTATAGTTAGCACCAATTTTCTTTAGGGTCCTGGTACTACAAGTGCCAGGTACTGTCACAATTGCAGTACCAAGCTTGAAACTTGTGAGCACTGTTTTTCTCTAAACTGTGAACTCATTGCATGCTGCAATAACCCCTGTAGGGCATGACAGTGGAACATTGTGTCCCAAGGAGATGGTTTTCTTGGCTTGGTTGCCCGGATTACGAGGACAGTAGGAACCTTTATAAAAGAACCCTCGACCTCAAGGTGTGTAATGTGATGAGGTGGTGAATGGGTACTGAGCGTACAACTTCTTGGGAACATGTCACAACTGGTTGGTGGCATGATTCGGTGGCTCCACATGGCTTGATGTGCTTTCTTTCAAACAAGTGGGACCAAAACACAGAGTCCATCAACAAAAACCCTACTTGTGGTTCAGGTGCCAGTAAATGGTGACAATAATAGAAGAGTGTATCTAGTGATAATACCTTTATTATGTACTTTTGAGAGAAGGTGTTTCCTTTTTATATACCTATCTAAAGGATTGGAAGGGTTGGTTGACACATTGAAATCTGTGAAAAAAATTGAGAAATGGGCCATTGCTGCTGGAGATGAACTCGGCTTATATTCTACTTAAATGTAAGAAATTTGCCGAGTTTAGCGTCATTGTGTTAATTATGGTAAGGGAGTAACAACTTAGTGTATATGGATGCTGAGGAACTCGTAAATGATTGGGAGCCTGTAAAGTAATTGAAGTGAGACACATTACAAGTATGGTAGATGGAGGCTTACAGAACACTACAACTTTTGTGTTCACTTTTGACACACTGACTGTAGAATGAAATTCTGTTTTTTCCCCCTCAACCTATCATCTTGCTCGTATTTGACAGATCACATGCACTGTCTTCAGTACCAAATGTTTTGATATCTTACTGCTTCATGCAAAGGTTGCCATGTATATGACAAATGACAATGAGGGGATGGTAGCACACGAGCCATGCCTTTTGCCTTTGGTGTGTACCTGGAGTAAGCAGAATGTAAGATGCAACACATTAAGGCTGGCAAGAGACTACATATAATGAGGCATTATAAGGTATCTGCACTGTTAGTCTTTGCATCTACCTTTGCCAGTATGGCCAAAAACCTACTACAAAAATGTTGCCGCCGTCATCCAACAATCAATCAAGAAAACTTCAACCTCCACCTAATCTGGGATGGTTAACCCTGTTCAATTCAGCATCAGAGGCATCAATATCTTAACATTGGAAGACGATCAGTAGAAGAACCTAGGCTAAAATTCCAGCAAAGGGACCTGGTAAAATTTATGAAGTCTTCATCATTAGTTTTCAGCCCATTTGGTGGTAGAGAAGAGAAGGGAAAGAGGACAGTAAAGATAAAGAAAACACACATTTTCGAGTCTTTCAGATAGTCTGATATGTCTGCTGAAGATTGTGAAATACTGGAGGATGTAACTGTAGATATTTGGTGAACAATATATAATCAATAGAGCGGTCAGGTAGCTCAGTGGTTAAGGCGCTTGCTTTCAAAATGTTCGCTGCAATGGTTCCGGGGTTCGAATCACAGCAGGTGCAGAAATTTTGAGAGTTGTGGTTGATCATATGAGCTACGCCAGGCCACTCTGTGGTTCGGATTCCACGTTAAACTGTAGGTCCCAGTGGAACGGAACTGGCCGTCCTACCTCTGACACAATGGCTTAGTATGCCTTCTTCGGGAGGATCCAACCAACCTTCGGGTTGTGGACTAAGTTAAGTTAATATAATAATTAAGGTTATTGCTCTGCCCTTCTCACTTGTAATGGATGAAGATGAGGCTGAATCTTTTCTGATGACAGGTGTTGCCTACAATTAATGAGTTCCGTTTGTATAAAGTCTTTGGTTTGACACCATGAATTCCCATAATTCTCTCATACTCAGTTTTATCTTTTCCTACTTTGGCTTTTAAGTCTCTTGTTATGATGACTTTTCCTCAATTGATTTCTGACTCCATTCTTACATGAATTCAAATTTCTCTTCTGTGCACCCAACTTTGTGTTTATACTATTGAATTATGTCTTATTATTTCTCAATTAATTATGACCGACAGTTTCAGTCTCTTTTCATTTATGTAGTTAGCAGTTATGACTTTTCCTACAAGTCTGTCATTCAATATAATATCTACTCCATTATGCCCCTTGTAGAGATTTCACAGTTTGTTCCTTTTTCCTATTTCCTAAATTCCATACCATTTCCAATTTCTTTCATTTAATCCTGGTATACTTATCAAGGTATGTGCACACTACGGCGAGCCGCATCGTGTCGTGTTGCATTGCATCGCAGAAATGCGTCGGCAATCGCTTACACTGATTCTAATGGGGTAACATACACCACAGGCAGATCGAGTCAGGACAAGACGGGCCGCGGCATGTCGTGTTGTCGGATCGCTTCCCTAGGAGTATTTTTCCTCCTGTGTGCCTCGTTGTGCTCAGTTGCGACCAGGTTTGCAATAGGAGCTCCAACAGCACTGAGTGACTTTTGTAACTTGTACGAGGTGTTTTCAAAAAAAGACAGAACTTCTGCTGTAATTGCTTTATTGCTCATCATATAAATATTTACAGACTGTCCCCTTCAAAGTACTCTCTTTTACTATCAATACACTGTTTCCATCGTTTCTTCCAGTTTTGGAATGCCTCCTGGAATGCAACTTCTCCGATGGCATGCGATTCTCTCGTCTCATTGTCTTGAATTTCTTCTATGGTCTGGAAAAGTCGTCCTTTCAAAGTGGTTTTCAGTTTTGGAAAGAGAAAAAAAGTCTGCTTGAGCGAAGTCTGGAGAATAGGATGGTTGAGGAACAATGGGAGTGCGATATTTTGCCAGATAATTCGTGACAAACAATAATGTGTGAGTGGGTGTGTTGTCATGCTGCAACGTACACGACTGATTCTCCCACAGTTGAGGCCTATTCCTACGCACAGCATCTCTTAATCATGTAAGAATTTTCTGGTAGACTTCCTTGTTTACTGCTTGACCACTTGGTACAAATTCATGGTGCACAACCCCTTTGCAATCAAAAAACATGACCATCATCACCTTGATGTTCAACCGACTCATCCGCGCTTTCTTTGGTCAAGGAGATTCCTTCTCCACCCATTGTGAAGACTGCCTTTTTGTTTCCACATCATACCCATAAACCCATGTTTCATCGCCTGGTATGATGTTCTTGAGGAAGTTTTCGTCCTCATTTGCTTTTTCAAGCTACTCCTCAGAGATCCTAGCTTGATTGTCCTGATCATCCATCAACTAGTGCGGCACCATTTTTGCACTTACATGATGCATTCCAAGTTTTTCTGTCAGTATGTGAGTGCAAGATCCTACACTTATGCCAACTTCTTCAACAACCTCACGGACAGTCAAACGGCGATTTTTACAAATCACAGTGCGAACCCTCTCAACATGGTGGTCGTCTGTTGATGTGGAAGGTCGGCCAGTTCTTGGATCTTCGGTAACCGACCTCCTGCCCTCCTTAAAGTGCCTAAGCCATTTATAGTACTGCATTTGGCTCATACAGTCATCTCCGTATGCTTATTTAAACATTTGAAGTGTTTCAGTAGAAGTTTTCCCAAGTTTAACACAAAATTTCACACAGACTCATTGCTCCTCCAATTCCTTCATTCTCGATTTCTCACTAATCCAACGAGCTCTCTGCGCACGACCTCACTCACTCACTCACTCACTCATAAACTAATGCAGCGACCGGAGTGCAGCAAGTGGCATTCTCTTGCCGAGAGATGGTGCTAGTGTGCACGCTAGTCGGAGAATTTTATCTGCAGCCGTTGGTGCGCTATTTAATTAGTTTGGTCTTTTTTTGAACACACCTCGTATGTTCCTATTTCTGTGAATTAACTGCATTACTTCAACAAAATTGGCTGCAAATTTGTACACAGGATGGTGGACGATTTTTGAAACAAATATAAGTATTTACAATCTGAAAATTTAATTACTGTATGAATTTTAATAAAGATGAAAAAAATTAAAATTCTATCTCATGCTCACTTGTTCATTGCTTGTGTGTTTTAACTTAAATTATTCAAACGTAATGGATAAAGAGCACTGCATCTCATTGGTAATGACTTTCAAAAAGTTTTATGATTTACAACACACAAAATATAACAGAAAAAAAAAATATTTGGGAGAAAATAGGAAACTAGTTAAAACAACCAGGTATAATGTCATGTTTCGTATTTTATTTGTTGTTTATTCTACGTGTGTATTATAATTTTCTATCACTTTATTTGAATCTCACTTGTAAAGCTTCATGTTACCAATTAACCTAGTTGTTTAAAAATATTTTGTGAAATTATTCCAATTCTAAACTATTTCTGATGTAGCCTAGAAACCTGAAATTTCTTTGTTGTCCATTATCGTTCTTATCTTCTGCAACCCAATTCAGATATTGTTAATCAAAAGGTTATGAATGCAGCACATGGCTAGTATTATTTTATTTATATTATTAGGTAACACCGACATTCTTCTTTCATAGATTTGAAACCTTCTACCTATAACACCAAAGCAGTTATCGATCACCCTCCATAGTTTATCGAGCCTGTAATTGAAAGTTTGTTTCTCTTCATTTCATTTTATCTGATATCATGGAATAGGCCTTATCTCGAAAGGAGAAAAGCTTCATCCACTACTACTACATACTGCATTTTATCTTAGTTGTCAACGTGCCTCACCCAAATTGTTGTGGCTAAATGTTTTGCCATCTTAATTTTTTTCCCAATCCTCCGACGACCAAATACCATAATGGTATTCAACAATTGCAAGGGCTAGTAAAACCATGAAAAACATTCATTTTTCTGCATTAAAAATAAAGAGAACCGCAATTTGGTAGAACTGTAATAATGCTTGCTGTCCAATGTGCCTAACACATGCGGAAAATTCCAGACCTTTGTCTAATGTGTCCATTTGCGTGCAGAAGCAACTGAATAATCGTCGAGAACCGAAGGCAGCAACAATAAAAGAAATGCGACTCGCTGTGTCCAGATGTGCGTTGTAGCATTTTTGCTCCATACGATGCAGTCCGCTCTAGTGTGCGCGTACCTTTTTAAATTCCTCTCTCCCATAACTCTGACTGCTTCCTGTTCCTTCCCTTTCAGTAACAATATGTTGATTATTATGACTCATAATCCAGTCCATGGCTGAGATTGTCATCTGTTGCATACATTCTTTCCAAGGCTTTGCTCATTTCTCAAAGCAAGTTCCATTTACTGTTGGCGTACGCGTTCTGTCATAGCTGCACCAGCTTGGCCACCATTTTTCATGGTTCCTTTAGGGCCTTCACTTTAATTCACCCTTACATGCTATCCCCTACTTCACACAATTACCCGTCTTCCACCATGTGGAGAGAGGGATCTCTAGCAACACAGGCATGTTCAATGTTTTTGTGAATTTCATTTGATCAGAAATAGTAAGGTAAAGGTTACATGGTACGTAAGGCTACTGCCGCTTCCTACAGGATTCATGCTTGTAGAGCTCAGCTTTCCCATTACAACTTTTTAGGCACTAGAAGGGATGTGATGGGTAAGCGTTGCTCTCGGGTCACACTTTTCCTTCCCACAGATTTTCCTTCCACGGTACCTATTAAATAGCAGACCGATTGCTGCTAGAGAGCCATTTTAGACATTCATCTTCATCAGGGATCGAACATCTGTTGCCCCAGGTTTATTTAGGGGCTATGCTATTGCTTTCAGAAATGGTAATAAGTAATTGTTAATAAGTTTTATAATTTGATAGCTTGAGAAATATTCACTTATTTATTTCAAACATTAAAAAGTCTGGAAATAATCACTAAAAACAGTTGTGTTGCGTATACAAAGAGCTTACAAGGAGAGGTCCAGATGTGTCGGTTACTAACTTTAATGTTCTTTGGCACAAACCTTCTCCATCAAATATAAATGGATCCCCCACATTAAAAAAAAAAATGTAATCAAAGGTCGGATCCTTTTTCCACCAAGGGGGTATCAATAGATAATTAAAAACCCGTCAAATTTTACTAATACATTTGGTTATCACAAACCTATAATTTTCGAGTTATCTGTGAGTTTAGGTGAGGTGTAGCTGAAATATGTCTCCTTCACATTACTATCCAATGAGTATTGAAGCCAGTTGGTCTGAGATTTGGATTCCAGAACTGCAGATCTATTACCCTCGCTTCATATTACCTTGAAAGTCACGGCTATTTCAGCTACATCTCAGACACATAAAATCACCGATAACTCGAAAACTATATGTTTGTGGTCTCTCACATGTATTAGTGAAATTTGACGATTTTGTAAACATCTGTTAATACCCCTTGATCTGATGCCATGGCCTTTGAGCACAGCGCTCTCGACAAAAGCCAAGACATGTGTCCATTAATTTTCTGTAGAGGAAGTCTGTGCCAAAGTGCAAAATTGATGAACCACACACCTGCACTTTCCCTTGTTAGACTTAATGTATCTCAAATAGTCTTATAAAATTGTTAAGAATGTACCAAAAATATTGGTTACATTTGTTGCTACAACACACCCAGTTTTAGCTTTGGTGAGTAATAGGTTATTTTATTTATTGTTCAAATTTATAAAAATGTTTAGAGTATACTTGTGCACATAATGTTTTATCTCAGATTTCATGAAAAGTCTCCTGTATTATTAATCAAGTTGGCAAAATCTTCTTAATAACCTCTCATTTTTTTCCCTTACAGCTTCATTAAAAAACTTGAAAGTTTTTCCCCCTATCACAAAATTTGAAGAAATAGATATTACCAAAGCATTAACATCACCTGGCCGACTACACTATCCAAAAATAGCTAAAAAATCCAGATTAGATGAATTTTTGAGCAGAAGAACTCACCTTAAAATATTAGAAGAAAGAAAACTTGCTCAGAATGTAAGTAATGGAAAAAAGGTGTTTAGTTGTTAATTTTTTTTGTATAATTTTATGTTTTGATCTAATTTATTTTCAAAAAAGTTTCACATTTACCATGCTATTGCATAAGAGAGAGGATGAAGCTGAAGTGCCAATGAAAAATGTTTAGTTCTTATGCATCATTGTTACCCCATGGCTTAATGTTTTACTTTCTAGGCATCCAAAGAATCCAGCAAATCCTGTACAAATATGGAAGTTTCTAAGTCAATGGATGATGGTGAAGTTGATATTGAAAATGAAGCTAGTGATGCAGAGAGTGAAAATGGAATTGATCATCTATTACCTTCAATGGTATTGGGTAAATTGTGTCTGTCAAACAATTCTCAGTCATCAGTTTTAAGCAAGGATATTTTGAACAATGTTTCAAAAAGAATATCATTGTATCGACAACAGTACAGTAAGCTTGCTCGTTTTGGCAAAGGTTTCAAGTGTTATTCGCTACATTGTAATGATGATACCAACAGACAAATTTCAAATGCAACTGTGAGCAACTGCTATTCACCATTGTGTCAGCAGAAAGCAAAAGTGAGAAAAGAATTACTCTTGCTTCTACGGAAGGCAAACAGTCACACAAATAACAACAATGTAGCACCTGTAATCAATAATATAACAGCAAATTCTGCACAAAAATTTCAAAATGAAGATGCTTCAATTTCCAGAGAAGGTAAGCAGTACATATAAGTAAAAATGTTTTATTTTTTCTCTGTTCTTCTTTTTTTTGTTTGTTTGTTGTTTGGTTATAGAAGTATTTGTTTTTAGAGTTTCACCATGTGAAGTTGATGGAATCTGTAACTGACTGTTATATCAGCAGAAGGCAACAAATAGGGCACAAATAACAAAAGTTGCTTCCTTGGAATGCAAGCTGCCATTTAAATTGTTAATTGTATTTCACTTTGCCAGTTACCTGAGTGTCTGCATTTTTCTTTTTGGCAAAAAAGTGGCAAAACAGTGATGAATTCCTTTCGAATTACTTTATTAGGCCACCATTGTCAGAACACATTATATTTTAAAAAAATGTATGGGGGAATTGATTAACATTTTAAATCTGCTAGCTTATTTCTGTTTAGTAGCAGCTAGCTATTGTCAACATACTTTTTGAAACGTAATTACCAGATGTATGGAAAGTAAAAAAATGCATGTTTAATCCTGCTTGAGGAAGAGATGAGAGTACTGGACCAAGGTGGTGACAAAAAGGGATGGGCAGAAAATTGAGAGCCTTGTGCACAAAGCAGACCCAGGCAATGGCTAAAAACTGTTAATGGTTGTGAAGGAAAAGATAAAGCAATTATTAGGTATTATCTTAAGTTGAGACCATGTGGTTGCCTGGTGTCTAGTTTGTAGAATTAAAATTAATGGTGTCATGGATGATTAATTGGACAGCTACAGAGAGGTTTGGTCTGTCAGTGGTCATTTGTTCCTGTGTAGGAAGCCAGGCAGTGGTGGCAGTTTAACTGGAATATTATGTGAGACGTTTACTGGTAGCATGCCCTATGATGGGAAAGCTTTACCCAGTGCAGGTGTCGGTGAAGGTGGTGGAAATGTGGTGAATGTTGCACATCTTGAAGCAGGGTCTATTGTATGGGAAATATATTTAAGGCTGTTTGATAGGATGGGGAAGACCAAGTTAGTGATTAGAAGTTGACCGAAGTTAGGAGGTCTGCTGAAGAAAGTTCTGAGAGGGCAGAGAGTATTTTTTGAGAGATGGGATCTCATTTCCGTGAAGGGAATCATAACCTCGCTGATGGATTCTGTTGACTAGCAGGGTTTATGCATTTATTATTTTTGTATTTTAAATCAATTATTTACCATCAATTACCATTGTATAACCCTAAAAATATAATTTTGATGAATATATTAAAATTTAACATTAAAAAAATATTTTAAATCTGCAATCCAGTTTCGATGATTTAAATGCCACCAATTTGGTATGCTGCATTGTGACGTCAGTGTACACGGCTATATTGGCGAATTGTATATTGTGGAGTGTTATATCTCAAAAATTTTATGTTTTCTAACTAATTTCGATATGGAAGGAGGTCGAAAATCATTTAATGAATACTGTATTATACCTATGTGCAAAAATGCGATATGAAATACACCTGATAAGTTTATTTTTATGTTCCGCGAGATGCGAATGTAAGAAAAAAGTGGTGTGTAGCTATGAGAAGACGCAAAGAATCTTCAACTATAATCGTAGGCTTCTGCGGCCAGAGTCAGTTGGTTCTTGGCTGTCCGGGTGGCGCCGCGTCATGTTTCTTGAAACCAACGTTTCGACCCTCAATCTGGGGTCTTCTTCCAGGGCAGAACTGCATCTTCAATCAGTGAGTGGTCTTATTTTATAGCCGAGGCCCGCTTCTGTCTAGATGGTTCGATTTGCCCGGCCAATCAAAGGTCTGAACCATCACGTAGTTCGTTGGCCTGGTGGGGCGTGGTGCGGTCTGGTGGGAGGTGACACGTGACATGCACTCTCCGCACCAGCGAGAGCCAGGTGTCGTTAATTTAAGCCTGTTGTCTTTATTAATATTGTTTGGGCATTTAGCAATTTCTAAGGCCTCCTTTACCCTCCATGGCCACCATTAATCCTCGCGCACTATAAAGGTTTTCGCAAGGTCTATGGCGTGATTGGTTTCAGCTGCATGCCGAGCAATGGTGGATTTATCAATTTTATTAGATTTATAGTTGCCGATGTGTTCGCGCAGCCTGTCCCTTATAGTGTGCCCCGTCTCTCCTATGTACACCCGACCACAGGTGCACGGAATGTCCTTAACCTTGACGAGCTGATTACTGATTTTTCTGTGCGCTTTGTAGACAGATTTTACGTCAACTTTTTTGAACAGCTTCCCGATCCTGTCAGTAACGCCACTTACATAGGGTAAAAAACCCACTGCTTGGCGTTCCTGAGAGGTGGCTTGATTAGATGTTGAATTGGCGTCTTTATCTGTCGTGCCTGCATGCAATGCCTGTCTAATACAACGATTGTGGTAGCCGTTTGACTTGAATGTATGTTGCAATACCTCCAACTCTGTCGTCAAACTATTTGCGTCACACACTTTCGTTGCTCTTGTACACAAGGTCGTGAGGATGCCTCTTTTTTTAGCTGGATGGTGGTGCGATGCAGCATGTAGATATCTATTTGTGTGTGTTGGCTTACGATACACTGAGTGTCCAAGGTTCCCGTTGTCACGTTTGGTTACTAGCACTTCTAAAAACAGCAGCTGTCCTCATTCCTCCATTCCATGGTGAATTTAATTTTAGGATGTGCTTTATTTATGTAATCCAGGAATTCGTCAAGGGCACTTCATCCATGGGGCCACACAACAAATGTGTTATCAACATAGCGTAAGCACAGACGAGGTTTGAGGGGCGCGTTATCCGTCTCCAGCGCCTCCATGAAGATGTCCGCCGTTATCTGCAAAAGTGGTGAGCCTTGGCCACTCCTTCCACTTGGGCGTAAAATTTCCCATCGTACTGGAAGAACGTTGATTTGAGACAAAACTCGGCCAGGTCCGCTCCTTCTTCTGAGATGTTAAGGGCTGATAACTTGGTGTGTATTATTGTCACTGCTTCTTCAACAGGTACGTTGGTGTAGAGCGACAAAACATCAAAGCTCACTAGAATGTCAGTTTCTTCGATTTTGAGTGATGATATGATTTCTACGAAGTGTGAGCTATTTCTGACAGTCGAAGCGATGCCTTCTAACAAGGGTTTTAGTTTGTCGGCAACACAGCTGGCTAGTGGATGAGTTGGAGAGTTAATTGCGCTGACGATCGGCCATAAAGGAACTTCTGGCTTATGTATTTTTGGCAACCCGTAGAACCAAGGAATAGAGGTGTTGTTTCTCTTCAGTCTAGCCTTGATTTCTTGTTCAATTTCTGAAGAGTTATTGACAAGAGAAGCCACTTCAGACCTCAGTTTACGTAGAGGGCTCCTATCTAGCGGGGCATATGTCTCGTCTTCTAAAAGTGTCACCACCTTATTGTGGTAGTCTTCTGATTTCATCAGTGCTGTTGCGATTCCCTTATCTGCAGGAAGTATCACGATGTCGTCACGCTGGCGTAATCTGTTTAAAGCTAGATTTTCCTCTCACGGTAGATTACTGCGAGGGAGTTTGGCTCGACTGAGGATTCGCGCCATCTCGCGTCGAATTTCATCTGCGTGTTCCGTGTTTAACTTCCCTATGGCACACTCTACCCCTGCGACGATGTCCAAATATAAATGTTGAGAAAGCATGGTAACCCTTTAAAGTGAGAAATTTATTATTTGACTGAGTGTCTTGCGATCACCTGTGTCTTTGAAACGAGAGGAGCTGTATTGAAAAACAAGTATGTCCAATGCTAGGTTTATGTTACTTTTAATAAATAGTAGATTTTAATTTGAACCCCCGTTCATAGTTCTGCTTATACCTAAGATAGGCAAAACAGAGCATTCAATTTATCCTGTGGGTGAAAATAAATTAACTTATCAACTAGTGGGAATTAGTCGGCTTTCAAAATGTAGAACCTTTTGTTGAAAAGGTATTTATATTGATAATTTCTGGTCATTGATCCTTGTATGTAAATAACACATTGAAATGAAATACCAACTATGCAGCACTCATATCTATTGGAAGTATTTTTGTAATTTTGTTGCTACTTATTTCATGCAGTTTTTTTTAATCCTTCTTGAACGTATGTTTTTGCTTCATGTCATACTCCCTGCAGATGGCATTAACAGTGCATCTTAGTTTGCTTCATGTCATACTCCCTGCAGATGGCATTAATCTTAGTTTTTGATTTTCTCTCTTCTTTGCTTTGATCACTAGGAGCAATTATACTATTTTTTTTGTTCAAATATTTTTTTCAGCATCACAAGAAGAGAACATTGCTGCTATCAAGAGAGATTTAGAATCAGCTGTTGCTGTAAATACTACATGTGAAGATGAAGCTAAAGTTGCAACACCCATAGTATCCAGCGATAGAGACATAATTGTAACAAAGAACTTGAAAACAGCAGACAGCTGTGACAGAAAAGATTCCATTCATACAAGAATAAGTGATGGTGTTACAACCTGTGAAACGTCTTTGGAGACAGGTACAGCTGTTCGTGAAGAGGAGATGGAAGTTTTTGAAGAACCTACAATGTGCAATGATGTTGTAGTGTCTTCAATATCATCAACACCATTTGCTGAAGTTGAAATATCAACAACTACTCCTGACAGCTGTGCAGAAGTAGAGATTGCTACTTCATCGGAGACAAAACAAACATCCATTGATGATGGGGACCAAAGTGACAAAGTGGAGCAAGAAGAGAACATAGTAAGTGAAACTGTAATACTACAGTAACAAAGTAATTTTAAATTTCAGCAATAATTATTTTGAAAAGGGGCACTAACCATAATAAATAATTTGCCTGTGAGAATAGATTGCTTAAAAATAAAAAAATTGGGGACCTAAATCGTATTTAATTTGCAATGAAACCTTGATGTTATAGGCAGAAAATATTAATAATCCTTTTTCTCCATTTCAGTTTATGAGTTTCATGGCTTGTACCTGTGTTTCTACAGTGCCCTGCTATTTATTTTAATATGGATAGCTTTTATATCCTGGTGACATCAGTATGCAACAGTTGCCTTTGCTCATTACCTCCATACTGTTCTAAGCTGTAACTAGACAGCTGATAATGATTACAGCTCTACTGTTAATGATATAACCTTTATGGCATTAATTTCAAAATATTATATTCATTTAATCATGGTAAAAATATATGAAGAAGGTAATATTTACCATAAGTAGAAAGTGTGACCATGGGAAATGGAAAAAAATTGTGCGATGACACCAGTAACCAAATTTTGGGGCAAGATCCTTATTCAGTAAAAAGAACATTTACTTGGCTGTGGTACCATAGTTCCTTTAGTGAATAAGGGCTTTGCCTGAAAAATTAACTTTTTCCTTTTAGTGTGTCTTTAACTTCTGAAACAACTCTGGACATAATACTTTTAATTAATTCATGAAGATTTGCTGACTTGCTCAGTCACCAGAAAGTTTAAACTTTCTCCAAAATATGTTACTAAACTCATATCTCTCTCCAGAACAAATTTTATTAATTTAAAAAATTGCAATTAGTAAGAAACTGGGTCTTAGGTCTGTTAAACTGTCATCATACTATTTGCTGTGCAATAGAAAGGTTTCTTTCTCTATCTGTATCTTGATTGTGCAAAACACATGTTCTTCCCATGCGACACCCCGCAGGGGCCTGGTACGCAAGTGCCAGGTACGGGTTTGGCGAACCCGCGGTGCCCGAGCTGGAAACTTGTGAGCGCCGCAAGTTTCCCACACCGTAAGCTCCTACCATGCTTCAACGACCACCGTAAGGCGTGGCGGTGGAACGTTGTGTGCCTAGGAGAACGGGAATCTTGGCTTCATTGCCCGGATTGCGAGGACGGAACAAACCTCTATAAAAAACCCCTCAACCTCAAGGTCAGACACGTGCCGAGGAGGCGAATGAGTGATGAGGGAAATCACCCGCTAACGTGCAACCTCAGGGGCACCTGCGCACCCCTGTTGTAGTAGCATTTCCTTCTATATTGTTTTTACTCGTGGGACCAAAATTAAGCCTCACAATAAAAACAAAAAACCCTGCAGTACGGGTGTGCCGCAGAATAATCAAAATACACCCAATTCTAAGAAGAGGGTGAGGGTTGATAGCCCCCCCTCTTCAGAAAGTAATGGTAACAGAAAAGTTTGTTCGCTTGCGAATGCTTTTATAGTTATGCAACGAGTGGAAGGATCTTTAGAAAAAGTTTCACCTTTTTATATTTCTAAGGGTTTAGAGGGTCTGGTAGGGACCCTAAATACCATAAAAAAGCTGAGGAACGGGACGCTCCTGCTGGAAACAACTTCCAGTAGGCAAGCTACCCAACTCCTAAACTGTGAGAAGCTCGGGGAGTTCGCCGTTACCTGCGAACTCCACAAATCCCTTAACAGCAGCAAAGGCGTTGTCACCTGCCGTGACTTAGTTGACATAGGGACCGAGGAACTTGTTGAGGAGTGGAAGGAACAGAAAGTGGTCGAGGTATGTCAGATCACTCGAAGGGTAAATGGCAGTATTGAAAAGACTGCCACCTTCGTCCTGACGTTTGACACTCCAGAATTGCCAAAGAACATCAAAGCAGGGTACATTAATTTGAACGTCCGTCCGTATGTTCCGGACCCGATGCGCTGTTTCCAGTGTCAGCGGTTTGGACATACGACGGCGTCATGTAAAGGAAAACCAACCTGTGGTAATTGCGGGAAGGGCGCACATGAGCTGGGTGTTAGTTGCACGCTCCCACAGGTTGTGCGTCAACTGCTCCGGGTCGCACCCTGCCTGGAGTAGGGAGTGTCAAGTGTATCTTGAAGAGCGCAAGATACCGGAGCTGAAGACCAAAGAGCGGATTCCCTATGGGGAAGCTAAAAAGAAGGCCAAGTCGCTCGCCGCTCCAATTTTCGGAACTACTTTTGCTAAGATGGCTTCAGCTCCCGTCAGGAAGCAGAGTGTTGCTACCCAGACGTCAGTTGCAGACATGAGCACTAGCACAATGTGCTCATGTCAGTGCAAATGCGGTGCAAAATCCGCTAAGATCACAACATCTAAGACCGCGGACGTTGGTAGCAACACGTCTGCGTCCTCGACCACACCAGCAGCAGCGAAGAAGGATCCACCAGCACTGATAGCGAAAACAACGCCACCTCCAATACCACCACGTGCTATCGCGGTGGTAGCATTGCCAACTGCTACAATTGAGAAAGGAGGCAATCAGAAGATCCGTGGCCCGAAGTTTAGACTGACGGACCCGACTCACTTTGTGAAATCCCCCTCTTCGTCCCTCGCAGACTACCAAGTAGTAGGGAGAAGAAGGGGAAAGGTGCGATGAAGAAGAAGAAGAACAGCCAGGAGTCAACTGAGTCGGAGTCGTCTGACTCTTCGGAGCCAGAAGAAATAGAAATGCTGGTGGACGAGCCTGATCCCGTTCCTCATCAGGCAATGATCGAAGACCCACCCGAACCGAGGCGGGGGAAACCAATTTTAGGCAGATCGGTCAAGTTTTAAGACTGATGGGTGACCTCTTTACAGTCACCCAATCCATATGCATGATTTTATTTTTTGTATTGTTATTATTCATGTCTGTCTGTCAAATATACAGCCAGCAAGACATGTAGTGTTTTTTATCCTCTTTTGAACCTGTTTGGCCCCTTTACAGCCTTACAGGTATTTTACTGTTTTAAGTCATTGTGGTCGCTTTAAAGCCACGTCTGATTTTATTACTTATTTTATTTGCTGTCTGTATGGCCGACCCCTTTACAGTCGACCATGCAGACAGTATTTTAGTACTTTCTTAATCCACAGAGGTAGCTGGTAATAGGGTGCTAATGACCCCACTATCGATGCACCCTAAAGGAACTAGCCAGCGAGTTTCCTTTATCATTTAACCTAGTTGGCCTTTTTAATAGTGAACCAGTTATTTTTGCCTTTAATTTTTTATGACCATTTTGTAGCAATCGTTTTAGTACCCTTTTTAGCTGTCTGTATGTCCGACCTCTTTGTGGCCGGCGATGCAGTTGGCATTTCTGCCAGTATTTTAGTCTTGTTTTTTTTTCCCCATCTGTGTGGCTGACCCCTTTACAGTCAGCCATGCGGGCGGTATTTCTGTTGCTGTTTTAATATTTTAGTTTGCTTTACCTTCTGCGTGGCTGACCAAGCCACAGTCGGCTACGAAAATGATATTAAACCACGCTGTTAAACCAGGTTTTAGTTAGGGCGCTAATAACCTAGATGTTGACGCGCCCTAACAACAACAACAACCCATGCGACCAATATAAAACTGGAGTAAGTAAACAGGAATGAATTATTACTTTCATCACACAGTGGAAGGATTGTGGGTACACAGAGATATAGAGAAACACATAACATCAATAATTTCGGGTATAAAAAGAACAACACCAGGATTGTTGCTGAAAAACAGAATTTTTGATGTTTAGTAATGTCAGAAAATACTTATCAGAAGTACAAGATGTGCCCCAGATAGAAGTCAAAAGCAAACTCATGAGAACAGCATGTGAGAGACAAATACTGAACACAGGGGAGACATATATAGACAAAATTTGGTTAATTTATCTTTTGCAATCTTTGATTCGTTTTTTCGTATTCCACTTCTTATTCCTGTCCAACACATTTTTCTGAGCTTAGTAGTACGGTATATCTGATCAGATTTGCGAATGGATACGCGATTTTGTAACTGGTCGGTCGCAGTATGTCGTTGTTGATTGGAAGCCTCTTCAGAGCTAGATGTTACCTCGGGCATACCTCAAGGAAGTGTAACAATACCACTTCTTTCCTTAATTTTTATAAACGATCTCAGTGACAACGTTAATTGCAGGATGCGATTTTTTGCTGATGGTGCACTTGTTTATAGGGAAGTGAGGTCCTCTGACGATTCCTTAGAAATTCAGTGCGATCTGGATGTTATTTCGGAAAGGTGCCGTAAATGGCAGCTTACGCTTAACTGCAAAAGTGCAAGACAATGCAAATAAGTAATAAAAAGACCCCGTTTGCCCACAAAGTTAACAATTCAGTTGTTGACATGGTTGATTCCCTGAAGTATCTAGGCGTAACAGACAAAGCGACATAAAATGGGACTTACACATAACTTCCATCGTAGGCAAAGCTAATTCTAAACTATGTTTTATGGTTCGTATTTTGAGAAGTTGTAATGCTCATACAAAGGAAATAGCATACCAAACACTAGTGCATCCGCATACTGTTGTGGAATTTGGGATCCGTATCACAAGGGATTGATAGACACTTTAGAGAAAGTACAGAGGAGAGCCACTTGATTTGTGACCGCAAGTTACAATCCTTATGTAAGTGTCACAGAGCTGATACGTGGGTTGGGCTGGGATTGTTTGGTGGACAGACAACGTCGATTTCGTTTGAATTTTGTTGGAGAATATGTGAAAATCTTTAATTTACGAGGGCAACAAAATACTTCTTCCGCCAACCTATTTAGGTCGCAATGACAGGAGGAATAAGATTTGTTAAATAAGATGCCGTATTGATACATTCATGTAATCTTTTTTACCTCGTTCTGTTCAGGATTGGAATGCACTGAATTAGGACTGGTGCTTAGCACCCTCTGCCACCCACAGTAATTGGGAATTGCAGAGTATAGATGTAGATGTAGATGTTGCAATCATAGTGCATGTTTACTTAGGAAATGTTTCTGTAACAGGGGAGGGGGGGAAACACGTAATGGTACAAAAACGCAATTCATTGATATGTAGCAACCCCACCTGGACTGCACTAAACCTGTTGGGACTATGATGATCCTGGCAGGCTGAGCCAAGATTTGGCCAGGTTTGATGAAAGGACTGAGCTAATGGGTAAGGATCGAGTATAGCAGTCGATCTGGTATCAGATAGAGACACTCGTGGTAGGATTATTAGGGTGAAACAACTTTCCAAACATGTCATATGTACACTATTTACTATGCGACACAGCGTGAGTACGGTGTTGTACAAAGTATACAAGTTTTGTATGTTAGGATTACTGCTGAACACTGATTACAATGTAAGGTGCTATTGTGCTATCTTCTGAAATCCTGCTATGACATACCTGAATACCGAGAATAGGTTGATTATTTTACAATTGCACGAGTATGACATTTACTTTGAGAATGGCAAGTGCGGCTGTGGCGATTATCTAGACCAGTTAACCCCTGCTATAGGCAATGTGGAGGAACCCAGCTGCCTATCTATAATACAATGATGGATATCCTTGTCCAACCATACAACCCCATGGTAGAGCCTACATGTTAGGGCACTGTCCATCTTCTATGTGTGTGGTACCACTTCTTGGCCACAGCCGCTAGAGGGCGACCCAACATCTGCATTCTATCTGCTCCAACTGTTGCTGTCTCCAACTGAATGATGAATACGAGACACTCCTTCAATGCTCGTGCCATTGGTCTTGACGACATTTGCCCCTTCACTTTAGGTCTGTAGTGGGGCAATGTCTTCAAAACCTCTGGCACGAGCATTGAATATCATAGATGTTTTCTGATATTCTCATTACTTTGACAGCAACAACAGAAAAGTGTTTGAATGTAATGGAATCTTGCAACTGAATTTTAACCCACTTCCAGTTTCAATTGTTTGAAAGTTTACAAATGTATTGAGAAGTGATGACAATACAATAACTTCATAGCTATCTACTGATATTCTAATTACTTTGACAGTAACAATAGAGAATTTGTTAAATGTGATGGAATTTGCAGTTGAATTTTAACCTAATTCCATTGCCCGAATTGTTTGAAATTTTGCATGTGTATTGACAACCTATGACAATACAATAATTTCATAGCTGTGTTCTGATATTCTCATTACTTTGATGGTAACAACAGAAAAGCGGTTGAATGCAATGAAATATTTCATTTCAATGTTCACCCACCTCATGATGTCCAAATTGTTTGAAATTTTGCATTTTTTAAGATCAGTGACAATAGAATAGTTTCATATCTATTCCTGAAATTCCCATTGTGAACTAAAAAGTTAAAAATAAAATTATAGTTTAAAAACTAAAGTACATCCTTTTTTGCAATGTGAATAGGCTATTTGACAGTATTAAAAAAATATTATAAATTGAACTCATTCTCGTAGATTAATGCTCCAGGAAGTTAATTTTTTCAAGTTTGAAAAGTAAAGTGGATTATTTTTAATAAAAAAACAAAAACAAAAATACTTTTCTTACCTCTGGTCACGTGACAGAAAACGCTCTAGGATTGGTGGTCGCTTGAGTGACGTCACACGTCTTTAAAAGCTGCGGCTGGGAATGGAGCGTTTCCTATTATCCAAGTTTTCAACTATTTTTATTGTTTGTTGCTGGTCATTTCTTGTTATTAATGAAATTTCATTTTGAATACAAAATCGAGAACAATTTGTAAAAGCCTACAGCGGAAAAATATCGAAAATAGAGTGCCTTGTTTGTGGGGCCGGCTATAGAAAAAACCCCTGACTTTTATTCTGCTGAGCTTAAAAATGTAACAGCTTTAATTTGAGACTCATTTATATTTAAATTGAAAGTTATAGATTGATTGTTTTGCGTTAGCAAACAATATGTCGAAAAATTATGTACGCAAAATTTGAGCAGTCATGCTGAAAATAAAGAAAAGTTTTATGGGTGTCGGAAATATGAGCAAACCAATGATGGTATTTCTTGTAGCTAATAAGCAGCTCTTTCAAATAAATATGGTAAGAGATCAATCGGTATAATGAACTAACTCAACATTAAATTGGCTCAGTAGGTTTTTTATTTCAATTAAAAGTAATCTCGCTCTGTTTTAATGATGCCATTGTATCACGGAAAAATCATGCGTAAACTTACCTTGAGGCTCGCCAAAAGCAATAGCAACACACCAATCACTACTAACATGCAGAAACACAGCGCATTGACCAAGCTCAATGGAATGGCCGGCCGATTGGAGCGCTTGATCGGTGGATCACAGGAAGCCCATTGTTCAAACTATTTTTTCTATTGTTAGGCCTGAATTTGTGGAATATAAACCTTTGTTCCGAGTAATATGGTTTATCTACTTTTAATATAAATAGCTATTTTGCCTGCGTAGACTATTATCAAAACTGACTTTTATCCCTCTAGATTTAGAGAATATTACACTGTGCGGCGTCCTCCCGGATGCGAGGCCAGAGAGTTAACCGCTCACTCACCACGCTCAGAAGAATTGGATGTTGTGGGCCATTTTTCTTAATTACAGATTAAAGATTATAGATAAATGATATTTTTTGTCAATAAAACTAAATTTGTTTGTTCATTCATTTACCTACCTTGTTTCACTTCATCTCATACGAAGAAACTGTGAAGTTTTTACTATTAACATAAAGAGAAGCAATTAAGAAGTAGTGTCCGGATAGCTGCGTGATTGAAGAGTTTAATGGAATTCAGAACGTCCTTCGTTCGAACCTTGGATGGGATAATATTTTTTGCGTGCATTTTTTCAGTTTTTGTTTGCTGTTTTTTGCACTAACATGTTTTTATTCGAAGAATTCATAATATTTGCTAAGCGTCATGCAAGCGTTTGAAACAAATTGCTACCATACATGAAAACTTTTAATTTTTAAACTTACCAGAGAGAGAATATCATGCAAAAAATACAGGTGCATGGCGGTGAATAAGGCAATTTATTTTAGAAGTGACATCACTTGTAGAAATTTCATGTTAATCTTACAACAGTTCCGGAACGCTTTGTGTCCTTTTTGTTGGAATTTTTACGTGCCGGTACAACTGCAGGTTACCTTCCTGACATAACTGCGTCTATTAGGCGGTATTTACTTTTAATGTACAAGTGATTTTTTTAAAAATAAAATAAATACATGTTTTTGGTGAGCAAGTAAATTCCGGTTTCCTTTTTGAAATCTTGGGTTGTTTCAAATGGTTGTAATTCGATTGTTATCCAAAAAGTTGTAGAAAAAAGAAAAGAAAAATTAAATTGATGTTTTGGTGGATTTTCGGGAAAAAGTGATTATGCGATGCAATCAACAGCAACTAGTATCCAAAGAAAATGACAAAAGAAAACAAATTGAACATATTCCGAAGCAAGGATTGAACCTTAGGACCCTAACCCTAATAATTCTCTCCTTAAACAATGTATTACATTTAACGCTACGAAATTGCGGTGTAAATGAGCTTCACAGAAAATCGTAAGTGACTTTGTCACAATATCAAATTGAAGTTGTTTCATTTTTAAGCTCCACAGAATAAAACTCAGTGGTTGTTTCTATAGCTAGCCCCATAAATAAGGTGCCTACTTTCAATATTTTTTCTGCTGTAGGCTTTTACAATTTGTTTTCGATTTTATATTCAGAACGAACTTTCAATAATAACAAGAAAAAACCAGCAACAAACAATAAAAATAGTTGATAACTTGGGTAATGGGAAACACTCCATTCGCAGTGGCAGCGTTTACAGACGTGTGACTTCATGACTATCGTTGCACGCGCCAGGCAGCGAAGGAGCGTTTTGGTGGGTTTTTAAATTCTTTAAATTTTAACTTTGAATTTTACGCAAAATAATGCACTTTTGTCAAAAAATCTCGTCACTAGGGGAATAAGGTGTACCAACAAACAATTTAAAACCATTTTCAAAAGTAGTCAAATACCCTATTAAAAGGTTAAAAATAGTCTTTAAATATAAAAATTTTGTTCAATATTGTTAATGTCCCACAATTCAGTATAACTTTTTTGAATAAGCTTAACATAAGAATAAAGTCACTGATAAAAAACTTTAATTTAAAAAAAGTGTGTTGTGCTCTCCACTTGTATATTATAACTCTACCTTAATGAACAGCTAACGATAAAAAATGTAAGATTACTGATATCAGACACCCCACCTTTTTTATATTAAAGTTAACTTTTTAATCAGTGACTTTATTCTTATGTTAAGCTTATCCAAAAAAGTTGTACTGAATTGTGGGACATCCTAGTGCTGCTGGACAAAATTTTTATATTTAAAGATTATTTTTAACCTTTTAGTTCACATTGCTGCAAAAATGTGTACTTTAGTTTTTTTAAACTATAATTTTACTTTGGGGATTGGTTCCAGATATTGCTAGCTCCCTTTTAATTAAACTCACATTAATTTTTTCACTAAGCCTTTGCACCACTTCGATATTACTCTGTAGCAACATATAACATATTTATGCTTCACAGAATTTATACCAATTATGTCTGATCTTCATGTTTAATCCCGGTTAACATTTTTTTTCACTCGTATTTACATCTTGTTTATTAGAGACATATTTATTATTAGTTGGATAATCCCTTTTTGTTAGTCTTGCCCTTGTTACTTTTGTATGATATTTATTAAGCTACTGGAGATTTAACAGATATTTTCATTGTTACACAGTTTACTTTTGCAGTATTCCTGTATTAATTCATTTGCTTCTCTTCCTCTTTGCTTACAGTTAACATCGAATTTTGCTGCCCCTACCAGTTTGCACAATGCAACCTGCCACAATTTACTGCCCTCGGTAAACATTCTTGAAATTGATGGGTTCGCGGTTCCCCGTCTACACAACAGCTCTACCACCTTCTTATCTCCCCATGATCACTTCCGTTCATAGTACCACCACAATTGCTTCGCCTTTGTGCTGGCAAACCTTCTCCTAGGTTCCCTACCACCTGCACTAAAATGTTCCATTTGCTTACACTACTTATGGAGTTATCTGACCACACATTATTTTTTTTTTTTTTTTTTTTTTTTTTTTTTTTGTATCACTTCCCTTGTGTATGAATTAATAATTGCGGCTTTCCCAACCCTCACTGGAGGTTGGTTTCCAGTCAATTAGCATCTCATACCCGCACTTACCTTGCAATCTTCACCTTCCTCCTGAGATCTCCCACATTTTTAACTCCCAAAAAAATAACTTCCTACACGACTCTTCCTCTTTTGCTGCTTCATCCAAATTCATTACCCGTATCCTACAGTCTCACATTTGAGTGAACATACTGCATCATCCGAGCTTCAACCAGGTACACCTAATATTCCTGTTACGGAAGACATCGCTTCTACCTGGGCAGGTTACTTCGTGACCTCCATACTATTTCTTTACTAAAACAGTGCCCTGTCAGCATAGGGACACTGACGGCCCCTGAGCAAAGCTTTGTCATTTGTGACCTCCAGTCACCTTCCACTTATGACCAAGAATCCCTCTTCTTGATTGTAAACTACAACCCTTCGTTACACTTCGCAGGCCTTTATTTTCCGTTTGATGACCTTCTTTCATCTTCCACCATTCAACTCGTAACATCCTCTCTGTTAGTCTATGCTGATCCAAAAAGTCCCTGTCTGCCTCAGTGCACTGACTACACCTTTGACCAAACTCTTTTTTTATATATATATTATTAACTATTTAATTTTGTAAATTTTCCAATCGGAAAATTATCGTGGGACTCTGCCAGTGAACTGCGCTCCTCCATAACTTCTCATGACGACCCCTTCGTCAACTCCTTTTATTCTAACACCTTAAATTATTATGTCCCTCCAAGACACAACTTCATTTACTACTTATTCTTTATGCATTTATTTATTTCTCTTAGCCCCCACGACCGCCCACTTAACCTGTCTCCTCCTCTCTGTTATGTATTATGATTACTTTAGTTATTATTTTTGTGCAATGGTCATAAGCTAAATAAATAAATTACCTTTGTGCCTCTTACTGCCGCTCTCTTTAATCTGTTGATAATCTCATTTAATATTCAGATTCTCTCTTGTATTCCCCCATACTCACGTTTCTTAATCTCTTATTGCATTGTACCGTCTTATAATGAAGTTTAATTTATAACATCTTTATTTTTTCCAACCACTTTGATTCTTATATCTTCAAGTCTAAACCTTCATCATGACCAATGACCTATGTAACTTGTGAACGATAATCTTTACAATAGTTGAACAGTCTTATAGTAGTATTTTAGTTAAAAACACGCGATACTCTGTCTTACTACAAATTCGAATTTATTCATTCATGGTTTTAACATTTTTGTAATTACATACACTGTAAATTTCAATGTTTTTAAATGCGCTTAAGATTAGCTGTTCCAATTGAAGCGTTCCGTCATATTTTACTGCCGTTAAAATTTCTGTTAGCTTACGATTACATGTTCATTTCTTATGTTCAACTAACATGTTGATTTTTTAGTTTTTCATTCCTCCCGAGTTTTACTTGACCCCTTGAGGTACTTTTTATTATTATTATTAATGGAACTCTTATGCTATTACACACTTTCAAGTTGAGGAAGTCACAGGTAACTGCTAGTATGCATTAATTTGCCATGGTTATAATTCTGCAATAGTCATTCTAGCTCCTCATTACATCAGTTTCTTTGTACACTTCCTTTTAATCACTAATATGGACTTGAAACATTATTTTTAAAGAATGTTATTTCTAATGGTTCTTCTATAACTATTATAATATTAATCGCTACTGTTTCATTCCTTTTCATCACTGCTAATTTTCTTTACATTTCTACGGAAATTATAGACTGTCTTCAATAACGGAACACTTTTTGTGCCTTAACTTGTTTCATTGTTTTGTGTCCATGTTCTAATTACTTAGAGTATTGTGGCAGCACATAACATTTTATTCTAATCAACAATTTTACTAACTCACTTCTTCACCAGTTATTCATTCAGGATTGCAGAAACATACATTTTCTCTTTCAAAATTTCTATTATAATTACATGATATTGGCAAGGCACTGAACCGTTGATTTACCCAAGATTACATGATATTCGCGCACTTAATTACAAATATTTCAACAATTTACTGGCTGCTCATATTACATCAAGTTTCATGAAACCACTTTTCTACATTTATTTATGATATTCAGTTGTACCAATATTATGCGCTACTGCTTCTCCACGTAAATTAACAAAATATCTTTTCTGGTTGCAATATCTTATTACTTTCTTTTTTCCGATTCTCTCATAACCGTATAATTCTGGAACTGCAGGTAGACCCTGGATGTCAAATTAAACTTAATCAACTAGTTTCATAGAAACAAACTTTAATCAATAGCTTTACATGTCTTTTAAAAGTTAATAATTGCATAATTTTTCTTAGCAACTTCTTTCTGATGTATAAGTAAAATGGCACAAACATTTTCTTAATGTAGGGTTTCTTCAAGGCATTGCTTCTTGGATCTTGTGCTATTTTCTTTTGGACCTATTGCTTGCAGACTTACTTCAGTAGTATGACCTCTTTGTGATCTGCTGACTACATGGCTCGCTCGCTCGCTGTTGCTGCCATTGACTTCTTGCCGTTCACCAGCTTGCTGACTTGTTTATAGACGACTGCACAATACACTGCTTGGCTGCACCGCGCCCTCAGAACCTCTGCTATTACACTGAATCTTCTGTGACTATACTGTATGATTGGAACATTGCCCAATTATGCTTGCATATTTTCTCTCTGTCACCACATAACAAGCCATAACGTCCATACTAGATGTAAGGGCTGTGCTTTGACACCAGTGCAACTTGCTGTGATACCTTACTGAAGACTAATACTCCTCGATCCACTATAAAAGTCTAACAGCGATGATTTTTGCCTCAACCACGGACCACCAGTGTATCTGTTGGTTTTCAACCCCACAACTGACAATCACTGTAGTGACCCCACCTGTAGGGACCTGTGGCGAACCTGACAGGCCGAGCGAAGACTTAGCCAGGTTCGATGAGAGGTCTGTTCGAGTGTGTAAGGATCGAGCATAGAAGTCGATCTGGGATTGAATTGAGACATTTGTATTAGGATCACCAGGGTGAAATGGATTTATAAACATATCAAATGTACACTATTTACTATCACCACACAGCGTGAATACAGTGTTGTAAAAATATACAAGTTTTATGCATTAGGATTACTGCTGAAAACTGATTACAATGTAAGGTTCTATTGTACTATCTTCCAAAATCCTGCTATGACATACTTGAATATTGAGAATAGGTTGATTTACAAATGCGTAAGTATGACATTTACTTTGAGAACAGCAAGCACGTCTGTGGCTGTGGCGATTATCTAGCCCAGTTAACGCCTACTATAGCCATTGTCAGTGCTCTAAATCTCTGGTTGATGTCTCTGTATGGTTTCTTAACATGCAAACTTGCTGTCATCGTTTCATACTTAAACTTTTATCCAAGTGAACAGTACCATTCACTGCAGATATCTCTGTGATGTGTGGTGCTGCTATCAGTAACACACTCAATCCTTGTCGATACCAGTGAAGCAATTTATGAATATCTGTGTGGTATGTTCTGTTGCTACTTAGTGGTTTGGCTCTGAACTGTCTTATATGTGCAATCTTCATAATTATTATTTTTGCACTTTAAGGCTCAAATTCTGAAAAATTTCTTGTGTTGTTACCCAAGTAGAGACCTTAATCTTTAAAATGATACCTCATCTCTCGATTTTGATTAGGTATAAAGGGATGAAAATGAGTCATGGGGGGAGGAGGGTGGAACAACCGTGTTATGGAGTATTGACTCTTTTGCCTTTTAAGGATTGAATACTGAAAAATTATTTTCTTAAAATATTATGTGACGAAAGTGGAGAGCTCAGGCTTCAAAATGATACCTAATTTCTTGATTTCATGTACGTATCAAGGGAGATAAAAGACTCGGGACAAAAACACATTGTGGTAATATTGATACTTTTCCCTTTAAGGATCCAATTCAGAAAAATTCCTTTCTTAATGTGACTAAAGCAGAGACCTTAGTGTTTAAAATGATACCTTATTTATCAATTTTGGTTAGGTATCAGGAGAGATAAATGGCTTGTGGCAAAAAAAAAAGTTAGTGATATTTTTGCCCTTTAAGGTTCGAATTAAGAAAATTCCTTTCTTAAAATATGATGTGAACAAAGTGCAGACCTTAATCTTTTAAATGATAACTCATTTATTGATTTCAGTTGGGTATGAAGGAAGATAATGGTTTGTGACAAAAAAAACTCGTTTTAGAAATAATATATGTATAGTGACCAGGAAATAATAGGTGCTAAGTACCGAATAGGAATTACAGAATAGCATAGTGAAATGAATCACCACTTACCTTAGATCAGTTTTTCTCAAACTTTTTATCTCCACATACCACTATAAAATTTATTCACCATTGTGCGTGTTATAAGCATTATGCAAATCTTTTCATGAACCCCCTACTATTAACTGGAAAACCCCTAGGGGTTTGCGTACCCCGCTTTGAGAAACATTGCCTTAGATGATGGTTGCATCGCGTGAACACACAAAAAGACAAGAACACTAATAACATTGAATATTTCGGGTCTTGGTGCTTTGTCAACAGGAGATCATTATAGAGGGTGGGTGCTGTAGGAAACTGTCTCACAGATTGTTCTGTTGATAAAGGGCCAAGACCCGAAATATTCAATGTTATTTGTGTTCTTGTAATTTTTGTGTGTTCACGCCTTGCAACCATGATCGAAGGTAAGTGGTGGTTCATTTCGCTATCCTATTTTATAATTCCTTTTTGCTACTTAATTCCTATTATTTCCTGGTTACTATATGTGTGTGGTGTGTGTTGTTACTAAATACACATTAAATTTTTCTGAATGTTTCTTCTGAATTTATCATAAGCATTCTGTATACAAATGCTAAGCACCATCACTTTTTATGAGGTATTCCAGAGTAAATTCTCTTTATTACAGACTATACCACCTGTACAGAATGAGTTGACAATTACTACAAGTGAGGTAGTCACAACAACAACAACAGTAACAACTCAACACAAAATTCACATAGTTGATGGACAAGTGCAGAGCATGCAGAGGAAAGAGTATTTATCAAAAGCTTCCACCAACAGCTGCACCAAAAAAATTGAAACTGTTTCTGATACTCTACCTGCCAGGTGTGTTTTAATACATGCAGTTTGATTATTCATTTAAGAGAATCTAATAAATAATGTATAGTCAGATTAAGACTGATGGATGTTCATCTATTTAATAATTATGAAATGTTTTTACGTCTTTACAGCGGAAAACTACTTAATTCAATCCTGACATCAAAAGTAAAGTCCGTGAGTGAACTTTCATCACTTGCAATGAAAGTTGATGCTAATGGTGATACACAAAAAACAATTACCAAGGGTGGAAGTAGTAACTCTGTAATAGAAACAATTAAAACTCAAGATGATGATTGTGGAAGAAAAGTATACTCTAGTTCCTCAACAAAAGGTCGAGTTTATCTTAAAAAAGTGGTGGTTACTTCAGCAGACAAAAGAAAAAAACGAACTCCTGTGAAATATCCCCTGTGTTCAACATTTCATACCCGAAGTAAACGCCGAAATATGTTGATCCTGCCACAGCATGAACTGAAAAAACTTGCAAGACATGCAGGACGCATTCCAGTATGTGGTTACCATCATTTGGCAAAGGTAAGTTATTTTATTGCATTTTCTATCCACTTTTGAATAATTGAATGGCTTGCAATAACAGTGCAGTATTTATTTGAAATTATTTGTTGCTAACTATAGTCAGTAGTTGTTATAATTTATTTATATCTTAATACTAATTAGCAGGAAAATGCTTTAGCACAATGAAATATTCAACCCAACATTTATCATAGACGTTGACAGCTGGTAAGGGCAAACACAAGATGAGCACACGTAACACAATATTTCAGTGTTTAGCAGCAGTTGATACACTTAACGAGGACACATGATCACATTGATGCACGTTTAGTGAATCGAGGACCTAGGTATCATGGCTTTGGTGGCTGGGTTGGTGATGGGGAGGGGCAAGAAAGGACTAAATTAATAATAGTGTAACTTGATGTTCCCCTACTTCCATCTGCATAAACTATTGAGATGTTGGGAACAGCTTACAGCAATGTTGCTATAAGTGAAACTAAAGTGTAAGATTGGCTTTCCTGTTTCAAAGAGGTAAAATGTCGAAACAACTATCTGGACATACTACAACTTCCCAAACTATTTATTGGAACCACAACAATTAATCTAAACATAATGTTTCATCATTTTGTGATGTCTGAAACATTAGGTTTATATAAATTCATTTGGTTCCACCCGGGCAACCAAGATAACTTTAACAATGATTGCGGATGTTTGAGCCCCACATTGATGAAGTATAATAGAAGAAATCTAGTGAGTTGGAACTCAGTTCAAGTTTTATTAGAAGATGAGAAGAGTCAGTGTAATGTTGTGCTTTGGCTCCCAAGTTGATAGGTGATTATAAACAGTCTCACAGTACGCCAATTTTTATTGAGAGATGGTATAATTTGTCCCCCACTTCCCCCACCCCCTCCCCTTGCCTTTTTACCTTTTAGATCCAAGGGACTTTTCTTATTTCTGTGGATGTAGAGGAACCTGAAAGGAAAGCATTTTCCAAATGTTGATGAAAATAAAAACGAGGAGGCACTGTCTGGGATCATAACAGATGAATTTAACAAATGTTTTGATAAATGTATGAAAAGCCTGTACAAGTCTATTATCTCAATGGAAAGTGCTTTGAAAGAATAAAAGATTTTTTTATAAAAAAATTGAATAAACATTGTAAAAATAAGAAATTCCAGTTACTTTTGGGCATCCTCTCATATCATTGAGCTTAGGCCTAAGCAGCCTGCTGCAGTGCATCTGAAGGTTACTTTGTGGGAAGGAGATTTGTGCATTGATTGGTACTGCAGCAACTAAAAGTAACAATGCTTCCTAAGAAATTATTGGTGACTGCTGTTTCAAGATACATTCTGGATATTACTCTTTGCACTGTATTTTGTAAGTCACCTGATTTAGGATTTAATTGATGACTTTTTAACTACTAAATGGGCAAACTCCATAATTTAATTAAACTCAAATTATATTTGTGTATTGATTTGTACTCATCTGTTTGGATGTCTTGTTTACAGATTTTTTTTCCATTTTTCCCAGTGGATGTTTCTTCCCTTCTCAGTTTTCAAAGTTTTATTCCATATGTCTTGAGTCCAAATGTGTTTCTGATGGAGTATCCATTTTAAAGCCTTACCACTGATCTCCAAATCTCAGGTTCCAACCTTAAATGCAGCCAGTCTTTCATACCTTCAGATATCAACAATACCCAGTTCTTCCAGTAGTGTATTTTAATGGCAACAAACATGCTATCAGTGTACCTGAGTATTCATCTTTCTATCTCCTATCTCTACTTCTTTAGATGATGGATTCATATAATTTTCTCCTCATCTACATTTTTGTGTATTTATACTATTATTCTGCACATAATGCCACTGATTCTACCAAGGGCTGATTTTTCCATTTTTGTTTAAAAACTATATTTACCATCCACACCATCACTAAGAACTGTATAGTTATCAGATCAAATATCAGTACTTAAATTGTTGGGTGCCCATATGTGATCAGTCACAGATAAAAATAAGATCAGCTGCATTGAATATAGGTATGCATGGTTCAAATGTCTTGTACTTAGGTAATAATGCTTATTGGCATAGTGATAACATAAATTTTCAGACTAGACTCTTCTTGAGTGATAGAAATCCCAAACTGGAAGGTGAGTTTTGTGTTTAAATCTGATATTTCACAGCAATCAATTATATTCAGTAATGACTGTTTCCTTAACTGTATTTAAATTATAGTTTACTTACAAAATTTTAAACCAAAAATCATTTATTTTTGCTGTCAATATTTTAAAGATTTTGAGAAAAAATTTAACTGATTACACCATAGTAAGTTTTATTACACTAATATTTCACAGCCATAAATTAATTAATTGAAGAAATAAATTTCAAAGTGTGTATTATTTTACATTTAGTGTTCACAACTAACATAATTATTTTCCTCAGCCAAACCATCAAGTGTGGCCATACCCATGCTCAAGACCACTTTTTAAGACGTGTTGGCTGTATAGAACTGTAAACTTACCGTCCCTAGCTGCTGCTGCACTACAATTAAGAATAATGTGGGCTTGTCTAAGATGGGATGATATGCAGGTAGGATTTAAATTTAAATGTTTACTTGTTTTTATTTCTTAAATGCTTTATTTAATATTTGTCTATTCATTTCATATGTCAGTTTAAGTACATAGTGAATTAACGTTAAAAATGGTAGAGCAAGTACTGTTGTTTTTCACATATGATGTTAGGCTAGTAAAGAGTTACAGTTTTACAAAAACATGGAGATAATAAGATTAATGACATTTTTGGGGTTTAAATTTTCATTGGAAGGTAGAACCTAAATATTGGTAGTCTTTGTTGGGGGAGAGTAAATAAAAGGTTAAAGAAAAGAATTTATTGAGTTATTATAAGGGGGGGGGGGGGGAAGGACAAGTATCGGGTTAATGATTTACCAAGAAGGGTAGTTTGTATTTAGAGGATATCCTACTTATTATTAGAATTATGATTATACGATTAGAAAAAAATAAAATTTGCATTAATATAATTATATGGCATGGTATGTGTAGAAGTCTGATTCACCGAATTTTGAGTTAACTTTTTTTTTTTGTGGCTGCTCATAAATAACTGATTTTGGAAGAAGTTTGTAAGATGCGGGACAGTTGATAGTTATTTGATAGATGGCATACGAAGTGCTGCTAGTGGCTTTTGCTAGATATGGGAAAGTTCTGTGTAGTGTTGGGTTTCCTGAAGATTGTAGGAGATTACTTGTTGCAAGTGAGCAAGGGAAATAGCCAGAGAGTTATATTGTCAGTCAAGAGATGTGTATTTGTGGACCAGAAATTAGCTGTTGGGATTCTGTTGAACTATGTTCCAGTTGGAGCAGGCAGAAATCAGCAACTGAGTTTCTTCATCTTGGGAGGATTGGGAATCATTTAAAGCGGTACCATAAAAATGGATAGGGATAGTAAATCGACCACTTTACCAAAGTTGAAGATAAGAGAATGATGAAGAGAGACAAAAACAAGACAAACAGAAATTTCTGTTTTTCTAGACCGAGCGTGGTGGGTGAATAGTTAACGTTCTGGCCTCGCATTCGGGAGGGCGCCAGTTCAAATCCCAGTCCGGGCATCCAGATTTGGGCCGAATTCCTTCCCGTTCCTTGTCCCCAATCCCATCCCGCCTCTAATGACCTTAGCCGTCGACGAGGCGTAAAGCGATAAGTTAAAAAAAAATGTTTTTCTAGATAACCCTTAATCATGCAGAAGTATGATGAAATGTGCCATAAGGGGATGAGTGTGCACATACCGTCTTTCACCATGTGGTATTCAACATTGTGGATGATCGAGTGCAGTGAGAGTTAAAATTGTGAAGGAAAACACACAAGTTTGCTTTCATAATAGTCCTGAAACTGGGAATTGCATGGGGGATTTTCAGAAAGTTTGTGTGGGAATAAAATTCAAGATTGTCAGAATCCAGGGTAATGTTGTAGGAGCAGCCCAGTATTCTACAGATTTAATTGTAAATTTGACATTCAAATAAAGTGATTGCTATTTAGGAGCAGAATAACAAAACTAGGTAGTAAATCAATGTAGTAAGGCAGTTTATTAAGTGTTGGTGTAGGAAATAAGTTCAGTCTATTGTGTTGTGGGATGGTTATGTAAAAGGGTATAAAATGTCTATTTTAAGTGTGTTGTTATCAGCAATTGACTGCAGATATTATGGAAAGTACTTTTTGTCTTTAATGAAGAATGATTTGTGACTTTTGCTGGTGGTTTTGATCTCCAAAATTTGACGTGTGTACATTGGGGGTTATTATGGAATACTATGTGTTTTAAATCTAGCAGAAGTGTTTGAAGCAAAAAAGGCACTTTGACTTCAGATAATTACAGAAAGCTGATTGATAAAACTGCAGTAGGTACATAGTCACAGATTGGAGCAGGATGACCAGACTTGTTGGCAACCAAGAATTTTAGACCTTTTAAGAAGACAAGTTCATGATCAGTGGATTGGACTTCTATGGTGGTCTATACAAGATGTTGATAGAGACATTCACTTAACAAGGGTTGTGACGAACACAAATGACATGAGATGAGCACAATAGTACAATATTGTGGTTTAAATCTTTATTCATGCTGAGAAGAGCAAGTCATTTGACAAAGGAGGTATGCACACACCAAGGCTTACTGCAGGACTATCATGCAGTAAGCACTGATGTGCATGTGTGTCCCTCACTAAATGCTGTACTTCTCTCTTCATAAATAAAGTTTTAAACCAAATATTGTACAAGTTTGTTAATCTTGTGTTTTGCATGCTAATCATAGTCCTCTATCTTTTGTTATTCAAAATTTCCAAAAAGCGTTGTAATTTTCCTTAGTTCTTTAATATTTTATTTCATCACAAAAGATGAAGGTAAGAGGGTCAATACAAAAACACACATTTTATAATCATCATCTATATTTATAAACGTTTCTCGGGAAACAAACCAAGTAATATTATTATTAATACACAATATTTCGGCGACTTTATTCTTCGTCGCCATCTTCAGGTGTAATTGTAAGTCTTGAAGTCTGCCTTGAAGTCTGCCTTGAAGTCAGCCTTGAGCGTGTTGTTTGTAAACTGGCATGGCAACGACAGATGTTGTTATGTTGCTTAGCAGCATCTCAGATGTCATTAAACGCCCGCGGAACATAAAAAGCAGAGCGTTGGTGACGAGCAGCCTCAATAACAGGAATCCATGCATCACTTATCTGGAACCCACAATCCCTGTTAACCAAATCAGATGCGAGGCGAATTTCAAATGCTTCTTTAATGACGCTGTCCCAGAAGCCTCTCGCATGTGTCAGCACCTTAGTCGCTTCGAAATCGAAACCATGTCCTTCTGTCAAACTGTGTTGCGCCACCGCTGATTTGTCTTTTGGCCCCAGGCGAACAACGTTGTTGTACACACCGTATGGTCTGACCGATGTATTTCTTTCCAAATTCACACGGGATGCAGTAAACTCGGGGTGTACGAAGGGCAAGGTCATCTTTTGGAGAGCGCAAAATGTTTCTCAATTTTGGTGGTGGAAGGAAAATGGTCTTAATGCCATTTCTTGCCAGGACTCTTCCGACCCTAGATGTTGTGGCGCCAGAGTACGGCAAGAAGGCTAATTTATCGTGTGGACCATTTTCATGTTTATTAGGCCTGCGTTTCATTTCCCGGAATGCCAACTGTATCTGATGTTCATTGTACCCATTCTTTCTGAAGGTATCACGTAGATGTTTTAACTCACTAGGAAGGCTGTCTTTATCACATATTGCCCGCGCTCTGTGGACAAGAGTAGTTAGTACTGTCTTGCGCTGTGCCGGGTGATGATGACTGTGCGCGTTTAGGTACAGGTCCGTGTGCGTTGGCTTCCTATACACCGTGTGTCCCAAAGTTCCATCAGCTTTCTTTGTAATCAGAATGTCCAAAAAGGGCAGGCGGCCTTCCTTTTCAACCTCCATCGTGAATTGGATGTTTTTGTTGACACTGTTCAAGTGAAGGAGAAACTTATCTAGGTTGTCTCTACCATGGGGCCAAACAACAAATGTGTCATCAACATACCGAAAGAAGGCACTGGGCTTCATGGGGGCACTTTCCAACACTTTCGCCTAAAAATGTTCCATATAGAAATCGGCTATAACAGGTGACAGGTGTTTACTTCACCCAACACCTGCCCAACTGATATGGTTTCACATTGTAAACAGTAGTTATTGTCTCTACAAGTGTTACTCGGCATATACTTTGCAGGTCCATTTTCTTTGTGTGTGTGTGTGTGTGTGTGTGTGTGTGTGTGTGTGTGTGTGTGTGTGTGTATTTCTTTATCCTTATTTAAATTTGCTGATCATCATATTTCTTCTTAGCGTGTAATTTAAATTTTTAATGTAATATATTCCTCATCACTAATATACGCCTTGTACACTCCTAGCTCACTGCCTCCTTTCTTCCAATGACTCCCATCCCACCTCTTTGTAATACCAATTTTTTAACTATGGTAACCATTCTCATAATGTATTGAATTCTGTTCGTTGTCTAGAAATAAAATTTCAGTAAATGTTGCTCTCCTTATGTTGTTGATCCTGACCTCACTCCACATTAAATGGCAGCATACTTGTGCATTAATGTTACAAACTTCCCATGCAATAACAGTTTAAACTTCTCCTTTATTACTGAGCACGATTGGTGAGCAGTTACGGGAGAAACTTGGTTTGAGTCCCCTTCCGGTCATTCAGATTATGGTTTCATAAAACAGGTGAATGCCCTGATGGTTCCTTCAAAACTACATGGCCGAATTCTTTCCCCCTTCTTGTACCTTGACCTTTTCTGCCTGGAATGAAATCGATGTCAACGAGACGTAATGCCACCCCCCCCCCCAAAAAAGAGCATTTCTTTTGTTAATACCTCTGTACCAGTTCAGAGGAATTCTCATGATATCAACCTTGCTCCTTCCACTTAAACTAACACACACTAGAATCTCTTGCTTAAAGGATAGGGTAGGGGAATTGCAGAGTTGGTACATTTTTCCCACGCTCTACAGGCCCTGTTTTAATTTTGCAGGATAGTTTCCTGCCACACAGATCCTCGACAGGAAGACTCCCTTTCTAAGTCGAGAGTTTTCTTCCACAGACTCTCAAAAGAGCATGTAAAATATATTTCTATCAGTTACCCATGACTTCATCTACTTGAAAGTGTTTTTTAATATACGAGTTTTGGTTACTATCTAAAGTACGGCCAGCAGAAAAATTTCTCCTTTGGGGTTGTAAATATGGCTAACTGCTTCCTTCACTTTTTACTCTTCAAGGAAAAGTGTACCTCAAAGTCGGGAAATAGGTATGAAAGGTGTAATGTGTGCCGAAAGTTACAGTTACACACATTACTGACTTTTTGCAATAGACATCTCAAGCCGCCTCTGGCTTCATTATAATCAGAATTTGAAATGGGCACCACCTTCTTCGCTCAAAATCCACCACGCACTATGGAGCATTAGTGGTCAGTGTGGTCCAGCGTGCATTTCAGCCTAACCACAACCTTCACTGATACAGCTCCTTGAAAATCTGCATGTGTAGTGCATGTGAAAGAGCACATTCATGATAATCATGGCGGCTACACATTGGCTAATACCACATGTAACTTGGCGATTTGTGTTTTATTATGTTTGTCTTACCCGTTTTATCAGCTTGATGTAATCTTTTCCTTAAATAGTAATGTTTAAATAATGTGTTCATTATATTTTCATCCTGAAAGAACTGTTTTTTTTGTCATGATTTGCATGTCAGCCAGAGTTTTCCCATGTAATAATAAAAATTTGTTTACATCTTTCAACATAAACATATTTACCATGGTATTTAACTGCTATTAGATCAATCAATTCCACTGTAAAATTGACATTTTCTTGTTACATTATGAAATAATCATTTCTTCATTGTGGTCTTTGATTAATTTAATGGCCCCAGCTTTACTAAATTTCATTGAGAGATTTTATTTGTGTTTGCCAATCATGTCTTAAAATTACTTTTTTTTTTAAAAAAAGGAGGACTTAATGTCCTCTTTGTATATTGAATTTGTTTTATAGATATGTTGCTTTGATTAATTAATTCCTCTTTGAAATAGAAATTTTCATGTTAAAATAGAGATTAATTGTTTCTTCACTATGATCTTTGATAATATTATTATGGGCGTCTTTTAGTTTCTCAATCTGTCAAATGAAATGAATGTCTTCAGGCCAATTGCTACACTTGATAGGTTGGGATTGATTTCCTAAAACATATGCAAACATATTAAATGAATTGGGTGAGTAGTGAACCTTCAATGTTTCAATGAACCACAAAACTACCATAAAAGAAAACAAAGCAAATTAAAACCAACAACCATTTCTACTTTTAACATTTAAATTTCTGTGTTAGCCATATTTATAGTACTGCAATCTGTCAACAGATGGCATACGTGCGTTTTTTTTTTTTTTTTTAAATTAGTAATGTTGAGGAAACATAAATGTAATATTTTATTTCCAGCTCCACAATCTGCAAACAGAATTGTAAGTCTACTCAGTGGTGGATCTAGGAATTTTCCGAACCAGGAACAAAAACTGTGAAATTGCCGTCCTGTCGAACATAATTTTGTTAACACCCCCTTTGTCACCATCCCAAGTGTTGCTGCCACCATTATTATCGCCCTTTGTCGCCGCTCAGGGCACTAATAGAGCTTTTTTCCCCCTTTTTAAAGGGTTGCCGTGACATACCATTTGCCGCTCTTCAAATAGGATTTTGCTACCCTTGGTAAGTGCCCGCTTTGCTTCCTCCCCCCCCCCCCCAGATACGACACTGTGTCTACTTGGAAGTTGCTGGAAACTAAGTGCATACGACTTTCAAAAAAAAATTTTAGGGTTAAGAACTGATTTATATTTCCTGACCTAGAAATGTTAATTTATCACGTGCACCCATTTTCGCACTTTTAAGCTAAAAACCCCATTGAATATGTCATAACATTCTTATTTTGATTGCTGAAAAGCAGTGTTTGTGATTTATGTAAGAAACAAAGAGTGAACATGGCAGTACCGTCTACAAAGTAGAAACTCTTTGGTGTTGATTAAATGCGGACTGAAAATTACTATTTCCAAAGGAACTATTTGTTTTTGTCTGTTAAAAAATATCCTATATCACTATCAAGAGGATATACTAACCCAATTCCAAATTTCATTTAAATCTGTTGACCAATTAAGATGTGATTGAGGCAGATAGTCCAAACATCCAAACTTTCTCATTAATAATATTATTAAGATTTTTATATTAATTATTCTATTATCCTGCTCTTCTCCTCTTTTAAAAATTTCCTATATGATATCTAATATTAAATAATTCTGCTCTTGACTGTTCCAAAATCTTTATACTTATTATTGCATCTCTGTGATATCTTTTTCCATCTGTATGCCATGCCACTACTGTAGTACTATTATACTACAATATCCTGTCACACCTCAATGTGCCCCCCCCCCCCCTCCAAATGTATCTTTGTACAAACATTGGATACAGTCACATTTTATAAGCTTTTACTTTGAACAGTAACAACACTGTTGTCCACTTCTTCCCAGCTACAGCAGTTGGGTTGAGGGAAATGGTTTGTTGACACTGCTGACCTCCAGTCTCTCTGCCGTAATCTGCAGGCAGCTGGCATGCCTACTCCCGGTTGTCGTTCTCTGGTAAACTGAGAAACTGATCTAAACATGACCACCTGGTCCTCCACCCTTCTGCCAAAGTGGAATTCAGTCTAGCCTACTAATTACACACTATGATATGCCAATTACTACTTGTTCTATGAGTGGCTGCGTCCAACGCAAGTCTTGCGCAAGACCAGCCACCTCTCTGTTAACTTGAAAAAGGGGTTTTTCACCCGAAATATTGTTTTTTCTTTGTTTGTGTGTTGTACTGTGTTGCTGCCGCCCTCCTCCCTTCAACTTTGGTGAGTGTTGGGTGTATTTTCCCTTTCTTTTCCATGTAAATATTGCCTCACGGCATTTCTTTCCTTTCATTGTTACCTGTAATATCTATTGGTTTTTGACCGTTTCTGGGTCTCTTATTCCCCATGGTAAAAGACACATACAAAAACTTTATTCTACAGTTACTCTTATTCTCACATAAATCAAAAGTGATAGAATATGCATTGTTTATTTTAAAGCGTTTCCATTTCATCTCTCACTGTATAATTCTGCATTTACGTTTGAACACTAACAAATTTTTGATCATGTGATCATTTAATTACAATATAAAGCTAGAAGTAGCAGTGGTGTACACTATCTCTAATTGTTACCCTATACCATTTTTCCCCAACTTTTCTTTTTCAGCCAGTGAGATTACTTTATTACACCATGCACTATTCCCATAATAGCTACAGTTCACAAACTCACAAAAGAGAAATATACAACATATTTCTTTTTTTTATATTGGTTATAATACTCTCCCATTCTTCTCCTTGTTGAAACATTTCCATTGTGGATTCTAATACTAACTGATTCTATTCTTAACACTTCCAAAATCTGCACACTTATTAATGCAGTTCTTTTATATCTTCTTACTTCCGTATTTGGTGCGACAATTGTAATATAATTATACTAAAATCTGTTCTTATATACTACAAAGTTTATGTTAATATAATATCAGGGGTTGTGAGGAAGGCCATGTTAATGGTTAGAACGTTATTGTAGTGAGATCCCATTCGATTCTTAGACAAAAAAAACATTATACAGTTATTACCGAAATTTATAATCTCAATGAAGAAATAAATAATTCAATTACTGAAAATGCACCATTTTTCTTGTATTATTAAACTTTTATTGTGTTTAAATTTCTAATAATTTGTTTTTTGTCATTAGGTTAAACCTCCATCAAGTGATGGGAAACACCAGATAACTACTGATACAGAAATAATGTCATTAGAAATTCTGAAACATCGCCATCTGGGACAGTTTATGGACAGAACTCAATATCTTAGGCGGAAGGTTGTCATTCCATTGGAGTTGCCAAAGACTGTAAGAGGTATGATAAATTTTATTACAGATTACTTTTCAATCTCTATTCATATTAATATTCTCATAAATAGACGTGAGGGAAATCCAGCGTAGGCACCACCAAGTTAATTCGAAAATTTTGTTACCTGTGTTGTAATGCTTTCAGAACTGTTTTCTATTGGCAAGGTATTCATTTAAAATGAATGTCATTACAAATTTTCTTGACCACAAAAAAATTCTTCATAAAATATATATTATTTTTAATGTCCAATGAAAATATGCTTAGATACATAATCCTACACCGTTTGAGGGGAATCTATTAATATTTTTGATGGAGTTTTTAGCATATTCTGATGCATAGCATGTTATTTTGAAGCCCAGTTTTGCTTGTTTGTTTTGACAAATTTTGTGTTGTGGCACTTTTTCAGTAATCAGTTTAAATTTAAGCAAAATTATACTTTGTCATTAGCCTTTAGTGTCTGGAAATGTTCCAACAGTTTTGAGTATAATTCTACAAGATGACTGCAGAGCCACCAAAACTATGAATTGCATTGTATGACATTACTTTGTAAACAATTTCAGTAACAACCATTGTAGGTTTGATTCTAATCTGAAATAACTGTATAGGCAGTAAATTTATGCCAAATTTAAAGATTTTAGGTGAACAATTGAGTTTTCAATGTTGCTTAATGAGGTGGAAAACTAAGAACCAGGAATAATATTCTGCAGAAGTTAACTGGCACCTCCTGGGGAGCATCCGCCTCTACACTCCGCACATCAGCACTGAGCCTTGTATATTCTGCAGCTGAGTACTGCTCATCTGTCTGGATAAATAGCGCCCACGTCAAAAAGATCGACACAGTTTTAAACCAGACAATGCGGATAATTAGCAGATGTATTAAGACCACTCCACTGTACTGGCTACCTGTTTTATACAACATCGAACCGCCTACAATAAGACGACACAATCTCCTAATTGCCCAGTATAATAAGATTTGTGATAACTTGGATCTGCCCATCCATGACGACATGGATAATATGTTTGTGAGACTTAAATCGAGAAATCCAAGTGTGAAAACTGTAAAATAGATTATATCTGATAATTTTAATGGGAGAGAAGCTTGGAAATTGGAGTGGATAGCCTCAGCCCCACCAGAATGGCACTCCCTGTTTGACAGTCAACAGCCACTAAAGGGACTCGACCTTCCTCGCAAGACCTGGGTAGCTCTTAACAGAGTTAGGACTGGTCATGGAAGATCTGCTTCATCTTGGTATACATGGGGAATGAGAGATTCACCGAGATGCGACTGTGGTAAGGAAAAAACAAACCATCCGCCACGTGACATTTGACTGCCCACTTCGAGCATTCAGGGGATCACCAATAGATTTTATTAACATTTCAAATGAAGCTTTAGATTGGCTACACCATGTTAATTTTGAATTTTAATTGTAATTTAATGTTAAATTGTATTATTTTTGTGCAATGGCCACAAGCTAAATAAATAAATGAGGTGGATGTTGAATATCTTACAATGTGTTTTATTGCAAGGAAGAAGCTATGATATTGTCTCAACTGTTGGAATTTCTATTTATGAACAGTGATTTGTCCAAGGTTAGGTGACAGGTTTAGTGAAGTATATCTGGTAGGATCAACAAGGAATTTTTGCCTTGTTCAATTGGAAAGAGCTTTCCCATGTAATTTATCAGTTTACCTGTAACAACTGTTTTGTTGACTGTGAAAGAATGACTGTTCAAGTTTAATGATCATAGATAAATGATGTTTATCCAAAATCTTGACCACCCCATAGCTGCCCATTTTGTTGTTAACCTCAGTTTCTGCATCAATTCTTGTACTATCAGATATTTTCCTGCTTTAGCGTTGTCTTCTTCTCTGAAACTGGGATTATCATTTCCTGTAGCTAGATTTTGTAATAGGTTGATTTTTATTTTTTAAACTTTTTTTACATTTCGTCCCCTATACATGCTCTCAGATCTTTTCTTTTTATTCTTGTTCCTGTTTTGAATTGACCAACCCCTGTTCAGTCATTGAATCATTGACATACATAACAGTGTTTGGACAAAGGGTTTGCATTTGAGTTTTCATTGTTCTGTATGCATTCCTGTTTTTCTGTTGCCATGCTGTCTTTGTCTTTTTTTTATATAAGAAGTGTACTTGACTAATTTGGCAAAGTAATCAGTATCATAGCTGTGCATCTAGTGTAACCAAAATTTTATTATTTCTTGAAAAAATAAAAGGGAAAATGCAATATTTGTGCCGAAACACTCCTGCTGTTTTTTTTATCTTTTGTGACATCACATCTCAATTTTGCTGCTGTAAACAAATTAGTGGTTTGTTTATTTTGTTGATAAAGTGAGTTCTACAGTTTATAAGTGGTGTGCAGTGTCTCAGTGTGTAAAATATCAATTAAAATACACAAAATTGTTTATTTAGTTTCAAACTGGGAAAATACTTGAAAAAATGTCTACAGCTTGCACATAGGAACCCAGATTATTTGTCTGAAAAAATGTCAATGCATTTTTGCTAATTCCACTTGAATATTAGCTTTTACTTAAAATTCGATCATGTTCAATAAACTATGTACTTTAATATTTTTTTCTGTGATAAACTTAAGTGACTATCGATAAATGAATAATCATTTTCAAATCTGAGTACGGTGTGCTCTCATAAAAACATCTTTCTAACCTAATGATATTATTTATATGATTTGATACATGATTCAAATGAACGCAAGTTCATAAGTCATCTAGTAAATTAGCAATTCTTTCCAAAATTACTAACATTACTAAGCCATCAGTAATGTTTGAAACATCGCTACTCTTAGGAGTATATGATTTATTTATTTATTATTTTTAAATTGCGTATTGCTAATACAATACAATACAATACAGTACAGTAAGGTTGTAACAGAGGTCACCTTTGTGGATGCAGATGTACGTTGCTTGCTTATCATCTGCAGATGTTGACGTTTTGCAGATGCAGAAAAATAAATTTATAATTATTTAGATTTTAATATTTTATCAAAAATAAACTTAAAATCAAAATAACTATGTTTTTATCACAGATTCTACATTTTGCATAAGCTAAGCCTATTTCCATCTAATATAATTTATATAAATAATATGATATAATTTATATAATAATATGATATTATTTATATAATAATATTGATTTATTTTTTATGATCAACAGCAAAAAATGGGGGATTATTTCACAAGTGAATTAAATTATTTACATAACTAGGCAATTGTCAACAAAACAATCTGTGTCATGAAATGTAGTCTTCATAGGTTCTCTGCCGGATAGAATTTACCAAAGACAAACTTTTGGTGGCTAGCTAACTCTGCCGCCATCATCAGGTTCGTTGTTACTTCTATGACAAATAGAGCTGTACTAACATTTTCTTGCAGCCCTACGACACGTGATTGGTCGGCTCCGGAAGCTTCGCGGATCTGCAGTGGGCCTGCCTCATATTGAGCCATTGACCTTCTGTCTTTTGTTGTATCCTGATTAGGCAACTGAGTAATCGGTCGCAGACAGGGTCTTGACTACACAAGCCCATTCAGTTCTACTTATCTGTGATTGGTTGGCTCCATGCCGGGTCGGATGACATCTCTGCTGTTAATTTTCCACTGGCACCCTACCATCCATTAGTAGGAAACATGGTTGTTTTAGAATAAACAAAGCTGGTTTCCACACATGGGATTTGCTATACGGGAACGCAAGTTCTCTGCAGGCCTAAAAATTACATAATGTGTATATTGGGGCAGTAGTAAAACTGATTTTTAAAAGCTACAATATAGTCAGCTGTGACTGAGTAGGTGAATATGGTGGTGCAGCCCATCTTATTAAAAATGCATAAATTACAGAACTATTCGGTTGATTGATACAAATACAGCTATTGAGGCCTATGCAGTTGGTATCAAATGCTGCACACCTATCTCCAAAGAATAATTGATATCTCTCCTGAGACAACTCCAACAACCGAGCGTCATAATGGTGACTTCAGTGACCACCATCCAGCATGGGGATGTCTTATGGAGGCAATAGAAGAAGGGAACCTGATAATTTTAAAGGACAGTTTGGAAACCTGGATTACTAAGCCATCAGATAATAAGTCTGCTGTGGGTAGTACCCTAACTTCACCATCATTAACACATCTCTATGGCTGGAAAATTCTTCAGGTACCATTAGGAATAGACCATCTCCCCATTTTGAGTAGCTTGTGATGCCGTAGACCAGAAGAACGAGTTCTGTTTCCAACATACAAATGGAATGTGGCGAAGACCAGTTGGGTAAGATACTGTAAGTCAGTTACAGTTTTCAAACCGAGAAGGTTAACTAGGTTGGCTGCAACCAAGCACAAACAAGGAATACCCTCTCTTAAGTCCCTTTGTCGTGACAGAATTGGAAATGACGCTGCTAAAAAGCAATAATTCAGCTCTCAGACCAGTTAACATTTTTTATCCAATGTTAAAACATCTCCCTCTTTCTTTATTAGTGCATTAAATAATGCATGGCAAGGAAGAGTGTATGTACCTGTACTAAAAATTGCCAGAATAGTCTCCCTTCTCAAACTGGAGAAACGACCCTCAACTTGCAGCTTCTTACCGCCGTATAATTCTTATACCGTGTCCTTTCAAGGTCTTGGAAAAGACTGGTTAAACACAGGTTGGAGTAGTATATAGAGAATCGCAACATAATATCGGCCATGATTCTGAAAAGGAATTAATGACTTGTTTACGCAACTCATAACCGACTTAAAAAATTGCTGGAGTAGAAACGAATACCTATACTCTTTGTACATTGACCTATCAAACACACATGGCACTGCCATCATTCCAATACTGTCTCGAAAGCTAAAATGTATTAGAAATCCACCTGATTTTATATAAAATCTGTATGCTCTACTTCACAATAAAATTCTGATTATCAATTTTAAAACGGGTATGTTAGGACCAAGAGGGACAAGCATTGGACTACCACAAAGATCTACATTATCTCCTTTACTTTTAATATTTAAACTGAAGATCTAGACCACATAACTGCTGGAATGCAACCATACTGCAGTACATTGATGACATGTGCATATATGTGATCGATAACACTATAAGAGAAACCAAGGAAGTTCTTTCCTCCACTCTGATGAATCTCGAGAAATGGTTAATGGAAAATGGAATGACAGTTGTCACAGAAAAATTAGAAGCTTTTACCTATACGCAGCACAGACTACCAAACATAATCTCAGTCGACATAGGTCCATACAGAATACTGTACAAAACAAGTGTTAGATATCTTGGACTAACCATAGATTCCAAACTGACTTGGACACAGCGTTTAAAATATGTCATAACAAAATGTGAGAAACTCATTAATGTAATAATATCTACTGCCAGATATTGGAAATGGACACCTTGATTAGTTACGGCAATTCCAAACTAAAGTTATACCAAAAAATGGTACATAGTGGGCTGAAAATCGCATGCTTCAAAACTAGTTATGACATAGCAATCATGAAACCTAAAACCATGCTGAACATATCATTCACGGAAACTCAGAACAGAAAAGAGCTATGCTACTTGATCATACTGACTTAGAAAATGATGCATGTCACATCTACACAGAGGGCTCTAAGCCTGAAGAGTACTGAATGTTTTGTTTGATCGGTAAAGCTCTGGCCTCAAATTTCGGAGGGAATCCCCGTCTGGGCATCCAGATTTGGGTTTTCCATGGTTTCCCCAAATAATACCAGGCAAATGCTGACATGCTTCCTTCAAAAGAGGCCATGGATGAATTCCTTCCCATTCCTAGTCCCCACTCTCTTCCCACCTCTAATGACCTCGATGACACGTAAAGCCATAAGCAAAAAAAAGAGGTGGGTGTGGGATGCGCATACATAGACGCACAAACTGCCATTACTAGCACACAAGCTACCAAAGGAAGCACACTGGAGAAATGACAGCCATCGTAAAAGCCTTACAATACGTACTAGATATACTTTTAAATAAGATTGTTATTCTGTCAGATTAATGAATCGCACTTGAGTCCCTCGACACTCTACATACATCTTTTGATGTAAAATTGTGGAATTGGTACAGCTCCCTCATTACGTCCACAAATGGGTGCAGCTGATTTGGATTAAAACCCACAGATATTGATAATCAGCATTCTGGGAATCAGGGAACAAATTAGCAGATACATTAGCCAAAATGGCAATAAAATCAGGAGTACACCATCTGCTAATCCCAGCTACAGTATATCGATATCTATGAATAGGACCTCTACAATCGACATATGGAGAAACAGATGGGGAAAAATCAGTATAAACTAGAACTTGGGATATCTACATCCAACACTACCAACTAAACAAGGGCACCAAAGATAGCGTGTCACAAGAAAAGCTATGAGTATCATAGCATAATTAAAATTCGAACATCGTAGTTTTCCCAAACATCTGTACAGATTGCACCCAACACCATCCCCTTTGTGCAGATGCGTGAGATGAGTGAGGCAGATGTAAATCACATACTATTCACCTGTAAAAGACATTGGCAGCTTTCTTCTAGGCTGTTGGTAGACCTACTGCAGCTAGGCATAAACTTTCCAACGAATTTTGTAAACCTATTAGTCACAGAGGACTGACATGTTCACACAATCAGAGTAAAATTTGCTGTACACTACCGAATAAAAGTTTAAGCCAGCCTCTAATGTCAAATATGATAGATACAGAAAATTATCACAAAACTGCTAAATTGAGTTATTTCTTGCTGCTATTTCAATAGAGACTAAGATCAATGAAGGATTAGCAGTAATTCTAATGTTGACAAAGAGCAAATCTAATAATTACATATTACCTTAATAATTGTTCCTTAAAGGATAAATTATCTAGAACAGTGTTTCGCAACGTGGGGCCCACGCCCCACAGGGGGGCAATTTGGTTTTTTTTAGGGGGGCAATTTAGAAATTGATTTGATACAACTTTACTGCTTTCTCTTCAGTTTATTTAAATACAATGCTAAATATAGATAGAAAATATAGCAAAAAAGCAAATTCTTAAAGCAGTGTTGTAAATAATTATTAGGTATAGTTTCGTTTGATGTTAGCAAAATATTTTTTTAATTAAAAATTAGGTATGGGGAGCAAAAAAAAAAAAATTAAAAGTGGGACATGACCCAAAAAAGGTTGGGAAACACTGATCTAGAAGATTAATACCTGGAGCTCTAAATGTGATTAAGAATGTAATACCTATTCAATTAGTGAAGTATTGTTATCAGTTTGTCATTTTTTCAATGCGGTATACATATAGTAAGTTTTATTGATTGGAATATACTAGTTTACAATAACTTGAAATATAAATTTTAAAATGGATGTTTTAACTTAAGAGGTGCTTATCATTATGAAATATCTACAAATTTCATTCTTCCATTTGAAAGATTTTTTGTGACATTCAATGTAAATTATCTTGTAAAATAACCAAGGAAACTTTCTACCAGCTGTATGTTCCTGTAACCAACAGCCAACAAATGAATAATGATCTATTTTAGTTGTGTTTCCAAAAGTAGGAATGAATTGTTTTGATCCTTGATCTCTATTGACGTTACCTTGCATACTTTTCTGTTGGAGGGGATCCAGTATGGCCAGATGTAAGGCCTTTTCATTCTACTAAGTGAGAGGACCATAACATGTCATCTTACTAAATCCCATTTTATTTTTGGCACATTACTGTGGGCAGTTTCATTTCCAATTGAAACAATTGGCTGTGTTGCATCCAGATGCTGGTTTCATAGTTTTGATTGTCCGGAATCAAACAACAGAAATTCTTTAACCATTGGGATTGCATCTATACATCTATACCTTAACATAAAACTAGCTAACTTAGTCCACAACCCGAATGTTGGTTGGATCCTTCAGAAGCCATTGTGTCAGAGGAAAGACGGCTAGTTCATATTCTCTGTGACCTACAGTTTAATGTGGAATCTGAACTGTAAAATGACCTGGCATAGCTCATATGATCAAACACAACTCTTAAAAATTCCTGCACCTACCTAGATTTGAACCCAGAACCAGAGCAGCAAACTTAACATTATTGCGTCTGAGCCTTCTGCTCTCCCGGGTGCTCAAGTAACTGGCCATTTTTCACAATTTTTAAATTTCAGATAACTTCTTATTATTAACGCTGCAGCTAAAAAACTTTCATTTTATTGTAGTTTGACACTTTTTATGTAAATAGGGTATGACATCAGGAGTAAGGTAGCAAAGTGTTTATAATTAAATGTATGAATATGTATTTTCAGATTTTATAAAAATTCTTACAATCACTTTACGGTACATAATTTCATCTGGAACAAAAACACTATAATGTATTGCGTTTGAAATAAATTTCATGTTAGTAGTGCTAAGTGCTTGTTGTTTAATTTTCATAATGCAAATAATGTCATAAAGTATACATTTTCAAATTGGCGCTTACTAGTTATACTCTGCTGAATGTGATGGTGAGAACTGCTTGTTATTTAAATCCATATTTAACATTCAGCTTAAAAGTAACTCTCTGAAGAAACACAAAAGGTTGTTACAAAAGGAACCCACAATTAAATTGTGCACCTTTTTTGTTGGGGTGGTAGATCTGAAATTATTTACAGATCATTACTGTTACTGTGATTTTATCATGAAACTTTGTTGGAATGGCTGTGGGTTACTATAGAGAACATGGATTACAAATCTAGTGAAAATTACTAATACAGCACTAAAAGAGTTATTGTTGGTTGGGTAGGATCAAACACGATAATTAGATTTCTTTATATGCTGCCTGCAACTAACTCAATGAATTGTCAAGGAGGGGATTTTTTTTTTTTTTTTTTGCTGTCATCAGTCTCTCTACTGGTTTGATGCAATCCTCCATCCCTTCCTATCTTGCGCTAGCCTTTTCATCTGAGTGTACTCCTTTCAACCGATGTCCTCAATTATCTGCTTCATATATTGTAACCTCTGTCTTCCTCTGCAGTTCTTACCTTCGACTGTTCCCTCCACGAACAAATTAACCAATCCTGCATGTCTCAAAATATGACCTACCAGCCTGTCTCTTCTTTCTGTAAGCTTCTTCCACAAACTTCTTTTCTCACCTATCATTTCCAAAACTCGTTCATTTCTTACTTTGTCTGTCCACTTAATTTTCAGCATTCTTCTGTAGCACCACATTTCAAATGCTTCAATTTTCTTTCTTTCCGGTATTCCTAAAGTCCATGTCTCGCTACCATAAAGTGCTGTGCTCCACACAAAGAGTTTTAAAAAGTTCTTTCTAATTTCTAGATCAATATTTGAAACTACGAGGGTTATGTAAAAAATAAGGTTCCCAACGCTGTAAACTCGCCGCGCGAGATGCTAGGCCAAATCTGGCAACACCGCCGTCTGCGCAGGTTCCCACACTCTAAATCCCGCCCAGGTAGAACTCGCTGTGACGTTCAGTGCCGGCCTGACAGCCATCCGCGATGGAGCTCCTGCTTGCCGTCACCGCCAGGTGCGAAGTTCGTGCTGCAATCCGGTTTTTGCACGCAAAAAATTTACCACCGGTTGAAATTCATAAGCAGTTGTGTGAAGTTTATGGGGAGGCGTGTATGAGTGTTCAACATGTCCGAAAATGGTGCAGGGAGTTCTCTGAAGGACGCACAGACATTCATGACGAGCAAAGAAGCTGTAGGCCATCGACCTCCGACGAAGTTGTGACGAAGATTGAGCGAATTCTGCTCGAAGATCGGAGAATAACGATTCAGGACCTGGCTGTCCGGGTTCCTGAAGTTTGTGAAAAAACAGTTCACACAATTGTGACGGAAAGATTAGGTTATCACAAGGTTTGTGCGTGATGGGTCCCGCACATGCTTTCTGAAGCCCACAAAGCCGATTGTGTCAGGTGTGCCCAGGAGTTTCTTCGAGAATGGAACGAGAATACCGAAGATTTCCTAGACTCCATTGTTACCGGGGATGAAACATGGTGTCATTACGTCACCCCGGAGACAAAACAACAATCTCGTCAATGGCGCCATACTGTCCGCAGGAAAACTGATGGTTATGGTTTTTTGGGACCGTAAGGGCATTCTTCTTGCTGACTTTATGCCTCGAGGGAGCACAATCAATTTGGAAAGGTATTGTGAGACTTTAAAAAAGCTCAGAAGAGCCATACAAAATCGACGGAGACGAAGATTAACAAAAGGCGTAAGATTGCACCACGATAATGCGCGCCCGCACGTCTCTCGCCAAACCAGGGATTTGATCGACAGTTTTGGCTGGGATCTCGTTGATAATGCTCCTTACAGCCCTGATCTAGCCCCAAATGACTTTCATTTGTTTCCAAAATTAAAGGAACACTTGGGTGGACAACGTTTCACAACTGACGAGGAAGAGAAAGGAAGCGGTCACCAAGTTTCTCAATGGACTGGCGGCAGACTTCTTTGAAGTCGGATTTCAAAAGTGGATAAGTCGGCAGCAAAAATGCGTGGAAAAATCTGGGGATTATGTTGAAAAATAGTTTAGAAATTAAGCTTTCCAATAATATATTTTTCATTTTAAATAAATCATGTTTTACGTTTTTTTAAAATATGGGAACCTTATTTTTTACATAACCCTCGTAAAAGGTTTCTCTTTTTCATGAAGGCTCTTTTTGCTAGTGCTATTCTGCTTTTAACATCATTCCTGCTTCGCCATCAGTTGTAATTTTACTTCCTAAGTAGCAAAATTTACTAACTTCTGCTATCGCATCTGACCCTATATTTATATTTAATCTATTAGTAATGGTATCATTTCTGCTACATTTAATCACTTTTGTCTTGATTTGGTTTATATTTAGTCCAAAAGCTTCCTTCAGTATTTTGTTCATCCTCAACCTGTTCTGCTAACAAGACAATATCATCACCAAATCGTAGCATACTGATTTTTTTCTCCTTGAACATTTATGCCACATTCAAATCTTCCTTGATTGTTTCTTCTACATACAAGTTGAATATTAATGGGGATAGACTATAGCCTTGTATCACACCCTTTTTAACTAATGCACATCTCTCATGATTCTCTACTTTTATTATAGCTACTTGATTCATATAAAGTATCCTATCTCAGTATTTTAGACCGGACTTCTTTAAAATTTTGAACATATTGTCCCACCTAACATTATCAATAGCTTTTTCTAAATCAACAAACGCTATAAAACTATCTTTGTTTTCTTGATCTGACCTTCAAGTATTAATCTTAATGCCAGAATTGCTTCTCTTGTACTGCGGTTTTTCCTAAACCCAAACTGATCTTCACCTACTTCTGCTACACTTTCCACTCTTCTGTATATTATTCTGGTCAGTAATTTTGAGGGATGTGATGTTAGACTTATAGCCCAATAATTCTTGGATCTGTCAGCTTGTGCTTTCTTTGGAAGTGTGAAGATGACTCTTTTATTAAAATCAGTGGGAATCTGCCCTGTTTCATAACTTTTTGATATGAGTTAAATAATCTTTCCTTTTTCTCCTAGTGAATTCAGAAGTTCTGCAGGAATCTCATCAATTCCAACTGCCTTATTTGATTTCAAATCATTCAAAACAGGATCTCCTAAGTCATCAATGTCGACATCAACTTCTTTTTCTAATTGCAATTGTTGTTCAATTCATCTCCATCATACAGTTTCGCCATATATTCCTTCCATCGGTTAACTCTATCTTCTGAACTTAGAAGATGTTTCCCATTCGAAGCTTTAATGTTTATACCGCTTTTCTTCATTTATCCAAAATTCTGTTTGATTTTCCTATATGCCACATCTACTTTACCTACAACCATTTCCTTTTCTACTTCTTCTCACTTTTCTTGCAGCCATCTTTCTTTTGCTTCTTTGCATTTCCTGTTTATTTTATTTCTAAATTGTCTGTATTGCAATTTTCCTGCTTCATCCTGAGCATTTTTGTGCGTTCTCCTCTGATCCATCAACTCCAAAATTTCTTCTCTGATCCAAGGTTTTCGGGCAGCTTGTTCCCCAAAGCCTAATGACTCTTTACCAGCTTTCATTATTTTGGTCTTAAAGCATTCCATTCGTCCTCAGTTGAGCCCTTTTCAGAGTTAACACTTAGACCCACGTTAACCAATTCTGCAAATTTCTCTCTCATTTTATATTGTTTCAGTTTATTCACTTCCAAATTGTTCTGCTTGTTTTGCTTCTTTATTCTCTTGAATTTCAGCCTGCACTTCATAACTATCAGATTATGGTCAGAGTCTATATCTGTTCCTGGGTATGTTTTGCAATCCAGAATTTGATTCCTGAATCTCGGTTTGACTCTAACTGATACCTGCCTGAATCCCCTGAACGTTTCCAGGTGTATATCCTACTAGCATGATTCTTAAATAGTGCATTCACTATGACTAGTTTATATCTTTCATGAAATTCTAACAGTCTCCTTCCTCGTTCATTTCTTTCTTCTAAACCAAAAGTTCATACGGTATTCTCCTCTTTTCCTTCTTTCACAATCACATTCCAGTCACCCATGATTAGTAGATTTTCCTCTCCCTACACATATGGGATTAATTCTTCAATTTCATCATATATTTTTTCTATTTCTTCATCATCTTCCTGTGACGTTGGCATGTACACTTGTACTAACATGGTTGGGGTGGGCTTAGTTTCTAGCCCCATCAAAATAATCCTGTCACTAACCTATTAACGATAACTCACCCGTTTCCCTACTCTCTTAGTCATTACAAATCCTACCCCAGTGACTCCATTGATACCTGTGTGCTAATTGTCCAGAAATCCTGAGCATCCTTCCATTTAATCTCACTAATCCCAACCGCATCTAACTTGAGTCCTTCCATCTCCCTTTTTAAGTTTTCTAACCTACCTGCCCTATTCGGACTTCTAACATTCCACTCTCCGACTCGTAGAATGTGTCTGTCCATTCTGATAACTCCTCCCTGAGCAGTCCGCACCCAGAGATCTGATAGGTGGGCTATTTTACCTCTGGAATATTTTACCCAGGAAGAAGCCATCATATTATATGTAATTTGAGAGGATTACATAGCCTCAGGATACCCTTACGGTTTTTAATGCAGTGGTTTCCCGTTGCCTTTTACATTCCCATGCCACTGGTCATTTCTGATTCATCTGTCTTTAGGTGCCGTTTCCAACCCCAAGGGCAAGAGGGTGTCCTGAACCACTCCCCACTCTTCTGCCCTCCTTTCTGAAGCCATTGGCAAGCAGTAGGCGACTGTTTATACTGGGAATCTTTCAGTCGCCAAAGCCTCGTCCATGCAAACAGTATGCACCACATGAAGGAGAGGTTGACATTTGGTTGGAAGAAGCTAATATGGTCTCTCCCAAACCCTTACACCCCAAGGAGGTAATATCAGTTGTGAAATGCTTGAGTCTGGCATTCAGGTGGATGCTAGCTCAAATCCATATCCAGTCATCCAGACATCACCACAGGCGAATGCCACGATGGTTCCATCTAAAGATCGTGCCTGAATTCCTTCCTACTTCTTGTCTCCAATGCTCTCCTTCCTCTAATTATCTTAATATTGGCAAGATGTATAACCCTAAGCAAAAAATCATCATGTATTAGTTCCTCAGGGTACTAAAGTTAAAATAACATTACTATCTTGAATGGCTGAAACAGTTGCATGAGGCATTGATGAAAAATTGCCTGGCATTGTGATGATTGGGAACACACAGCATCGAGTGTTGGGAAATTCTTCGCCAAATGAAATGACTAGTTTGTTATCCACTATATTCACTGGATGTGGCCCCCCCTGCAACTTATTTTTATTCTCTAAAATAAAAAGATATCTGAGGGATACAGAATATAGAAGAGTTTAAACAACATTTGCTGGTAGCAGTAAAATAAGTTAAAATTGATAATTTTAAAAACTGTCAGTCAATGAACAAATGGTGGTGAAAGCAGTTTGTAGGCAGTTATTGTAAATTTTGAATGCCTGTCAATGTTGTCATATACAGTATTTCAATAAAGTGATTGTTTCTGTTGGGTACCTCCTGGTATGGTATGGTTTTTTGTGGCATTTTGGGGATCACTTTCTTCCATAAATGACTGATGATAATTAAGTTGTGGCCTCATTTGATTGGTTTGGTGTTAAATGAATTCTTGGGCTATTATTTGATTGGTATTCATAATGTGATTCCAGTAAGAATGCTCACTTGTCATATAAAGGATTATGGCAACAGTTTGCTGGTAGCAGTTGGTTTGCTGTTATTTCATGTTGCATGAATTTTTTCTTTTTTGGTGGGATTTTATAAATAGCAGTTATTAAGGTGCAGACCAAATTTTACTGTGGTGAATGAAATTTAGCCCTGTCTCTGCACAACACAGGCATTAAAGAGAAGATATTTTTCTTAAAAAATCTATTTGAACTTTCACGCTTTGCAGTGAAATTAAAAAAGGTCAGTAACTTAAAAATTATGTACTTTGTACTATTTTGTGTTGGACACATTTTACCTATTGGTTTATTGGGAGCTAAGAATTAATTTTAACAATTTGTGCAGATTTTCTTGATTATATTTGTGAATTAAAAGACATCCAGTGTAACAATTATTGAATTACTGAATAGAAGGGTTCCTCACATTCTGGAGGACGCCGGTTCGAATCCCCGTCCGGGCATCCAGATTTGGGTTTTCTATGGTTTCCCCAAATCACTCCAGGCGAATGCCGGGAATGCTTCCTTCAAAAGACCATGGCCCAATTCCTTTCTGTTCCTTGTCCCCAGTCCCCTACCACTTCTAATGACCTCGATGCTGAAGAGGAGTAAAGCCATAAGTGAAAAAAAGAGGTTCTTCACATAAATTCATGGTAACTACAAAGTTATATATATTTACTGTTTATGAAGTAAGAAGCGAACGATACAAGGAGCAGGAAAAGAAACTAATTTTCAACTTACAGCTGTTATTCATTTAGTTAAAAAAAGTAAATGCGTATAACATTGTTCGCCGGGATACGCAGAGGGATTGTTCAGTTGCTTACTGTCAGAGTTTCAATTTACTGCACATTCAATCTCTCCCATGGCTGGTTTTATTCTACAACAAGCGAATTAATAAATTCCCCGTATCGCATTTCAGTGTCATCATATATCGCGATATAAACTTGGTCCTAGTGGCTGACACATCTTACATCGGCTGAAATAATGACCCCAGTGAAAACGAAGGATGTTAAAAATAAATCTTAACAACTTACGCTATGCCACTTAATATTTAATTGTGGTTTACGCCACATATATCACGATCAATTTGGAACTTCTTTCATTCAACCAAGTAATGATTTCAGTAATGCCAATTTAAATGAAATAATAACTTTTATTTCAGTGTTCTGACAATTCATTTCTTAGCAATTGCTTAACTAAATAGAATTGTTATAAAATAAAATTCAATGTAATTCCACGTGACTTGTGCTGTAGCAAAAGGTCTCCGTTTCCATGCGGGTCCAGGTTGCATTTCACTTGCTTCAAAAAAAATTAGAGCATATTAATACATATACTGTATTGAATTTTGGTGACAATAATGCACGTGATATAAATTTGATCAAAAATCTTCAAAGCTTTTTACAGTTTTCTTTTTTTGTTATCTCTGATTTAGGCCGATATTACAATGTTTGAATGGCTGACATAGTTAAATGTTACTGAAATAATAGCCTCAGTATTATTGCTCAGTGAAAGCAAAGGAAATTAAAATAAATCTTATAAACGTACATTATACCACGCTATATTTGTTTTAATTGTAGTGTAGGCTGCACAGATAGCGATCAGTTTACAACTATTTCCGTTCAAATGATTTATTAATTTCAATAATTGGACACAATTTAAATTATTTTGCAGGGGAAAAAAAAAAAACTAAATTATTGTTGCCCTCTGCTGTCGCATGCTAACTAACAATCTAATCAAAACTTTTGCTAACATTGATGCTCAAAAATCATAGATTTTTATCTTACATATCTATGGACAAAGAATTTAAGGAATACTTGAATATATCAAACGAATAATATGTAAATATAACTAACTAATGATTGATATGTCGATTTAAATGCAATACATACTTTTATTTCAGTGTTCTGACAGCAATTTATTCGTGGATCCTTAGAACTGTTTTTAAATAATGTGCATAACCTTTTCGTCGTAGGGCGTAAAGCATGACGTCATAGAGTGACATCATGGGGTGACAGATGACGTCATAGATGACCTAGAGTTGCTTAGTATAATATAAAATTATTCATTTATTGGTAGGCACTGAAGATAATGTTTTGTAAATTATACCTTAGAATTAAAAATCTGATGTTCCTGCAAAAAAAAATTTCTTGTCAGAATACAAAATGTAAATGGAACTGTACACATTGTGGACTTGAATAAAACTTACTTGCATTAGTCCTTCTTTCACAATCATTTGAATGAGCTACAATTTTGAGCCAACTATTGAAAATTTGTTTTCAAAATTTATGGGTGCTTTTTAAATCATTTGGTGTTCTTGATTTTATTTTATTTTTAAATATTTATGTTATGAATAAATATATGTTTTTATTCTAAAGGTATTTTTTTCATATCGTTCGTAAGAATATAAAATGAGTGCTAGGGAGCTGTATTTCAAAAAATTTGTTTCAGAAGTTACATCAATAAGGAGTGGCCTCCGTAAACGTAAGCGTGCAGAGTCACCACAAAGTACGGAGCCTCAGGTCAGTGAGGAGTGGGTTGATGAAGACAAATTGGAACTATGGGAAATAAAACAGTATGGAGATAGGTACATAAATTTTACTTATTTTATTTTACTTTATTAAGTAATAATTTTAACAGAATTCTTCCAAATTTATTTATCATTCGCTTTAATACAGTGTAAGTTTTTATATATTCATATGCATCTACGTGAACATTTTGCCATTTGCCCGTGATATTTTGCACCTATGTGTGTAATATCTTTTCCTGGGATATATCAGCAGTTTACTTCACAGCAGTTCACCCCATCACCCCCACACAGTTTTGCAATGCTTAGCTAGTCACAAAGTAGACTTAGGAAATGGCTCTATACCTCCTGCATGAATAAAGTTTAAAACTGAAATATTGTATATTTGTGTTCGTTTTGTGTGGCGCACACTCATCACAGCCTTCTACTTTCGTGAATGTGTATATATTTTCCCTATCCTTTGCTATTTATGCAGTCCCTACAATGTATTAATAAAAGTTATGCTGGAATTTAATTCTTGTATTAATAAAATTGATCTGTGTTTAAATATGAAAATTTGCTGTTTAGTTTTTGCTGTCTTGCATTTTCTGAAATAATGCAAGATGTATATTTAGAAGTGTTTCTATGTGTGATATGGCCTATTTTAACTCTATATTATTTATGAAGTTTTCAGTTTATATTCTTTCTCTGAGGAATAGCCAATCACTGAATTACAACTTTTTTTAATATTATTTTTAAATAGATGAAGGTAAAATCATTTTATTTCACAAATCATTGTTGACTGGAATTTACCTTGTTTGTTCAGTTTCATTAGAAAATATGATATTCACATGGTTGTATTGGCTCCAAACATTTTTATCTTAGATCTAAGAAAACAATTATAAGCACCAATAAACTCTTCTCCAGCTTCCACAATTACAGGACATTTCGAAAGCATCTATCTCTACCCTCATTTTCAACCAAAGGTATAACCGCAGCTGCAGAAATAGTGGAAGAGAACAGCTGATCTAGCACGATGACGTCATTAACTCCTCTGCTCCTTACTGACGTGAAGCTGTTTCAACATTTTGATAGCTGGGTTCCAAGCCACATTAAGCTGGTATCCAGTGTCCATGTTAACTAAAGAATCAGCTGTTTTAATTTAAGCAGCTTTTGTTATAATGCTATCCAAAAAATCTCTGACCCTGGCTAAAATTAAATGTATGTCCCTGGTGGACACTGTGTTTAGCCACAGCTGATTTTTCTTCTTGTCCCAGGTGAATATTTCTTGCGTACTCAACACACTGTTGCACAATACACCACTGCGTATGTCTGATATAAGCCTGCCCACATTCACAAGCACATTATAAGCACCAGGCATTCGTAGTCCTAGGTTATCATTAATGCTGCCAACCAAGTGTTTAATTTTTGCGGATGGTCAGAAAATTGTCTTGACTCAATGTTGAGTCAACAATCTATCTATTTTAGCACTAAGCGCACCCAGAAATGGAAGAAAGGCAAGGTCCTTTTTATCAATGCGATCTTTCTGACAATCTTACTTCTTTCTAAATGCATGACTAATCTGCTCCTGATTGTACCCATTATTCCAGAGACAGTACAATTCATCCACAATGCTATCTTTGTCACAAACCTTTCATGTTCTATGCACCAAGGTGTTTAAAACAGTGTTGCATTGTACAAGATGGTGACAGCTGTTGGTGTTTAAATACAAGTCAGTATGGATACATTTACGATAAACGGTATGTCCAAGAGAGCCATCGGCATGTTTTATAAGCAGTACTCCAGAAACGGCAGCATATCTGTAAAAAACATTTTGTCTGGAGTGGAGAATTGTTAATTACTTATACTTCATAAAACTCCATGAAAAAAATTATCAACCACTGATGACAATTGTGAGCTGTTGCCACCTCATCCATCTGCTCTTAACATTCTCCTTCAGAATGGAAGTAAGTGGCTCTAAAAACATGGTGGAATAAATCAATATGCTTCTTTAAAGGTTCTAAAGATTCAATCAAGGGAACACAAGTAAAAATCGCACTATTAAATCACGATGATCTAACTTCATGTTGCTGAAGGTTTCCACATGCTCACTGGAGTTCTGAGTATGACAATGATCCTTCACCACTAATGCGTTAAGAATATCTTTGAGGTATTTAGTCATAAATTACGTAGGGCTATCAATAGCACTTAACAAGTCGCATTGGCACTCCTACTTTATGTATGTTTGATAGACCATACAGTGTAGGAGAAACAGGATCACAGGGTTGGAGGCATCTCTCAAAATCTTTTGGAAGTTCTAATGAACCTATAAACATCGAAGTGGAGTTCGTCAGCCGAGACGTAGGATCACAGTTAATCTTCTTGTATGCTTGGTCTTTTGAAAGCAGCATTATTTTAGTATAGAAGTCCACCTTGCTCAAAACCAATGTTCATTTACATTGTCTGCTGGAATAATAACAATATTTTCGTCTTTCTTTACCTCGTGTAGCTTCTCTTCACTAGAGATGTATGATTCATGCAATTTAATTTTACAAACCACTTGGCATGACCCATGTGTCCAATCTCCTCCCTCTTCCGCAGGAAGCATGTGAACTGCAGTTTCCATACCACTGATAATCTCCTGTTAAGGAACAGTTTTAGGTACAGGAGCACATTTGAGGTCCCTTGATTGAACAATTGTTGTTTCGGGATGTACTGGTTATAAAACATGCTGGCAGCTCACTTTGACACTCTGTTTATCGTAAGCTTACCCATACTGACATGTATTTAAACACCAACAGCTGTCACCGTCCTGTGCAATGCAACACTGTTTTAACCACCTTGGTGGATAGAGCGCGAAGGGTTTATGACAATGGAAGCTTTTTGGGTGAATTGGACTATCTCTGTAAAACTTTCTTGAATAATGGTTACAATCGGGGGCAGAACAGTCATGCATTTAGAAAGAACGAATGTCAACAGGAAGATCGCATTGATAACAAGGCCTTTGCCTTTCTTCCATTTGTGGGTGTACTTAGTTCTATAATTAGGTAGATTGTTTACACAGTCAAGACAATTTTAGGCCACCTGCAAAAATTAAAAACTTGGTTGGCAGCTTTAGGGATCACCTAGGATTACGAACCCTTGTGTTTATTATATACATTGTAAATGTGGCCATGGTTATATCAGAAAAATAGTGGTGTATTGTGCAGCAGTGTGTCAAGCACACAAGAAATGTTCACCTGTGCCATGAAGAAAAATGAGCTGTGGCTGAACACGGTGTCCAAGACAGAACATTTAATTTTGAAGAAACTAAAATTTTAGCCAGGGTCAGAGATTTTTGGGACAACCTTATAACAGAAGTTGCTGAAATCAGAACAGTTGATTCTTCAGTTAACAGGGATACTGGATACCAGCTTAGTGTGGTCTGGAAACCAGCTATCAAAATGTTGAAACAGCTTAGCGTCAGTAAGGAGCAGAAGAGTTGACAACATCATCACATTGCATCGGCTTTGGTCTTCCATTGTTTCTGCGGCACTGTGTAAAAAGACAGTTATTCAGCTATACCTTTGTTTGAAAATGAGGGCAGAGATAGAATCCTTCAAAATATCCCATAATTGTGACATTTTTATGTAGCTGGAAGCCTGAGTTGAGGTTGTTAATATACAACGCTCTGAAAAGCTTCATTCTTACAAATTATAAGCACGTCATGCTCTTCATAAATGTCTGAAAATCTGAGGAAACATCTAAACTGGATTAAGGATGAGTGCAATTTATTTTTAAATTTACTACAATATTGATTAAGACAGAGAAAGAAAATACCATTTATCCATAATCCTGTCACACACAAGATCTGTGAATAGAAAAAGGGTGCCGAAATTAACAATAAAATTTATTAAACCATTTTCATCAAATGAAAAGAATGTTGATCAGATTATAAGGGCAGGCCCTCCTCCCCCTTTTTTCCAGTTCCCCATTGTCATATCTGTGAGCAAGTCGGCAACCACACGTGTGTTCTGATTAGTTTGAGATCTTTCCTTTGAAATATGGGGAGAGTAAACTAACTAACTACTATATCATATGTATGAATAAGCATCAGAAACTGCGAGAGAAAGTTTGAATATACCAACAGCTAACAACATGCACTTTATTTCACACAGACATTGTAGGAAAACTGTCATAGAAATGTGACAGAATGGCAAACACAATCATTTAGTGGTTGATGGGTTCTCCAGCTGAGAAAATTGTCGAGGACCCTCAAGTAGTGAATCAAATTAAGCTAGATGAAGATAATAAAAGATAATGCACATAGTCTTAGATACGGTTAGTTTAGAGAAGGATACCACTGCTTATACAGAAATTGATAGAGACCCAAAAAGCACTTCAGTTATTGAGCGTGTACCCTTCTTTAGCAGATAACGTATGTGTAAAGAGGCAGACTTGTTACGAATGACCAGCCCATCTATAACATGTTTTTCCTGAAAAATGACACATGCCTTACAGTTACAATGTTTGTTTTGACACCATCCTATTATCAACTTTGGTAAGAGTTGGCTTCCTCTTCTGTCCTAATTTTATCAAAATTTGCTAAACATTTTTGTTTTATTTTAATCCCTACACTATATAATATTTTCATCAAACACTACTGGCTACAATTCAAAAGCTAGATTGAGTAGCCCATCTTATTAGGAGATGCTACTAGTCCCATACTGCCTGCCATTCCAAAAGTTGCATGAGTGTCTTCTACTTATTTCTTATACTTTATTAAATACCCTACTGTTAATTATTTTTACTTTTATCCATCATACTAGTTGGATCTTGTGACATTACTTCTTAACTTTAGCTTTTACTGTATATGATTTTATACTTCTAAGTTCTTTGTTTGCAGACAGTGTTTCTTGTATATATAATCAAGTCCTTGCAAGACACAATGGTGCAAAGGGCAATGCATTGAGATAATATTATGGAAATGAAAGATAAAAATAAACCAATCACTTACCACAGTTTATTGAAAGGGGGCTGCAAGGACCAAGAATAATACATGAACACACAGTATTTTGGACATTGTCCTTACTCATATAAGTTGTAGCATATGGCTAGGTTCACCCTTTCGCCCACAGTTCAACCATTCACGTGAATGGGTAGTTTCCAGTGTTAGGTTTGGACATTAGGTGGTTGTGAATGAAAAAAATGATATCTTTCTAAATGTTATTCACGGTAAAGAAATTAAGCAACGGTGATGATTAAAGAAATAAGCAAGAAGTGAAAATATCTTAAAAATACATTCAAGATAAATAGATAAATCTAAGAAAAGGCTTTACTGGGGAGGGATGATGTGATAAAGACAAATATTATCTGAGTTTGAGGCCCAGCGGGTGTCTGGAATGGGTTGGTATGGCCTACCAACACATTCTGGACACAGACACTCACCTATGGAGTTTAGACAGGCATTTGATTTCAGGGAGTAGTATGACTCTGATGGTGAAACACTTATTTGAGATCATGAGAGTTGTGGGAGCTGCATGGGCAACAAATTGATGGTCTGGATTATATGAGTTGACTACTTGTCTGTGACCTTTCATCCTTAAGGCGCGTTTCCACTGAGGCAACTTCTGGACAACATGTGGCATGCGGCACTGACGCATGCGACAAGGAGTATTTCAAGCGAAGCAACACGCTGCGACATGTAGCAAGCAACAATGACCCATGCTACAGGTTGGGCCGTGTCGCCGGTCGTATGGGCCACTGTGCGACAAAAATATAGCGTGTCGCACGATGTTGCCTGTATCCAAGCGGCGGTGGATGAGTGCGACAGAAAACGGGCGACATGGAGTGAAATGTGCAGAAAACAACCTTATTTATTGAAGATTATCATACTTCGGAGTTGTGGAATAACAAAAGTGCATGATGTAGAGACAGGAAAGCGAAAAGTGGCAAATTAATACTACTTGCTAACAATTACGAATGTTCATTTGATGAAATAAAAAGGAAATCAAGAATTTGAGGTCTGCTTTTCATCATGAACATAAAAGGATTACTAAACCAAAGAGCGGCTCCTCTCCTAAAGAAGAGAAATGGTTTGCTTATAAACTCCTGACAGTTTTGTTAGATTTTGACATTCCAAGACAAACTTTTTCAACAGCAGAAAATTATGAGGTACGTTAATTAATACATGTAACTAATTATTTTTGACAGAATAGTTTACCAATGACGGATCCAGAGACGGAATAGGGGCTTTACAATCTTTTTAGTTATATAAGTAAATAAAAGTAGTTTTATGGTGTGTTTAATATATATATATATATATATATATATATTAAAAATTGTCGTAATTAAAACTTTACAAAAGGACTTACATATAATTAAGAAAGGCTGTATTAACAGCGTATGTAGAAAAGTGTTTCCAAATTTAGATTGTGGTAAATAATAGTAAAATACTTTTCTTGAATCGACCTTTCATTCATACAGTTGTGTACGATAGGGATAAATTGTCATATAATGGTAACTTAGCTAAATACATTATTTTACGTACAAATACATAGTTTATGTTTTTGTCTTAGTATTTGTCTTGCCAAGATACTTTTCCTTCTTTTGACACAAAGTACCTTGCGATTCGCACTACTTTTAACAAATAAATCTCTGATCCACTACCTAGGTTTTTTCCGTTTTCTTCTTTTATTGCCATTTGCGAGGATCAAATAAGCAGCATCTGCCACTGCTTCTGATGCCATGACGCAGACTACTGGCCGCATAACGTGAAATGGTTTTGTCGCATGCTACAAGCAACGGCGACAAGTAGCAAGCGACAACTGGCAACAGATTCTTGGGCGACATTCGACTTGCGACAAAGTATGATGACGCACGGCGACATGTAGCAACAAAATAATTCGTGTAGCATGCTACATGTTGCTCGTTGTTGCCTCAGTGGAAATGCCCCTTTATGGACAATTGGTTTGTGGTGAGGCCGATGTAAGAACTTGGGTGATGGAGGCATGTGAGCTGGTATATGCGGTGGGTCATGGTGCAGGTGGCAGTGGTTATGATGGGGTAGATTTCAGCAGTGGTTTGATTGCTCAATATTCAGGCCCGTAAAGTTTCTTTGTATTCACTTTGTAACGATAACAGCAAGATTCTTCCAGAAATATCTCATTCACACATACTGACTATGTTATACTTTTTCCAAGTTTGCTGCTGTTTCGTAGTTTTTCCCAAGGTCTACTTTACTTTTCACATGACCTGAGAGCATAACTTTATTATCGGCATAACCTTTAGTGGAAAAGGGTGGGTGGGAATTATTGATGGACAATTCAGACATTTTACATTTGCTAAGAATAGAGCATGTAGGTGTACGTTGTGCACATTTCAACACGACAGAATACACAGGTACTACACAAAATACCACAGAGCAAATTCTATAATTCCATATACTGTTGATGTTTTTATCTTGCTGGTGCATTGTACAAAGGTCTCCTTTTAAGTTTTTACATAAACATTTAAAGCAAAAAATTTGTTGGTACTAAGTGTTTTATTGTCTCTCAAAATATTCACCTTTAAGATTTATGTACTTTTGCATGTGTTCAAACCAATTTTTGAAACATTTTTTTTACTCTGATTTTGGTAAGTCAAAATTGTGGTTTTTGAGTGATTCGACAGTTTCTTGAGGTAATGAAAATTGCTATCCATACTTTTCTTGTTCGACATCAGGAATGAAAGAAGTTGTTAAGTGATGAATCAAGTGTATGTGGGCAATGAGACATTAATTCGATGTTATTCTCCATCAAATAATCATTGTGAGAGCTGATGTTGTCATGATGAAGAATGATGCTATTTTCCTGTTTGCATCTATGACTTCTGGCAAACAAATTGTTGTGTACCTTTCAGCATCAACTGTTCTTAAGTGCTCTATGTCCAGTTTAACAAAAGAAACAGGTAACTATTTTTTTGGAAGGTGCTTTGTGAATGAACCACTTTTGTTGGATTCGGTTCATCTTGGAATACCCAAAGAGTTGATTGTTGCTTAGTTTCTGGCTCGTACAAATATATTCAAGTTTTGTTCCTGCATTTCTTCACTTGAATCTTTTTAGCATTTCCTTACACCAATTGACACGAGTTTGTTTTTGAGTTTCAGTCAAATTATGTGGAATCCATCTGGAACAGATCTTTTTCACAGCTAATTGTTCATGCAAAATTAATGTACTGCAGTCTTTGATATGCCTAAGGATACCGCTAGCTCACAGCATTGATGCTTTTCGGAACAACAACTGATCTCGGTTGACCTCCACAAAATTCGTCGCTGATTGAAGAACAGCCACAACCGATTGTCAACTGTATTTATATGGGGCTTGATTACCAAAAGTTGAACGAAGAGATTTGAGGAATTGTTGTTGAGCTAGACCTTTACTAATATTGTCAGAATCCTAGGGTGTAGCGGGGTCATAGACGAAACACTCAGTTTAAGGCAACGAAGCTTTATTAACAGTTGGCACAGTACAGAAGCACGGAGCGAACTGACTCCGGCTAGAAAGGAGTAGTGCTTATATAGTGATGAAGAACAGTCTAGAACATTAACACTAGTAACAACAAGAATATTCCTGAATAGTTTACACAAAGTTAAGAAATTAAAATTTTACAGCACTTAATGGATTCGAACCCATGACCTTTAGTCCCACAGGTCTCTTAGCGTAACCACTACGCTACGACAGTCTTTCCTTCTTCGTCGCCTGATCCACTTGATGTGCGACAATATTGTAAAAAATCATCCAGCGAAAACCTTCATATGGAATTTCCATTTTTCGCCACTTTTTTTTTAAAAAAAAAAAGATCACTGTAAACAAACTACATGGCCAGTTTCTGAGCTACCACTGTTTTAACAATAATGAACAACAAATTTTACAACAATATCATAGTCACATCTCAACAGTGTCATCTAGTGCTTGTTTGCAAAAACTTAAAAAGCGATCCTCGTGTTGTGTGTTCTTTTTACAAGTATTCTACAAGCATTGTTCCTTTGTAAAGGACATAGCCCATTTCTTTCCTATGCCTTTACCTTAATCCTCTTCTAGCTCTAATGAACTCGGCATATGCCATAAATAATAATAGCAATAAAAGTTTACCTCCCTAAATACATTTCATCTAACAATCTTCTGTATACCACATCCCTTAAACTTTGATACCATCATGAATTTGCGAAATCCTTTGTTTTTTCCAAAGTTTTCTTAAAATTAGTTAAATTTCACTGTTATAGCTCATAGATTATTTGTCATTGATATGTTTTGCTTTGTTTTCATATATTTTTTGTGAACATGCTTCTGAACCTGAAACTAATGTTGAAACAATAATTTACACGTGATTAGTGTCATGCATGGCAGCACTACTAACATTTCCCCTGTGTGTGTGTGGTTTTTTTTTACATCCTGTCTGTCTCCAGGTTGGAGAAGACTAATGCACAAGTTGTTACCAGGAGTCGATCGGGTTCACTTGCTACGAAGGCAGATGCAGCTGCTGTGGCTGGAAATACAAAATTAGAAATGGTGAGCGGCAAATCAACACCAGAGGAAATAAAAGAAAAAATGGAACAACAGTTGCGTATGCAAAGAGCTGCACACCAGCAGAAACGTGCACTGGAAACCCTCAAAGTCCCAGGAGGACAGGTTCTCAAAGTTGTTCCTACAACACAGCAAGGTGAAAGAACAGTTTTTTCCTATTTTATCCTAAATAGTTTGTGTTTTTCAACTATAAATTATTTGCTTATCAAGCAGAAAGCTTCTAAAAATGTACTGATGTTCTGATTACAAGGTAGATGATTTTTTCCCCTGAGCATTTTTAATTTGGGAGATTTGTTGTTAAATTATGCTTAAGACCATTTTAATTTATTAAATTTTAATTTCCAAGTTTTTGTTAGGACTATCCCTTTACCTTTTTTCTAGTGCTACCAGATGGCTCTGTCAAAGTGGTTACTAAAGTGGCCATTCCATCTACTCCTGGCAGTCAACTGACTGGAGGAAAAAGTACTCTTACATCTCTTTTAACAAGTACAAACAATTCAGCTGGAAAAGCACTACTGGGAACTAGAAGGATTTTTATGACAAAAGGTAATAAATACAACATAATCATCAGAAATCTTTATTTGGCAGTAGGAAGATAGGATGTTTCGAAGTTTGCTTCTAAGCAGCCATACATGAATAAACCAAATGTAAATTGAAAATTGCCATATTGACCAGAGTATCACAGAGTCTAATTGCCCAAATTGTAACTAGTCAGTAATATTGTTTTCATTTGCTGTCTCTCTGCGTGGTTAGAAACCACTGTAAGTATCTATGCTGCCATATTACTCTTTCAACGCTGAAATGTTAGGTGCTCCAAACCATTACAGAAATGGTGTCTTAGAAATTGAACAATCTTCTCACTGCAGCTAGATCTCATCCTTCAGAAGCATGTTTATGGTGCAAAATGTACAGTCCTTGGGGAGCATCCATAAACCATGTAGCTCTATTTTGGCCTCCAGTGCGGAAACCCCCCCCCCCCCCCACTAACCCCCCAGGTAGCCTGATGTGGCTTTTGCCGCTACTTCCCACTCCTCACGTAGCACGTAGCTTTCCCCCTATTGATTCCAGAAGACATTTTATACTGTTTCCTCTTGTCAGATTATCGTAAATTACGTATGGAGATAATTAAATGACGGAAATAATATTCACATGCTGTTTTGTGTTCTGTACCTCATTTTAATTGTCACAAATAAAATGAATGGAACACTAAATGGCCTGGCTCGGAACCCTCCTCCCCACATAGCCCTGTGTAGCTTTATAGCCAACCCCCCCCCCCCCTTTTCTAGACTTAGCTGCATAGTTTGTGGATGCTCTGTTGTCAGTTTTAATCTTCTTCCGATATGTGTTTTGTGAATGGAATAGTTTCCGTTTTGGGTATAAAGTGTACAGCGATATTATATTGTGGGTATACCCTCAAGGATTGTGCATGATTTTTCATCAACACATCTATAAATATGCATTTTTTTTTATTTTTATAAAGCTTCTGTCTGGATGTATGTTTTGAGACAGGGAGAGGGTGGGGGGATATCTTCCAGTTGGCTTGAGTTGCTCTTGGCATTATTCACTTTGATTTTGACTTAAAATTTTTTTATGCGATAGTTGCAATTGTAAATAAATAAATTCCAGAAATGTTTTTTGACCTTGATACCACTCTGTATACAGTTCTAAATTCAAGTAGAGATTATAGACTTGTAAACAATACTTGTAGATTATACTTGTTTGTTGGCTAACAATTTTGTTAAGTGTTTTAAAGGCATTAGGGCTCACAAAATCACTTTTTGGTGGACTTCGCTCTACAGGTAGTATAAAGGGCAGGCAAAAAGGGAGAATATATGGACTCTGATACAGAGGAATCCATTATCTTAATTTTTGGGTTAACACTGATAGTCTCTAGCTAACAAATTATCAATTTAAATCTTCACATCCTTATTTGATGGTCAGTTCTTTCATAACTAGACATGGCTCTTCAAAAATATTCAATTAACACTAGAGTGAACGTGCCCTTTAATACTCCTTGAGTGCACACGAAGGCTACGGGCTTAGCCCATTTATGAGTTAATTAATTTTCAGAATCAGACAAAAAATATATAAAACAGAGTAAATAATTACCATACATCTTCATTTTTATCATTATGGCTCATATAATTAACAAAATTTTTATTCTTGGTTATAATTTGCAACATAAACATACTCTTCATAAAAATCAACTATTTTCGGAAGGTTTGAGATCTTTTAGTCTTAGTTTGATTTAGGAACGTAATATTTATTATAAAATGGGTTTCCAGTTAAGTAGTTGAAACAATTATCAAAGTCATTGATAATAATTCATTCTGTTGGAATACATTCAGGACAGATGACTGCCTGATGTTAGCTACAAATGCGCCTCATACATTTACTGCATTGCTTGCACATACTGTGGTCCTGAGCCCTGCTGCAAAAAGAACATCGACCAGCTCCTCCATATTATGTTGCGGGGTTGTTCTGCTAGTCCTAGAAGTAGTCTGTCTTTCAGTTTTATACCTTTTAGTATATTTTGCTGGGATATACGATGCTCTATAGAAGGTCTTGCAAGATCGAATTCGACTTCTTGAAGGTACTGACGACGGATCACTTTCATATCAGGGTTGTTCATCTGATATATTACAAGACCGTTTATACTCGCCATGTTTACAAAATAGTAAAACAGCGTGAGAGTCCATTGATGACTGTTCCAAGTAACATCATATTGTTCACACATTTTATCAAAAATATCGACACCGTATTTTGTGTGGTTGTAAAATGCGATGATATCAGGTTTTCGAGCATAAATAATTCCATAGTCAATTTTAGCATGATTATGAAGGTTATACAACATCAAAACTACCTTATTTTGTTTTGTCATCCTCCAGCAAGCATCTTAGTATTTGGGCATCATTCACATTACATGCCATCTAAAAATGACCAAACTATAATAAAGTTACTCAAAAAATCCATGAACACAAACAAAACAGTTATTTTTATAGTTTTAATACAGGAAATGTATCGTATTTACTTCAATTTCATCACTTGTATAATAAATAATTAACTTCCTCCAATGCTCGTGTGGGCTACAGGTGTAGCCCATCAACTTCAAGGGCAATTTATGCAGACTTCCGTGCGGCGTTACAGATGGCACGCTACTGGCGGGGGCGGGGGTGGGGGCTAGTACTTGAGGAATACATTGGACGATTAATCTGTAGCGCACCAAGTTTAAATAATATACGACATTAAAACACGTTGGGCTACGTATGTAAGACGCGCGTGCACTCTATTGTTAAAAAAGTGATAGGTTTATTTGACAAGATGAAGGAAATGGTAATAGTATCATCACAGATATAGGCAAGGGAGATTTTAAGTACCACTTTGGTATTAATGGCAATAGTCCAAATACAATTTTTTTTAATTCTTTTTTTGTTGAGTGCTATTTTTTTTTTAATTTGGTCATTAAATTATTTGATGCAGTTTTAAGTTCTGTTGTATACATTTTTAAGGGTATTCTTTTAGATTTAATCACATATTTTGAAGACGAGTGCTTCCTAAATGTTGACTGATACTTAATGCTTGTTACCATATTGTACAGTGTATTAGATATATTCTTCTGGCATTATTTTTAGATCCTAAGTTCTTTACAAGATATTTTAAAATTTGGAGAGAGAATTAGTCATAGTAACGAAAAAGCATTGATCTAGGTGCTGATGGTACAACTCGTGTGGTGACTGGACCCACCAGTATACTGCCAAAAACTGTTCAGCAGGGGCAGTCTCTGATAAAGATTCAGCCTTCAGGACAAACTGCAGTGGCAGGTAATATTACAAAAGATAATTTGATTGATTTGGATGGGTTGTGTTGATGTGCCTTTAGCAAACACTATAGGTTCACTTTATGGCATGACAGTGTTGACAGCCATAAGTTAAATACTGTTCTTTGTAGAATGAGACACTTTGTACTCATTTGACACTTTCACTAGGTTGTGATAAACTTGATCAGAAGTTCGCCCGAGAAGTTTATTGTATACCTAGATAATAGGGTATATGCATGTATTATTTTTATATTTCAAATCAATTATTTACACTGTTGTATAATTGCAAAAAAAATGTAATATTGATGAAAATACTAAAATTTATCATAAAAAATATTTTAAAACTGCAATCCTGTTCCAACGATTTAAACGCCACCAGTTTGGTGTGCTGCACCATGACGTCATTGTAAATGACTACATTGACATATTTTACATTGTGGAGTGTTATATCTGAAAAGTTTTATTTTTATAACTAACTAGCATTTACCTGCTGCTTTGCACGTGTATAGAAATACTCTGAGCTTTTTTAGTTTAGTATCAAATATTAACTTGGGGAAGCAAAAAATATAGATTTCATTTAAAGATTTTCCTTTCTTTTAGTTACTACCTTAGGTTCGATTTTCATACTATTGATCAAAAGTTTTTTGTTATACTTATATTTTAACACAATATAATATTTGAAAATTGAGAAATTAATACTATAAGAAACATTATCGCTAATGGGCTAATAAAGAAGGTTCAGGAATCAGTTGTCCTCTTGGTCAGAAATTTGGGACACATTTTCCTGAGGATAGAAAGTGCTTATTAATGCAAAAACAAATGTACTGACCTAAACCTACGTTAAACCTGTCACTTCTTATCTCTCATTTTACAGTCAGTTACTTATATATGTACATTTCATCTATTGATTTTATATATATTTTTTATATACTTTTATTTTTATCTCTGATAAAGATTCAGCCTTCAGGACAAACTGCAGTTTCACTTTTATCGCTGGTCAAACTTATTCCCCCTCCCGGCAATTCTACCACCACTGCGCATTTTCCGCCTGTTCTTCATTCATGTGGTGGGTTGGGATATGACCACATCTTTCCCCCTGCCATATGTCTCACCTTTTACATGATTAAGACTCATGTCGAACTATTGTGCAATTTATTTTTATGTGTTCGTCTCGTCCTCCTGCCTTCATCTGTGGTAGGTGATGGGTATCTGTTTTTTCTCCCCTATCCTATCATATTTTCAGTGCCTCACGGCACTATCTTTGTTTCCATTATCGCAGTATCTTATTATCTAATACATACAATTCAATCCCTCTTTTTTTAAATACGCTTTTAACATACCTAGTTATTCCAGAAAGAATGAATGTTAAAAATTGTAATAATTTGTTTATTTGTTCTTTCATTCTAGTGTAACATGGATTTTGTTCCACCTTTCCCTTGTCCTTTTACCCTGTTGCTGGTGAAGATAACTCTATCCTAGTGTAAATTGCCCCATATATCTTGAATTACTGTTCAGCCATTTTGTCATCTGCAAAGTGTTTATTAATGTTGTTGTGGGTTGTCTGGTTGAAAACAATATGAAAAACTGTTAATAAATATAATATTAAACATTAGGATAGGATAAAAACAACCGCGTACCATAGAAGAGGATTCCTGCGTCGTTGGAAAAAAAAAAAAAAAAAAAAAAAATATACACAAACACACATAGATTTTTTTTTCGTTACCAACGCTGCAGGAATCCTCTTCTATGGTAAGTGGTGGTTTTTATCCAATCCTAATGTTTAACATATCCACTTTCAGTGCCTTCGTTTCCTAATAACCTAAATATAATATTAGATAGAAATGGTGCTCTCTTCAGGATTTACTTTGATTTTTTGAATAGTAATGGCTCCATAGCGATATTTTGAACACATACACCCATTTTTTGGATTTACATTTTAAAGATATTCATGTTTAATTTGAGGCTTGAAATGCTTGCATTTATTGTTGAAGGTACTCCTCAAGTACAACAGAGAGTGCAAATCCTGAAAGGACCTGATGGAAAGATACAAGTGAGGGGATTGATGCCTGGTAAGCAAAAAATACTTCAATGTAGAATTTATTTTTTAAAAATCCTTTAAATTGTCTTTTAGATACATTTTTTAAAGATTTTTGTTACTGTTGATAAGGAAGTATCCATTGACTACTTGGCTCAGTCAAGAAGGGAGGGAAAAGGTTGGGTAGAAAGCTACATTGGGCTACATGAAAAAAAAAGTGGGGATGGTTCCGAGCCAAGCCACACAGCTCTTCATTAATTTTATTCGTCACAACTAAAATAGGATACAGATTACACAACAGCATGTGGATATATATTTACATCATTTAATTATCTACTTATTTTATATATAGTATATACTAACAGTGCCACACATGTGTGTGACTTGAATTCACAATGTTTGAATCGCACGAGGCTAGAAAATTTGAATTAACCGACTTGCAGTGGCGCATTATGCAGCCTAAAACATTTAGGCACACAGTACCTAGACTCTAATTTGCTTAAAAATGTCACACGAAATTTTCCGTGCCAGTGACAGTTAGTATGGTTTTTATATTTTCTAACAAAGTTATTTTCATTCATATTGCCTGCGCGTCACCAGTCAGATCTTTGGTGAACCAATTGTAATTTTTTTTCTGTCCAGTGAATTGCATTGCATCTTTAATTATAGTTCTCCCTGAAGTGTTACGAGGGTGAGTCAAATGAAAACCTTAAATTTGTAATAAAAAATCGAAATTTCTTGCCGTTATCCTGTAAGTTGGTAAGCGTGCTACAAGCAGTGGCCTGTAGGTGGCAGCATAGTGCAGATCCACAAATACCGTCACAGTATCAGTATAACAGTATAACTTGACTTGCACCAGGGAAGAACAGCGTTCTGTTATTCGATTTTTGAGTAGTGAAGGTCTGAAACCTATTGAAATTCATCGAAGAATGAAGATTCAGTACGGTGATGCATGTTTGTCACAGCAGCAAGTCTACGAATGGACTAGGAAGTTCGCAAATGGTGTGGAAGATGTTCCTCGTCCAAGTCAGGCACAACGAGTTGTTACTCCACAGAACATTGCAGCAGTTGAAGCCATAGTGATGGAAAACCGCTGAGTGACACTGAATGACATTGCAACATGTTTAAAGATTAGTCATGGTTCAGCACACCACATTGTGCATGATGTGCTCCAGTTTCACAAAGTGTCTGCAAGATGGGTGCCACGGCAGCTGACTCCTGAAATGAGAGAACGGTGTGTTGATGCTTGTGAAGAACATCTTCGGCACTTTGAACGAGAAGGTGATGCCTTCCTTGCAAGAATCGTTACTGGGGACGAAACCTGGGTTCACTTCCACCAACACGAAGAGAGTGAGCAAGGAACGGCACAATTCCTCATCACCAAAACCAAAGAAGTTCCAAACAGAACCATCAGCAGGGAAGGTTATGCTGACTCTCTTTTGGGACGAGAAAAAGGCGTCATTTTGGAGCATTACATGCCTAGAGGGACCACTGTCACCAGTGCATCATACACAGATCTCCTAAAAAATCATCTTCGGCCTTCAATAAAATCAAAGCTACGTGGATTGTTGTCATCAAGTGTCCTTTTGCAACATGACAATGCAAGGCCCCACATTGCCCGTACAACAGTTGCAACAATCACAGACCAGCATTTTGAGTGTCTTCCTCAACCACCGTACTCACCAGACCTTGCCCCAAGTGATTTCCATATGTTTGGACCACTCAAAGAAGCAATGGGAGGAAAGAAGTTCCGTCCTGATCAAGAGGTACGGCATGCGGTGCATGAGTGGTTGCGCGGACTACCAAAAGATTTTTTTTCTAAATGAATTTATGCACTTTGTAAGCGCTGGAGGACTTTCATTGAGCGTGGCGGAGATTATGTTGAAAAGTGATACTGCTTTGTACCACTTCTGCACAGTAAATAATATTTAAAAAAATATTTAAGGTTTTCATTTGACTCATCCTGGTATTTCAAGTGCAAAGTGTGGTGTAAAATGGCGCTGTATGATAAACTTTACAAGGCGTATTGAAAATGTTTTTTTGAAAGAGTTTTCAATATTCAAAACAGTGTTAATGAGCTATGGAAACCATTTAAGCACGAAAAAGAATCATTCTCTGGTAATATAGAAAGAAATGTGACAGAACTGCAGCAAAAAAAAGAGAAAAAATGCAGCTTTTCGTAGGCTTTCTTTTGTGCAGCATATATACTTTGTTCTATTTTATCAGTTAATAAACAGTGATGAATGAGATTAGGAGAATAACACCTCAAGATCGAAAGGATCCCTGGCTGTACATGAGAAAGAGGTTTTCCCAATAACTGATCGTTTGCAGGAATGGCTAGTGGCACCATTTCATTCAGAATACTTATAATTATAGAAACATATATAAAGCAAATATCGGTTGTGTTCATTACATACGCTGAGGTTTATAGGGGAAAAGCTACATGCCATAAGGGCGGGGGGGCAAGTAAAATGCAATATCAGACTACATATGGGGAGGGGGTTCAAAAGAGCTCAAAATGGAGCCACATAGTTTGTGGATGCCCCCTAAGTAGGTCAGTTTTCTTAAATGATAATTATTTTTAGATCAAGTATAGAAAAGAAGTCACTGATTCCAGTTTGTGTTTAATTCTGTGTACCTATGTAATACCTAAAAATTTATTAGTCACCAAGTACTCGTTTATTGCAGGTCAGCAGTTAGTACAAATGCCAGATGGTAAACTACATGTCCTCAATACTGCCCAAGTTCAGACGCAACCACAGCAGGTTTGTAATTTGTATTGTATCAGACTTGTGCTCTCTTTTGTTTAGTTTTTTATGTTCTATTTGCTGACTTGCATGTCCGGGAGTTTAAATATTTTAAAGGGAACATCATGACTTCTTGTGAATGATGAAATTTGGAAGGACCTAGATATTTTAAATTAAAAAATGGGTCTGCACTGTGTAACAAGCAACGTTTAAAATAAAAGAGGGAAGATGCAGTTAACACTATCGGAAATTAAATAGTTTTTTTGTTTGCAATAGATGATTACTTGTTCCAAAGTAGCTTTAACAAGATTGTTATTATTTATAAAGCAATGGTTTACCTCTCAGACACTAAAGATTTAGCTTCTCTTTTTTTTTTTCTTTTTACTTGAACCAGTGTATCAGGGGTAGAGAATGGCCAGTTGCTTTCCTCAAAGACCTACAGTTTTAGTGAGGAGTCAAAACCATGGAGTGTCCTGGCATAGCTCATATGAACAAGGAAAACCTGGGAGGGATCTTGAATTTTGAAGGATAGTGCATTATCCACTAAGCTACTGGACTGCTTTATTCCCTAAAGTTAGGAGCAGTTTAATATGGTACTATGGGATGAATAACTACTGTAACGTTTACATCGTTTTCGTTTAGAGACAAAGTACTGAAGCTTTCATATAGTCTCTTCTGCTTCCAGTTGTCTGTTACGATATTAGTAACTGTAATTTTTGTTTATTTGTAGTATCTGGGTGACCAGTCTTCACTAGACATCTTTTAATTTCTGTTCAATATGCAAGATTTTGCGTGAAGTTTGATTAATGTCGGAAGTTTTTCTTTAAAGCTTATTAGGCATTTTGAAGTTCACAGTTCCTTGCTCTAACCAAAGAGAAGCTTAACTAACATCAATAGGCTTAGTAGAACCGGAAACATCTACAAGATGAGATTCAAACCATTCCTGAGATACTAAATACAAGATTTGCTCGTATGTTGTTGTTCTGTTTTTGTAAAATTTTGTTTTGCAAACTTGAAAAGCAAAACCTTATCTACATATGAAATTTCATCCAAATTACTAGAGCCATTTCCGAAATCGTCCAGTTCATCATCATCATTAGGTGTTTCCGCTTTTGCGTGTCGTCCTACACAACCTCTTCCAAGTCTGGCGGTCATCCAAAGATTTTTCCTCCACTACTTTTTTTTTCCAACCGACTCCCTTAGCCTCTACATCTTTCTTCCTTCACTTGGTACATCCATCTTGCCCGAGGTTTTCCAACTGATCTCCTTCCCTTTCCGCTGTTCAGCAGTGGTACCTTCAGCATCCTCCCCTCTTTCATCCTCATAACATGCCACAACTACAGCAGTCTTTTCCTTTTTAACATCTCCTGTAATGCTTCCACTTGTAGTCTCTCCCTGATGTTTTCATTTCTGATTTTATCTTTCCTCGTGATGTTCTCTATCCCTCTCAGAAACCTCATCTCTGCCGCCTGCAATCTGTCCAAGTTCATGTTTCAGAACCATAGGTCAGTATTGTAATACCTACCGGTATTCTACTGTTATTATAATGAATTCTTTATTGGTAAAATTACTGAAATATAATAAAAATGGTTTGATTTAGGTAACAATGAAAGGAAAGAAATGCCGCGAGGCAATATTTACATGGAAAAGAAAGGGAAAATACACCCAACACTCACCAAAGCTGAAGGGAGGAGGGCAGCAGCAACACAGCACAACACACAAACAAATAAAAAACAATATTTCGGGTGAAGAATCCCCTTTTTCAAGTAAACAGATAGGTGGCTGGTCTTGCGCAAGACTTGCGTCGGACGCAGCCACTCATAGAACGCAACAGACCGTCGGAGGTGGTGGGGGCAGCAACGATAATATAACCGCGAGTATACGAAAGATTGAAATGATCAAAAAAAAATATATACATATATATTAGTTATTAAAAATATATATAAAGAAAAAATATAATTGAAAATTAAAAAAAAAAAAATTATGAAACTATTGAACTATTGTACTGGCCAGTGGTGGGTGTATAGGGTGAGGATGGAAGATGTTAATGGAAATTAAGGCCTGGGGGATGTGTGGTTTGAAGGATGTGTTGATATGCCAATTCCCACCTGCGGAGTTCAGATTGGGAGGTAGTGTCTGGAAGTACTCTAATGGCTCTTACTGTGAAGCAGTTATTAAGGTCACGGGTGTTGTGAGTACTGGCATGGTGAGCAACGGGGAGGTCCAGGTTTTGGGAGTAAACTGTCTGTCTGTGACCATTCATTCTGATGGATAATGAGTTTGAGGTCAGGCCAATGTAGGAACTTGGACAGTGGAGGCAGGTGAGCTGGTAAATGAGATGGGTGGTTGCACAGGTGGCATGACCTATTATGGGGTAGGTTTCACCAGTTGTAGGATTGCTATAGGTAGTGGTAGGTGGATGCATACCGCAAGTTTTGCAACGGGGTCTCTTACAAGGGAAGGATCCAAACGGTGGTTTAGGAGCATCAGAGGCTTGATATTTATGTACAAGAATGTTTTTTAGATTAGGCGGTCTGCTGAAGGTGACTCGGGGTGTGGTGGGAAGGATAGATGGAAGAATGCGGCGCATTTCAGGAAAGGATCTAAGAAAGTCATAGCCCAGACGAAGAATTTTGTTTAGGGATTCCAGGCCAGGGAAAAACTGGGTGAGAAAAACAGGGTTCTGATTGGCTTTAGGTTGTTTGTGTCGGTGTGGAGGACTGTCCCTGACCCTTGATACTTGTTTTTGAATTAGTTCTGGAGGATAATTGCGGTTTATGAGTGCCTGGGTCAGATTGTTGGTGTAGAGGGTAAAGGACTCGTGATCAGAACATATGCGTTTGCCCCGAATGGCTAGGCTGTATGGAATGGAACGTTTTGTGTGATATGGATGGCAGCTATCAAAATGGAGATATTGTTGTAGGTTAGTGGGTTTTATGTGGACAGAGGTGTGTAAGTGATCGTTCCGTACAGAGATGTCTACATCCAGAAAAGTGATGTCAGTCTGAGAGTAGCACCAGGTGAAATTTAAGGAGGAGAAGTTATTCAGTGAGTGCAAGAAGTCAAGAAGGAGGTTTTCACCGTGGGTCCAGATCATAAATATGTCATCTATATACCTGAACCACACGGTGGGTTGTAGGGTAACCTGTTGAAGAAAACGTTCCTCTAGTCTGCCCATGAAAAGGATGGCATATGAAGGTGCCATGCGAGTGCCCATAGCAGTGCCTCGAATCTGATGGTAAATCTGAGACTGGAAGGAAAAGAAATTTTTGGTCAGGATGAATTGAGCCAAAGAAGTGAGGAAATGAGTGGTAGGGAAGGTGTGCGGGGGGCGACTGTCGAGGTAATGTTCCATGGCACTTAGGCCCTGGCCATGAGGGATGTTGGTGTATAGCGATGATACATCAATAGTGACCAGGAAGCAATCTTTAGGTAGGGGTGTAGGGACTGTTGACAAACGCTCTAAAAAGTGGGGGGTATCTCTGACATAGGATGGAAGGGCCTGGACGAAAGGTTATAGGTGCTGGTCAACGAATGCAGAAATGCGTTCTGTGGGAGACCCAAAGGCAGCAACTATAGGACGTCCAGGATTGCCCGCCTTATGTATCTTGGGCAGAAGATACAGGGTGGGGGTTCGGGGGGTCTTAGGAGTCAAAGGTAAATGGAATGGTGTGAAAGATCCTGTAAGGGACTTTGGAGACTGAGGAAAGAGCGGATTTCTGTGCAGATTGAATCAGTGGGGTCAGTGGTATGAGGTAAGTAAGTGGAGGTGTCAGAGAGCTGCCTGAGGGCTTCAGCTGTGTAGTCGCTTCGATCCATGACTACAGTGGTCGAGCCCTTGTCAGCTGGGAGGATTATGATGTTTTTATTGTTGGAGAGTTTACTCATTGCCCGCATTTCAGTACGGGTCAGGTTGCTGGAGTGGGGGATTGAATTTAGGAAGGAAGGTGATGAGAGGGTTGACATGAGGAATTCCTGGAATAGGAGAAGGGGATGGTTTTGAGGGAGGGGAGGTGGATCTAGCTGGGATGGAGGTAGGAATTGATGGAGGCTGGGTTCCAGGTTATCACATCGGCTGTCTCCCCTGCCTGTAATATTGAAATAATACCACCAGTTGAGTGTGCGGCAGAATGAAAGGGAGTCCTTAATAAGAGTAATCTGATCGAATTTCGGGGTGGGGGAGAAAGTAAGACCCTTTGAAAGTACTGATAGTTCAGGTTCGGAGAGGGGGGTGGAAGAAAGATTCACAATAGGGATTTTTGATTTCTCCAGTGGTGGGGAATGGGTAGGGGCGGGAGTGAGGGGAGTGGGTGGCAGAGGTGCTGGATGGGGAAAGTTGAGAATATGAGAAATACATGGCGTATGAGAAATACATTCCTACCTCCATCCCAGCTAGATCCACCTCCCCTCCCTCAAAACCATCCCCTTCTCCTATTCCAGGAATTCCTCATGTCAACCCTCTCATCACCTTCCTTCCTAAATTCAATCCCCCACTCCAGCAACCTGACCCGTACTGAAATGCGGGCAATGAGTAAACTCTCCAACAATAAAAACATCATAATCCTCCCAGCTGACAAGGGCTCGACCACTGTAGTCATGGATCGAAGCGACTACACAGCTGAAGCCCTCAGGCAGCTCTCTGACACCTCCACTTACTTACCTCATACCACTGACCCCACTGATTCAATCTGCACAGAAATCCGCTCTTTCCTCAGTCTCCAAGGTCCCTTACAGGGTCTTTCACACCATTCCATTTACCTTTTGACTCCTAAGACCCCCCGAACCCCCACCCTGTATCTTCTGCCCAAGATACATAAGGCGGGCAATCCTGGACGTCCTATAGTTGCTGCCTTTGGGTCTCCCACAGAACGCATTTCTGCATTCGTTGACCAGCACCTACAACCTTTCGTCCAGGCCCTTCCATCCTATGTCAGAGATACCCCCCACTTTTTAGAGCGTTTGTCAACAGTCCCTACACCCCTACCTAAAGATTGCTTCCTGGTCACTATTGATGTATCATCGCTATACACCAACATCCCTCATGGCCAGGGCCTAAGTGCCATGGAACATTACCTCGACAGTCGCCCCCCGCACACCTTCCCTACCACTCATTTCCTCACTTCTTTGGCTCAATTCATCCTGACCAAAAATTTCTTTTCCTTCCAGTCTCAGATTTACCATCAGATTCGAGGCACTGCTATGGGCACTCGCATGGCACCTTCATATGCCATCCTTTTCATGGGCAGACTAGAGGAACGTTTTCTTCAACAGGTTACCCTACAACCCACCGTGTGGTTCAGGTATATAGATGACATATTTATGATCTGGACCCACGGTGAAAACCTCCTTCTTGACTTCTTGCACTCACTGAATAACTTCTCCTCCTTAAATTTCACCTGGTGCTACTCTCAGACTGACATCACTTTTCTGGATGTAGACATCTCTGTACGGAACGATCACTTACACACCTCTGTCCACATAAAACCCACTAACCTACAACAATATCTCCATTTTGATAGCTGCCATCCATATCACACAAAACGTTCCATTCCATACAGCCTAGCCATTCGGGGCAAACGCATATGTTCTGATCACGAGTCCTTTACCCTCTACACCAACAATCTGACCCAGGCACTCATAAACCGCAATTATCCTCCAGAACTAATTCAAAAACAAGTATCAAGGGTCAGGGACAGTCCTCCACACCGACACAAACAACCTAAAGCCAATCAGAACCCTGTTTTTCTCACCCAGTTTTTCCCTGGCCTGGAATCCCTAAACAAAATTCTTCGTCTGGGCTATGACTTTCTTAGATCCTTTCCTGAAATGCGCCGCATTCTTCCATCTATCCTTCCCACCACACCCCGAGTCACCTTCAGCAGACCGCCTAATCTAAAAAACATTCTTGTACATAAATATCAAGCCTCTGATGCTCCTAAACCACCGTTTGGATCCTTCCCTTGTAAGAGACCCCGTTGCAAAACTTGCGGTATGCATCCACCTACCACTACCTATAGCAATCCTACAACTGGTGAAACCTACCCCATAATAGGTCATGCCACCTGTGCAACCACCCATCTCATTTACCAGCTCACCTGCCTCCACTGTCCAAGTTCCTACATTGGCCTGACCTCAAACTCATTATCCATCAGAATGAATGGTCACAGACAGACAGTTTACTCCCAAAACCTGGACCTCCCCGTTGCTCACCATGCCAGTACTCACAACACCCGTGACCTTAATAACTGCTTCACAGTAAGAGCCATTAGAGTACTTCCAGACACTACCTCCCAATCTGAACTCCGCAGGTGGGAATTGGCATATCAACACATCCTTCAAACCACACATCCCCCAGGCCTTAATTTCCGTTAACATCTTCCATCCTCACCCTATACACCCACCACTGGCCAGTACAATAGTTCAATAGTTTCATAAATTTTTTTTTTTTTTTAATTTTCAATTATATTTTTTCTTTATATATATTTTTAATAACTAATATATATGTATATATTTTTTTTTGATCATTTCAATCTTTCGTATACTCGCGGTTATATTATCGTTGCTGCCCCCACCACCTCCGACGGTCTGTTGCGTTCTATGAGTGGCTGCGTCCGACGCAAGTCTTGCGCAAGACCAGCCACCTATCTGTTTACTTGAAAAAGGGGATTCTTCACCCAAAATATTGTTTTTTATTTGTTTGTGTGTTGTGCTGTGTTGCTGCTGCCCTCCTCCCTTCAGCTTTGGTGAGTGTTGGGTGTATTTTCCCTTTCTTTTCCATGTATAAATGGTTTGATTGTTTGAAAAGCCATAAAGTGTAATCAGGTTTATTTTACTCTATATTACAATCAAAACATCAAGATGGCAATTATAAAATCCAGATAAAATTCGTACAAAAGATTGCATTAACATTTTTAAAAAAAGAACATATACTGAATGAAAATTGGGATACCCTGAAAAAAAGTATTTTCTGACAGTTGCACCGACTAGTTTGTTTATTGTGGGAGCTGAGGATTCTTGATCTATTAGCGTTAGCTAAAAGGCGCTTACGGAATCAAAATAGTATGCAGCGTGGACGTAGTCAAAAACAAAAGGTTCGGAGTATTACCGTTTTACTTCTCGCTCCGAATGTGATAGCTGGTTGCATACTCCAGCCGGAACCACAAATTAAAAAAAAAATAATAATAATAAAAGCCTCACTCACAATACTGGTACTCCTCTAGAGTAAGAGAGAAAAAAGAAACACTTTCCCTCAACACACTCATCGCTTTGGTCTCGGCGTCCGTCTTCCTCCACGTGCCGATAACGAGTCCTCGAGTGCAGTGTCTTCGCAAATCTGGCCAGTCCGCCCATTGTCTCCCCTCCACCTTTGTTGCCATGCATCTCGGAAGCACCCCTTTTCCTTCTCTCAGGTTATTCCGCATAGTCGATACATAAAAGAAAATTGTAATAACCGTTTAAGTATTTTGAAATATTAACTTAAACTGGCTGTTCAAGTCACATCCCACACGCATAAACAAGCTTTCAGTTCACTAAACTGGTGTTCTTTTGTCATATATGCTCGCTGATTTGGGAGGGTGACGGCCTTACAGCTTTGGAATTCCAGGGATGCAACTCCCTGTCACCCCGCTCGGTGATATACACAATGTCTTTCACGCTGCCTCAAATAAAATGTAGTACATGCCACTGTGCGAGTGTACTACAGTATGGGCTGGTAATATACTTTATAAAGCAGAATTTTGGCATCCTTCCGAATGTTTCGCCTCCAAATTACATCCTTTATCTGAATATACAATTTCGCACTCTTCTTACTTTCTGGCCTATTTCTTCCTCCATCTTTCCATTGATAATTACCTTGCTTACCAGATACACAAATGATCCAACCCATTCCAATTTATTGCCTTCAAGTAACACATCCTTCAAAAGGCCAGTGTTTCTTGTTACCTTCATTATATTGGTCTTTTCCACACTAATCTCCAGGCCATGTTTACCCATTGCAGTCTACCATTTCCTTAATTCTCTTTCCAGATCCTGCGCTATCTCCTACCATATTATGACGTAATCAGCATATGCCATCACCTGTATGTATCTGTTGTATATCTGTTTCCCTGTACTTCTGTGATTACTACAGCTAATACTGCATTAAACAGGGGAGGTGACAAAACACTTCCTTGTCTTACTCCTCTTTCCATGTGAACCATACAATGTTTCCTGCCTCTGCACATGCAGTTCTCTCATTTCTCATAGATAGCTCCACAATTCCTTCATCTATTCCTCTCTTTTTTAAACTTAGCCATATGCTTTCCCTCAGTTCTTTATCATAGGCCTTTATTATATCAATGAAAGCTATTACTGTGTCTTTGCCATATTCCAACTTTTTCTCTGTGATTTGTCCGAGTATAGGCATTGCATCCACTGTAGATCTTCCTAGCCTGAAACCAAATTGCTCCTCTCTAGCTGTATTCTGTAGCCTTTGCTTGATTTTATTTAGAATAATTTTTTCATCTATTTTCAGGCCATGGCTCAGCAATGTAATACCCCTGTAATTCTCGCATTTCGTTTTATTACCTTTTTTATGAATAGGTACTATTACTCCCTTCCTCCAATCCTCTCGTATTTTCCTTTCTTTCCAGATTCTCCGTATGACCCAATACAACCATTGGATTCCCATTGCTCCTGCTGCTTTTACAATTTCTGCTGCCAGTTCATCTAGTCCTGGCAATTTTCCATTTGTCATTTCTTTCACTGTCGGTTGTAATTCCAGCATGCTAAATTCTTCTGTTTCCCTTTCTAAAGTGGTTGTTTCACTATCATTTTCTTTGGTTGCTTCCTGGTTTACT